>BMAC01000172.1:759031-774431 GCA_014905375.1 Phtheirospermum japonicum
TATATATATATATATAATATATATATATATATATATATATATATACTATTATATTATACTGTATTATATTTATAAATAATATTATAAGTTATATATATAATTAAATATTTTATATAAGATTTAAATAATATAAAAAATAAAATAAAAATAATATAAAAAAAGACGATTTTGATTAAAATCGTAATTGAAACTGGACCAGGATCATAATGCCATGGTTCTGGTAACCGGTTCTCCATTTTGGGAAATCGGGAACCGGTGGTTCCGGAACCGTGGCTAGGTCTACTTAAACCTTAGTACTTTCGAAACACTTGTATGTTTCCCTAACTAAGGTTGCACCCCTAACCCTATCTCTACTCTTGGGTAGAGAAATTAAGGTGAGCATTGGTTTCAAGTTCTATTATCTAGGCCGATTTAGCCCATTTGAGACTCAAAAGACTTTTGATTTTATTTTCTTTTTAATTTTAAGTTTGGTTAGGGTTTTTGTAGCCTTTAAATACTTCTATAAACCTTTATCACGGGTTGTTGAGTTGTGCTATAAAATTCCCTCCGATCCTTGTATTCTTGCGAACATTGTTCGTCTTCCAAATTATACCACACCCTATTGATGAGGTGTGAACAAAGTCCAATTAGATGCGAAATTAGAAAAATCTTGGAATTGTACCATATATTTTCTCGTGACATTATGATAAGTCAGTAGAATTTTTTTGATTTTTGGTACATGCTAGCTATCTCTATTTTATGACTCAGACATTGATGCTAATTTGAATTTATGCCTGTTAATTAACAATAATCTAGGATATAAAATTTAAGAAAATATACTTTTAGAAAATTCTATAGTGCCCCCCCAATGTACAATACCCCATGTGTTTTAAGCCATTAGATCATCCACTACGTAAAAACTGAAATGATTTGATGGTTAAAAAACATGGGGTATGGTACATTGGGGGGCACTGTAGAACTTCCCTATACTTTTACTCGTGATTTTTTATATTAGATTTATAGTCTATATAATGTACTTTGAAATTGATTTTAATTTAGGATATTTTTATTTGGTTCGGGAATTAGTGAATCTTTATATTTATTTTGTGAAAAATCCGGAATGGTTCAATTAAAAGTTTTAACATGTGTATTATTGATTATTTCTAATACATCACTTTCTCATATGACATGTCTAGTTGAAACAAACCAATTTGTTGGAATCGTGTTGTACATGACTTGATGCATTGGACCAGCTGATCTAACAACTTGCTTTCCTTATATGTACCTCGCATCACTTTTCTTATATGATCTGTCTTTTCGAGCAAACTGATTTGTTGGGATTGTGTTAATACATTTTTGATGTAATGAACCAGCTGTTCTGAAAGATTGCATTCCCTTATATGAATTTGCTGGACTAACAACCAAGATGATTGAGATTGTATTTATTGGTTGATTGATTATTATGGGAAAGTAGATATTGGATTGGTATAGTTTGATCATTGACATGTTTTGTTAATTGTGGTCCAAACTCATTTTTCTAACAACTAACTTTCCTTATTGACTGATTGTACCTAACAATCCAAACCCATTGGCATTTACATTTACTTGATTTAAAATTATTTTAAGGTGATTGATATTAATTAATTTAATTGAATATCCTTCTAAAGATATCTTCACTAAAAGGACGCATTTGAAAAAGAAGATCTGTTTATTAAAGATAACAATCAATCGAGTTAGTTTGTAAAGAATATCAAGTTAAGAAAATATATTTGAAGATACTTTCTATATATATTATATCAGCAAAAAAAAATTAAAGAACCAGCAATTTTAACCGTTGGTTCCAGTTACGGCTCCGGAACCACCAGTTCCACGGAACATTTAAAGTCGATTTCGATTTCGATTCTTGAACCATTGGCTATGGTTTCGGTTATGGTTTTGAACACAGTCTCGGTTCCATTTGTCAAGTCCAGGTTTAAGGAAGAGAAGTTATATACTGAGTTATGGATTTTTTTATTATCGATCCCATTATTCTTGGGAGTTTTGAGGTCTAAGAGAAAACAAAATATTATATGTATTGAGATAAGCAAGAGTTAAATTGTATTAAAAGGATTTGTTTTAATTCTATTTTTCCATTTTGGCCTGGGTTGACAGTACGTTAGTTACGCCACTGCGTAATCTTGTAAGGGTGACTAGTCAAGCTGGAGAAGTTTAACCTAATGATATCTAGGAACTGACATCATGCATAATATAAAGAAAAGAAAAGAAGATTTATTGGAGACTAGAGAATCCAAGACAATAAGATTTATTGGCTTATAGAAAAAATTGTCGTCTTTGAAACTCTCTCTCTCCCCCTCTAACCTAACCGTCTTCACCTCCCCATTGTTGTTTTTCACCTATCAAATTGGTTAGTAGTCCTTATGCCCATTCTTGATGGTTACATATTGTGAAGAGTTGTTTCATGCATGATCTAACACCTTTGAGGGGAGAGGGCGAGATGTCGTGCAATCTTTGACAACTGCAGGTTTCGGGGATGGTGGTAAATGTGAACAAAATGATCAGACACCAAGAACCAGGTCAAACCTATTAGGATATGTCAACATTAATTATTTAGATTTGTCTATATTCACTTTAAATTGTATTTCTTTTATATATCTCACTAAATGTATTGTAATATTCCTACTGTTGTATTTAGTGTAAGTATCTAGCTAGGTGCATTGTAATATTCCTACTATTGTATTTATGGTATCATAGCAAGAATAGGCTAACGCCAAAACTCCTTCATTTCTCTCATCACAATACTATTATTTTATTTTCTTCTCTTTTCTTTTCTATCATCCTTGGCTGTCACTCTGAATATCAATACCTCTTCTACTTTAGTGGCAATCAATGCCACTGCATAAACTCCTCTTAAACTAAACTCTACAAACTACACCGAGTGGAGGTTCCAGTTTCAAACCCTTCTCACGGGTACGATCTTCTTGGCTTTGTTGATGGCTCCACTCCGTGCCCGCCTCCCACCATCACGTCCAATAACGTGACCATACTGAATCTTCAGTACTTACAATGGATTCATCAGGACCAGATGCTTCTCAATGCTATCATTGGCTCTCTTACGCAAATATGTGATCTCTTTCATCACAACGGCAGAAACATCCCTTAGTGCTTGGCAAAATTTGGCCACCACTTATGGTAAACATGATCGTGGTTTGAATTCTTGCTCTCAAGAATCGACTCCATAATCCTATTAAAGGATCCATATCCATCACTGAATTCATGCATGAGATCAAAACCACGATTGACGAACTCACCCTTCTTGGCGTCTCTATTGATTGGGAGGATCTTGCCATCAAAGTCCTTTATGGTCTTGATGAGAATTACAAAGAACTATCTCATGCGGTTCAAGCTCGTGAATCTCCTATCTCCTTTGATGAACTACATGAGAAACTTCTCAGCCTAAAATCTCAACTTGTGACCAAACCTATTTCCACCCCCTCTCATCTGCTCACGGCCTTTTTTGTTAATACCCGTGCTTACCAGCACCCTCCGTCCCGGGGTGCTTCTCGCAGTTGTGGAGTACAGTCACGATCATTAACAAGCCAAGGCAGACTAGGTCAGTATGCTTCTTCAGTTGGTCCACGACCTTATCTTGTCAAGTGTCAACTTTGCGACATTATATGCCACTCTACCAAATGGTGCCCTAATTTTCGTCACACCCCGTGGAACACACAGACCACTGCTGCAACTATACGACTAGAATATGGTGCTCCTTCAGCCCACATCGCGAGTCATCCATTAGCATCACCCTCGTCTTCGGAGTGGATTCTTTAATCCGGTGCCTCCCACCATATAACTACGGATCTCGCCAATCTCTCACTTCACTCGCCATATCTGGTCCCGACGGTGTCACCATTGGTAATGGTTCAAAATTGAATATCCCTCATACGAGCATGCTTAATATCTCGATTAAAACACCACTATTATCTCCAAATACATTGTGTGTTCCATCTATGATGAAAAACCTCATCTATGTCTCTCAATTATGTCGTCATAACTTGGTTGATGTGATTTTTCGTGACTCTAATTTACAGGTGAGGATCGTCGCACGTGGGCTATCCTACTTCGCGGTCCCCATAAAAATGGTGTATCTCACTAGCCAACTACAACAAATGTGGCAACTCCTATTCCAGCCCTCACGATAATGAAACAATCCCCGGCCCTATGGCACTCTCATTTAGGTCATCCATCTATTAAAATATTACGTCATATTTTGTTATCTTGTTCTATTACATCAAGTAGTCTTTCTGATGTTTCATGTAGTTCTTGCAAAGTGAACAAGAGTCACAAGCTTCCTTTTAATGAATCAAGTCTTTCCTCGTCCATCCCTCTTGAATTATTATTCAATGATGTGTGGACTTCCCCTACTTTGTCTCATGATGGCTGCAAGTACTATGTCATTTTTGTCGACCATTTTACAAAATATATTTAATTTTATCCCCTCAAACGCAAAGCAGCCATTCTTGACACAATTATCAAATTTAAAGCCTTAGAGGAAAATTATTTTAAATTCGAAATCATTACACTATACAATGACAATGGGGGTGGGTGGGGGGGGGGTTTAAATATATCTCGCTTCGATCTTTTCTTACTTCTCAAGGCATCACTCATCTCACCACTCCACCACATACTCCAGAACATAATGGTTTTTCTGAACGCCACCATCGTCACATTGTTGACACTGGCCTAACTCTTCTCCACCATGCCTCCATTCCACTTATCTACTGGCTATTTGCTTTCGTTGCTGCAACTTACCTCATAAATCGTATGCCTAATATCCTCATTTGAAGAATTATTCAACAAGAAGCCAAATCTTACCAAACTACGTGTCTTCGGGTGTCAATGTTTCCCTTATCTTTTTCCATACACTTCCCACAAGATCGAACCCCGGTCCCATCCATGTGTTTTCTAAAGGTGCTCTCTCACCCAAAGTGCGTATCTCTGTTATGACCCTACCTCGTCTAAAATCTTCACTTCTCGACATGTTGAGTTTGTCGAAACGTTCTTCCCCTTTTATTCTTTAAATGTCTTCTCGCAGGACTTTGTACCTCTCTCGCCATGTAATATATGAAATTAGATTAGAGTTAGAATGAGTTCGTGTGTCCCCTATTTATAGTTTCTCAAAGACTTATTCTCCAAGAAAAAAGTTTTATTCACTAGTTGGGACATAATCTCCCCAAATCAAGGGGTAAATATCATCAAGATATGTGTTCCTTAAACATAATGATGATTTAATAAACACAGCATTGCAACCTAAGTTAGGGCATGACCAGCCAGATCAGCCAGATTTCTTTAGACAATGAGATACATCGGGAGACTCACGTATAACCCCAACGACCTGACCAGCCCACCCAACCAATCTGCCTTATATATGTTCGTGTTGCTTTTTCACACTCTGGGCTAGACTAGGTTTAGCTAAGAATTGGCTCAATTCAGGCGACCTATTATTGAATTCATATTAGTTGTGAAGATGTAGTGTTAAATAGAGTCGGGGTTTGCTCTGTTCTGATTTTTTTTTAATGGGTTGTTGTTGTAATTATTATTATTATTATTATTATTATTATTATTATTATTATTATTATTATTATTATTATTAGTATTAGTATTATTATTATTGTTTTGTTTTGTTTTGTTTTCATGTATCAGCTAACTCTTTGTTTTTTCATTTTGTTTGATGTGGTTGTTGTTGTTGGTTGAGGGTAAACCTCACCACAATAATTTTACAGATCACCGATGGATTACCCCATCGCTATTCCTGTAAAAACCACTTTAGTCTTAAAAATAGAATATCGTTGAGACACTAACGACTTGCCAACAGCTTGAATCATCGAAAATGTAAATTGTTGCCTTATCATATTCCACTAACTATACTGACAAGCTTTTGATAAGATACCAACACACTTTGTATCGAAGACTTTTAGTCATTGGTAAAATTAATTTTATCGAGCATAACACTGTCATTAGCGGCTTATTTACAACTAGTATCAGTTTCTCGCTCCCCTTCCCCAGTAACCGTCCTCGTTAGTTATTTACCAACAAAGACTTCTTGCTAGCGAAACTATAATGATGAGTATCTTGTAGATGAAAATATCTCATCGGTTGCTGATGATTTTTGGGTATACAGACGGGAGATTTCGTCGATAATTCATGATATTTTTGTGGTCTTTCGTAAATCGAACAATTATATATGTTGAAAGTGCGTAGTTACACATGCGCGGGTTATATTATTGTTTGTGTCGTGCAAGGGAGTGTTTTGTTCCCTTTGTTAGGGAGTTTGAGATCTCCTCTTATATGAGTTACTTGTCTATACATCATAGTGTCTTTTTACATTTTGAATAGTATTGTTAATTCAAGAAGCCCTATTACTAGTGGGCATCGCTTATAATATAAAGATCTGAGAAAGAAAAAAAAAGATTTATTGGCCTTACGATCTCAACTTTGAATGAAAAATTTCTCACAAAATACCTTAATTAAATATCAAAGCAACATTACAACATCTTTTTTAGCAAGATCCATCATATCTATTAATGTTGTTGACACATGGCTTATGTGTCAACTTTTGATGCATTCAAGTTACAAGTGTCACTTTCTGGTGTATTAAAAATCTGATATGACATCCTCACATCATCTTTCTTTAAAAGCTTCCATTTTGGTAAATTTCTCCTTAATATAAAATAATGTTTTTTTATTTGTCTTAACGTCACATTTTTTTAGGGTTAGAATTCCTACCAGCCACTACCCCCTTCTCTCTCTCTCGCTGCCCCTCTCTCTTCCTTTCTTCTTCGTTGTATTTGTATCAGATGAACTGCAATTAAAATCATCCGTCTGTCTTAACAAAATTCACCCCACTTCCCGATTTCCTCCGTCGATGACAACGAGTTTTGTTAAGCATGTGAAAATCCCAGTTGGAAAATCTCGACGGGGTTCGGCGCTCCTAACCCTAATTCAAGATCGCTATTTTCTTCTCCGAACTGAGGTAAGTATTCGGTTTAGTTTCTAATCTTTTAAGAAGAACGTATATCAACCAATGAGTGTTTTAATCAGTGTTCTAATTTCTATTTGGATCTGGACTCTCGAAGGTGATTTTTCCTTTTTAAATACAAATAACTCAAACATAAACAAAGATCGATAAACTATTTTTGAATCTGGACTTAGGTTAGTTCATATCGTTTGATGATGTAGGATTTTTTGATGGGATATTATTGTGAAATTTGAGTTGATTTAGTGTCATGTTTGATTTTTTGTTGCAATCTGGTGATTAATACAAAGTGCTATAATATAAAAAGGAATTAAAATGCTTAATTCTAGATTTTGACAGAAGTTGATCTTTAAATAAATGAAGGTTGACCTATTAATTAGTATTATTATTTTAATAATAATAATTATAGCAGCAAATATTGTATTTCTTAAGAAGGACATATATTTTAGATAGTTGTTTTTCAACCTTGCTTTTCAACACAGTGTATTTCTTAAGAAGAACCCAATGGTTTTTTTTTTAACCCAATAGTTTAATACTCAATGGATTAGTGGAAGCATAAATATGTTAGTGGATGGACTTCTTAAGAAAATCCAAGAAAACCTCAATATTTATACATTCGTGGATGTATAAATATGTTGTTTTTAAATGGTCTATAAAATTATGTGGAAATATTATTTATATTAGATTTTTATGGTTTTATTTTTTTTATATCTGTATTAGTTTTGATTATTTTTAATTATGTTCATAGACATACTTGATGCAACACTTAAAGTGTTTAATAAATGGCCTGAGCAAAGGTGTTTTTTTTTTTTTTTGCTTTCCGTTTTTTCTTTTCATGATTGTTAATTGATTTGAAAGAATATATTCTTTTAGCGTATAATCTAATTTTATTTCTCAAATCTGTTGGTTACTGATACGATTATTTATTTTGGTGCATAATTTAATTTTTATATTTTTTGTATTATTTTGTGATTTTTGTCCTATGTAAATTTAGTTATTTAGTTATTTGTTGCGGCATATTACGTGGTCACGATCAAATTCAGATGCGTAATTGTGGTAACCAACTTTCACACAACATGCCATGACGTGGAGCGAATTATGGAAAGCAGTGGCTCTCTATACGCAGAGATGGTCAGGCATAACAATAACTAGGTCATCTGTTAATGCTTCATCATGGCATTTCATGAAATTTTTATTGAGAATTTTGCATTTCAAGCTTCAACGTCATCCCTGGATATATCCTAAAAGGAAGATAGATGATCATGAGTTTATTTTTCTACGAAATCGACTACATGTATCATATGCACCTAAATACAAGAGCCTCTCTGATACGATTGAGAAGTTAGAAGGGCATCGGAAGGAGGTTTTAGCACGATTAAACCGTAAGTCCACGTTCCTTTGTGGTTTAGTCTAATTATACTGATCCTAACAATCTTTTGAAGTTACAAATATCATTGGGGTCATTTGTAATTTCCAATGATGATTATTGTTATTTTTTATTTTTTTTGGTAATTAGACTAAACTTAAGGGTAATTTTGTATCCCTTTAAGAAATTTACATCATAATGTGCATTCAAAATTTGGCTGTAATAAATTTATTTAAGCTAGGAAATCTTAAGGGTATTCAAAATCTACTAGCAAGCCTTCGCCAATTTCTACTGCGTTGGTGAAAGAAAATACATTTCACCTGACAACTACTTCAGTTACAAGGTAAAATTTTATAGTATTACGTTCACATTGGAATAAAAAAATTTACGCAATTTCTTATTGTTGTTACCTTAGGAAATTGCCTTTTTTCGTTTTGCAGGCAGTTGAGTGAGCCACAAATTGCATCATTCAATGAGGTTTGTATATGACTGTTGTTTTGAGTTATAATATTCTCCTTTGTTGAATTTAATTTTATTGGAGAGAGACGATGTCCATAAATGCGGGTCTATGTTGTAATTTTTTCTGAGGTTCGTTAAATTATATGCACTCTACACAAGGGATATTGTCTAATTTTATTTACAGCTGTGAATCAACAGTTAACTGCTGTTTCTGGACTAGCTCTGTTGATTCCTTTTGTGCTCCAAATATACTTGATAGATTGAAAAGGATAAACATTATGAGATTTTACTGACTCCAATCCCTGAAATATCTTCAAACATTCGATTTCTCTCAATTATTATAAATTAATGTCATACATATTACCCTTCGACATAGATGTTGTTTTATTTCCCGGTGATTACTTTCATGGGGGCAGCAGCCTGTCAGATGATGAGTAATTTATCTCCACTATATTTGTGATATTCGCGATTCTAGGATTCATTATTTTTTTGATATTAATATGTAGAGCTTTTGAATTAATTGGTAGAAATAAGTTTGCGAATCAGAATGAAGCCTACTACTAATGGTTGTATTAGATCAGCGAATAAAAAACCTAAATATATTAAATTTTCCTTTTGGGTTTTTTATTTTATTTCTCATTTACAAGGCTATTTTGTAGGTTATTGTTAAGAGATTTTTGGAAGAAAGAAATGGTGGTCTGAAAGAGTTTTCAAAATGATCGATGAAAAATATTGCGGAACCATTACTTTTGATGAACTCAAAGTGGGTTTAAAACGATCTGCCTCTTCTTTTGTTTTCTATTTTGTTTGTTCATGTTTTTGGATTGCAAGTTTTATAATTGATTTCTTTTTTAATTCTTTGAGTTATATATATTTTTTTAAAAATGCAAGTTATAATTTTATGTTTTTTAATGAAACTCGCAGGTCCTCGGACAATAATTATGGCCATTCGTCAAATCCTTAGACTGTGATTATCCTCTAAGGCCATACGTCAAATCCTTGGACTGTGATTATCCTCTGAAGGCACGTCTGGGAACTTTGATAGATATGATAAATAGTGAGGATCGTACTCTATAATTATTTTAGTGTTGTTATTTCTTATTTGAGAAAGAATATTAAATTTATTAGCTCGACTTCAAGTAATGTTTGAAACTGTTGATAAGATGGGATAGTAATTGTAAAAGACCAAATGCCCTCATATTTAAATGGTCATTCCAATGGATTATTGTATCATACTTAGTTTATTGGGTCTTTTATCGGTCAAACTTCTTAGATATTAGTAATTCACTTTACGAATTTAATATATGTTTTTTTGTATATTTTATGCTTTTATGCATTTCTTATATATGCCCGCGTAAATGCGGGTATTCAAACTAGTTTTGATTATAACTATACTGACAGATCATTATGATTATGATTTCCGAAACCATGTAATTTGTATGGATTTTAACATCAACAGTGTACTAAAATATTTTCCAGAATATTTAGATAAAAATATATACTCTATCCCTTATTTTTAAATGGTTTCAGAATTTTTGTTAATAATGAAGGTATATATAAATTTGACCAATACACTCTAATTAATTTTTAATATTCCTGATAGAGCAATACTAGTAAGACCTGGATTGAGGTAGACCTGCATTTAATAGTAAGGGCGGTAAGAGTTGATGAACTGGCGTGTAAAAGGAAAAGGCATGGTCAAATCTCTCTTGAAAGAAAAGTGGCCATAGACAGACCTGATTGATTGTTAATAGYYAAAGACAAACGSGGGACCATTCGTTACCTGGACGATCCTTGAATCATGGACCTCATTCCCGAAATCCCGGAAAGGAGGTCCCCACCAGGGGACTTCTAGATATTCCAACCAGATCTGGCTGGGGAAAGAGCTGAAGCCAGTAGTGATTGTAAATGGGGAGATAAGGCCGACTCGCTGGTTTGGTCAGACCTGACCTTCYGCTTGCTCAAGAGGGAACAAGTGGGACCACTTGTTCAGAAARTGTTTRCCCAAATGGCCCATGATTCGCGGCACGTGTTCCCGAGATCCCGGCTGGGGTCCCCACGGGAATAAGCTATAAATATCTRAGCCCCAAGGCTGAGAGAGGTATGTCATCCTCTTGAAACATTCCTTCTTATTTTCTGGAAAACACCTCAAACGCTGACTGACTTAAGCATCGGAGAGGTTTCCACCGGAAAACCACCGGTGGTCCTTTCTAACCTGTTTTCTTTGGTGTAGGTTCAGGAAGCTCTGGGGCTTTCAAGTGTTATTCATGTAGTTCACTTTTTGGGCTGAAACAATTGGCGTCGTCTGTGGGAAAGCGATCAAGTTAAGACGTGAGATTTTCTGTACTTCATGGCTTCAGACGGTTTACGACGGAACTTGGTGGGTGAGCTCGGTGGAAATCCTAATTCCGCCGCGCCATGGGGGATGCCCAGGTCGACAGATACGTCGGCGATGGGACCAGAAGAGACAATGCCGTCGACAGGGACTGCGCCAGGCGCTACGCCGCCCCCGCTCAGTAGATCTGTGCCAGCCACGGGTGATTCATTTAACGAATCCTTCCTTTTGCAGCTCTCAGAGCTAATCAGCAAAGTCGTGGAGACGGCGGTGGAAAAGAAGTTCTATGAGATGGCGACACCGCCATCCAACACACCACCAGCACGAACTGTCCCGGTGGTGGAAACGGAGCCATTGCAAGGACAGCATGCGGATCGAGCTCCCTTACGTGACGGGAAAGAGCACTTCTCCACCTCTGACAGCGAGACTTCAAGCTAGACTAATCCAGGTCTGGCTGAACAGATGCAGAGTCTGCAAAAAGAGGTGAGGGAGTTTAAGAGAAAAATGGCGACTGGCAGTGTGCTTCCGGCGAGAAGGGGTACGCCGTTTACTGAGGAAGTTATGCGAGATGATGTGCCGGCTTCATATCGCTCCCTAGGCTTCGAGTACAATGGAACCACGGACCCGTGGGACCATCTCAGTCGCTTCGAGATCGCGGCAGCCCTACATAAATTTTCGGATGTTGTCATGTGTCGGGTCTTCCCGATGACTTTTACTAAATCAGCGCAGCTCTGGTTTAGTCAGCTGTCGCCGAGGTCTATCAGCAATTTTGACGAGTTCAGCTCAGCCTTTTTACACCAGTTCACGAGCTGTAGAAAGTATCAGAAAATGCCGCTTGAAATTTTCAGTTTGAAACAGAAAGAGAATGAGAGCCTCCGTGCTTATATCAACAGGTTTACAACCGCTAAGTTAGAGGTGCCCTCTGCGTCTGAAGAACTGTTGGTGAATGCTCTAGCGCAAGGTTTGAGACGAGGGGATTTCTTTCAGTCGCTGGTGGTGAAACCAGCTCTGAAATTTGGGGAGCTCCTGGAGAGAGCGGAAAAGTACATCCATCTGGAAGAAGCTTTGAAGGTCAAGGATGAGGGAGAAAGAAAGAGAGAAAGTCATGATCGCGAGGACAAGGGAGCTGTAAAAAAGCTTAGGCCAGACCTGTCTGGAGGGAGGCCTCGCTTTGATAAATACACTCCTTTAGCAACCCCACAGGGAGAAATCTTACAGGCAATTGAGAAGCATCCAGACCTGAAGTGGCCGAAGACCTACTCGCAGAGGCCCAGGAAGGAAAAATCAGATCGTTTTTGTCGCTTCCACAACGAGTATGGGCACGACACTGACCAGTGCACCCATCTAAAGGACGAGTTGGAGAGGCTAGTTCAGGCTGGACATTTAAAGGAGTATGTTCGGGTGAGGAGAAAGGAAGACAGGTCTGGCAACAAGAATTATGATCGGTCCCTGACAAATAGGAGCAGCCAGGATAGGGTGCGAACTGGGGTAAGAAGATCTGATCAGACCCAGGTCATCCATGGAGAAGTCCAGATGATTACCGGAGGAGAATTGGAGGAGCATTCCAAGTGGACACAACACAGTTATGTCAGAGCCGCAAGAGATCTAGTTCGAAAATCACGTGACGTGGGACAAATGACCTCTACCCCTAACATCTGTTTCGGGTCCGAAGATGGCGATGGTATTCTAGCCCCCCACATGGATGCTCTGGTTATAACTGCAACTATCGCTAATTATAATATCCGTAGAATTTTCGTGGATACTGGGAGTTCTGCTGACATTTTGTTTTATGATTGCTTTAGGCAGTTGAAAATAAACGTTGAGCTGGAAGAGGTCACTACCTCTCTAGTTGGTTTTGCAGGAGGAGCCGTGAAGCCCTTGGGAGCGGTAAGGCTCCTCGTGACGTTAGGAGAGGAGCCGTATAGGGTGACAAGAACGGTGCGTTTCTTGGTGGTGGATGCACCTTCTTCTTATAATGTCATGTTGGGTCGGCCATCCTTGAGCCAATTCCAGGCTGTTATATCTGTTTTTCATATGAAGATGAAGTTTCCGGCGGAAGATGGAACGGGAGAGGTCAGGGGTGACCAGTATGCCTCACGACAGACTTACGTAGATTGCATCAGGAGGAATGAGGAGGAAGAAAGACAGAGCAAAAGGGCTAGAATAGAGCCGCCAAAGATAGAACTGGCTAATAGAGAGGAAGGGCTGATGATGGTCGAAGTAATCCCAGGGGATGAGAGCCGGGTCCTTCGAGTAGGGACAACCCTCAGTCCGGAAACCTTGACAGATCTAGTCGCACTATTGAGAAGCAGCGCGGATGTGTTTGCTTGGTCCCCAGAAGATCTGGTAGGGATCGACCCAGAGGTGGCAGAGCACCACCTCAACATCAGCTCGGATGCAAAGCCAGTAAAGCAGAAGAAACGCAATTTTGGGCCTGAGAAGGAGGCTGTCATAGAGGTTGAGGTGGAAAAACTGTTAAAGGCTAAGCACATCCAGGAAATACAATTCCCTGAATGGCTTTCCAATGCTGTCTTTGTTCCCAAGACTCAGGAGGACTGGCGCATGTGTATCGATTTCAGAGATCTCAATCGTGCCTGCCCGAAAGATCACTACCCTTTACCCAGAATTGACCAGCTCGTCGACTCTACTGTTGGATGTGAGCTCTTAAGTATGATGGATGCATCCCAAGGGTATCACCAGATTAGATTAGCCAGAGATGACTGGAAGCAGGTCAGCTTTATTACCCCAAAGGGGACGTATTGCTATGTTGTGATGCCTTTTGGTTTGAAAAACACAGGAGCTACCTATCAACGTTTGGTTGATAAGATGTTTAAGAATCAACTTGGGCGAAATATGGAAGCTTACGTGGACGATATGCTAGTTAAGAGCGTGAAAGCAACGTCGCATGTGAAAGACCTGCGGGAGACCTTTGATACTCTGCGACGGTATAGGATGAAGCTTAATCCTAGGAAATGCGCATTCGGGGTTAGAGCTGGCAAATTCCTGGGCTACATGGTCACGGAGAAGGGTATCGAGGCAAATCCCGAGAAGGTCAGAGCAATTATGGACATGCGGGCACCTAGGAATGTGAAAGAAATGCAATGCTTAGCAGGGCGTATTAACGCGTTAAGTAGATTTGTGTCCAGGTCTGCAAAAAGGAGTTTACCATTCTTTCAAGCTCTGAGGAAGAAAGCAAGATTTCAGTGGAACGATGAGTGTGAGGAAGCATTTAACGCATTAAAGGACCATTTGGCTAGCATGACCTTGCTAACAAAGCCTGTCCTAGGAGAACCCCTCATTTTGTACATATCAGTAGGGCAACAGGCAGTCAGTTCTATCTTACTTCAAGAAGAGGGGAGGATGCAGAAACCAGTCTATTACTGGAGCAAGGTCTTGCATGATGCCGAAGTAAGAGGCGTCGGGAAGACTGGTCAGATGGATAATCGAGCTAAGTGAATTTGATATCAGCTTTGAGACCAGAACAGCAATTAAAGCTCAGGACTTGGCTGACTTCATGCAAGAAATGACTGGCCTTCCCGAAGAACTAAAGAGATGGACAATCTTCACGGATGGCTCTATCTGTAATCAGGGCTGTAGAGCTGGAATTGTTCTGATTGATCCAGAAGGCGTGTCTACTGAATTTGCTATCCGGCTAAATACAACATTCTCTAATAATTCTGCTGAGTACGAAGCTCTTCTAAGAGGTATTCAGATGGCGAAAGACCTGGGCGCGGATCACGTATGTGCCAAGGTCGATTCTCAACTTGTTTGCAAACAAATTAACGGAGAATTCGAGACAAGGGAGGAACATATGCAGAGGTACTTGGCCAAATTCAGAGAGTTAGCCAGGGGAATGAAAGAGTTAACAGTCCTCCAGATTCCTAGAGAGGAAAATGGACGGGTTGACTTCCTGGCAAAGGTGGCCAGCTCGGCTTCAGATTATCAAGAGAAGGTGATTACCTTGCTACAGGCGGGCGGAGAATTCGGGACAGAGCAGGTAGGCTCAGTTATGGAGAGAGATGATTGGCGCTCTCCACACGTTCCTGGCAACTGGGAGATTTCTTCCTTAAGACGATTCCTCTCATGAAGCAGTCGGATATGCTCCTCAGTGGAAATGTTGTTGGAAGATGATGAAGACGCCATTATGCAGGGGACATAAACCGAGAATAGATGCCATTATATAGGAAAGGAAAAAGCGGGAAATCACTTTAAGTTGGCGCGCAGAGGA
>BMAC01000172.1:786205-798871 GCA_014905375.1 Phtheirospermum japonicum
ACATCCGACGGTATACAACCAACAACACCAATAACAACACTATATATAAACAAAATAAACCCCGGCCGATCACCACGGCCTCCCATGCATGAACAATATATATACAATTTTTTTTTTAAATCCCGGCCGATCACCACGGCCTCCCATGCATGAACAATATATATACAATATAATGGGTGAATAAAACACTAAATTTCAAAGCAAACCCTAATAATCTAATGATAAACCCTAATACAAGATTACTTCTAGTTAGGTAGATTCTGAAGTAGACACATTGTCTAAACAGAGCCACACAGCACTCGAATACAGGTCATCGCTTTCCTCGACCACCCTCACCATGTCTGCTCCAAAAATCAACCGGCTCCTTGGCCCCTAATTAATTGATTATTCCTAATTTAACCCTAATTATGTAATAATCACTAAATTGACCCTAATTCTAAATTTAACCCTAATTTAACCCTAAATTTAATTCTAAAACTACCCCTAAAATTTAAACCCTAATTCTAAATTTAACCATAAAACATAAATTAAAAACCTAAATTGATCTATTATTACAAATTAAAAAAAGATTAATATGTACAAATAATATAAAAAAATTACAAAAAAAAATAACGAAACTTACATTGGGCTGTGGACAGCGAGCGGCTGGGGGCGGCAAGCGGCTGTGGGGCGAGGGCTGGGCGGCGAGGCTTCGGCTTCGGGCTCTCGCGGCTGTGGACGAACGACGGACGGCGGCGAGGCTGTGGACGAACGGCTGATGGCGGCGAGGCTTCGGGCTCTCGGCGGCTCGGGCGGACAGTTCGGCGGCGGTTCAAGGGCGGCGGCTCAAGGCGGCTCGGGCGGTGGACGGCGACGGTGGCTCGGACGCGGCGACGGACGGACTGCTCTTTCTTTCTCTTCTTTCTTTCTCTTTCTGAAACAGCGCAAGTGACAGCGGGCTCGCCCGCTGCTTCTATTAGGTTAAATTTTCTGAGGGAACAATGTCCCTCAGAAAACCGAGGGATTCAAAATCCCTCGGAATTTCGAGGGATTTTTGAAAGAATCCCTCGAAATTCCGAGGGATTTTGAATTCCCTCAAAAATTTTAAAAAATAAAAAAAATCAAAAATAAATCAAAATTAATAGAAAAATTAGAAAAAAATTGGGTTTATTTCCGGGTCGCCGAGGCGCACCCCTCCCCGCCCCGGTCGTAATTTCTCGAGTTTTGTTTCTATTTTTTACTATTTTTTCTATTTTTTCGGGTTTTTTTCAATTATTCATATAAAATCGAAAAAAAATAGAAAATGCGTGCGGACGATCGACGCCGAGGCACACCCCTCCCCACCACGGTCGTGAAATGATCGGATTCGTTTTTTCTATTTACTAATTCTTCTATTTTTTGGGGCTTTTTTTCAATTTTTTTAAATCGAAAAAAAATAGAAAACGCGTACTAAACGATCGACGCCCGACCCACGGGTGGTTCCACGACGCCGAGACTAACACCTCCTCCAATATCAAAAAATCACGACGCTACGTCGCTTCACGTTTCCAACCGAAGGAATTCATCGATCAATCGTATCTTGTTGTTGGTCGAACCCCACGACACGTGAGGGCACACACGTGCTCGTTGGTATTTTACGATCGAATTTGGTGTCAAAACCACCCCACGTGCCTAAGATGATAGGATCAGTTTCGTTTTTACGATTTTTCTATTTTTTTCGATTTTTTTTATTTTTTAAACATTAATCCCTCGGAATTCCGAGGGATTTTGAATTCCCTCGAAAATTTTAAAAAATAAAAAAAAAATCGAAAATAGATCGAAATTAATAGAAAAATTAGAAAAAAAAATTGGGTTTATTTTCGGGTCGCCGAGGCGCACCCCTCCCCGCCCCAATCGTAGTTTCTCGAGTTTTGTTTCTATTTTTTACTATTTTTTCTATTTTTTCGGGGTTTTTTTTTAGAATTCCATTATAAGCAAAATCGATCTTTAATAATTTAAGAGGCTAAAATAAAATTTATTTATTCATATACAAAATTATGCCATTCTGTTTTTTATTTTTTTGGCAATTTGTGATTTTTACATGACTAATAATAATTTAACCCTATAGCTGTTAGAATAATTGCAATAATATTGTACCGAAAAATGAAAGCATAGAAACTTACGTTGAGGTGATTGGTGGAGAAGCAGTTTTGAGGAGAGAGAAGAGTCCAAACTTGTATGGACGGTGAGGAGAAGCATAGAAAATTACCATGCCTATTTGTTAAATAGAAAAATAAAAAAAAAAATCCAAAAAAATAGTAAAAAATAGATACAAAACCCAAAAAATTACGAACGGGGCGGGGAGGGGTGCGCCTAGGCGTTCCGGAAATAAATCCTATTTTTTATTATTTTTTTCTATTTTTTACGATTTTAATTATTTTTAATTTTTTTTAATATTAATTGAATTTTCGAGGGAATACAATTTCCCTCGGAATCATTCCGAGGGAAATTGTATTCCCTCAGAAATTTAATTAATATTTAAAAAAATTAATAAATGAAACCGAGGGAAGCAAAGATCCCTCGGTTTTCCGAGGGATTACTTCCTTCGGAAACCCATTCGTCGGTCATCCCTCGATTTGTCGTTCGGTAATTACGGCGGCAAATTTTGGCGCCCGAATTTTCGAGGGAGATTCCGAGGGAATAATATTCCCTCGGAAAAGATCGAGGGATTTGTCTGTCCCTCGATTTTTCCTCGAAAATTTCCGAGGGAATTCATTTCCCTCGGAATATCCCTCGGCAAACTGCTGTTTTTTTGAAGTGAATTGAATGTTGTCTTTTGTTGGTTGGTAGAATTGGAATTGAGGTTGAGAACTTAGTTGCTTAGAGAATGCAAGACTTGTACTGTTTTATAGTACTTGTAATCACACTTGCTTATTTATGTAGCAACTTTTGATATTTGCATTGTGAATGTAATTATTAATGCTAATGTTGTTAATTTTACTATTTAAATTACTTATCCTCTTCGGTTATTATTTTATGCTAAGACAACCATTTAACAAAATTGATGTTATTAATTTTATTGGATAGCAATTTTCAACTATATTTACGATGGTTTCGAAGACATCATTTCAAAACTGATGTCAAACATTTGTAAAATTTGTTATAAAAAAACATCAGTTTTGGACCGCTCTCATTAATGGAAACGACAACGGTTATATCACCAATGTGCGAAACCAGTGTCTATTACAATAAAGGCATTGGTTTTAAACCGCTGTCAAAAGTTCCCCATGTCAACAACACGGGTTTTAGCAACGATTATTGTACTAATATACATCATTTTTTAACCGATGTTCATTGTAGAAAGGACATCGGTTGTTAACCGCTGTTAAAACTCCCCACTTTTAACACCAGTGGCTTTAACATCAGTTTCTTAATCAATAGATATCGCTTATAAAATGATGTCTATTGACTTTTTTGTAGTAGTGTTCATATTCATTAAAAAAGACATATATATTCATCATACAAAACATTATCGTATATATAAAACATGATTTTCCAGTACAATCATAATCATTCCACATAACATTTATATTTATCGCACAAAATATCAAAATAAAAGCAAGTGTACCATCATTGTGTACATCGTACATAAAACATAGTTTTTCAATAATCATATTCACCGTACACAATATTTATACTTATCACACAAAAATCTAAATGAAAACCAATGCACCATGCATTGTATACTCATGCATGTGCATGGTTATATATACATGTGCCCAGGCCCCCCAAAATCTTTTTTTTCTTTTTGCTTTTACCTTATATATATATATATATATATATATATATATATATATATATATAGGGTTGGTTTCAAATGGAACCATGTCATTATATGTAAACCTAGGGACTCATCTTGACCATTGGATTGAATAATCTAGATGGTTGAGAACATGACACGTCAGCAGTGTATTTATGGTAAATATTGCATTAAATTAATAAAAAGGGTATTTTCGACATATAACAACATTCATAAAAGAGCGCTGAATTGCTCTTTAGAAAGCACTACGGATAAATAAAAAAAAAAGCACTGCGGCTTTATACAAAAAGCATCACAAAATTCATCTACAATTACGGAAAAATTCAAAAATTTCAAAAAAAACTCAAATCTTCAACAAATAATTTTAAATAAAATTTATGTATAATTAAGTAGCAATGTTTTTTTCACATATAATTAGTGCTTTTATAATGTAAGTAGGCAATGCTTTTTTATATGTTGGCAGTGCTACAAATTTGACAATTTCAGGGTGCTTTTTTTCATATTATGGCAGCGCTTTTTTACTACACTAAATCTGCTTTTTCTAAAATTGCATATAATTACACTGTGCAATACTTGGAGTGCTTTTTCTAATATTGTTAGAGTGCTTTTGAACTACACTAATACTGCTTTTTGGCCCAATATTCAACCCTACCCATTCATTCAGTCCTACATTCATTAAACCCTACCCATTCAGAATTCAGCCGCCTACCACAACCTGCAACATAGAATTCAGCCTACCCATGATTAGTCGGTTACTATATTAACAACGGACTCGACCCCAAAAAAAAAAATTCAAAAAAGAAAACACAAACAAACAAACATAATAACTGTACAATTGGGACAGGCAAATTAACCATGTCATGTTAAGCTAATATATAAATTCCTGGGTTTACCGTGTTCAGTTCTCGCGGCGTCAGAAATTGACTTATTTTGTGCAACAAGCAAATTGTGATCAAGATTACTAAAAATGCCCATTAACCAACGAAACATGCCCAAGCACGCACAACTTTAAAAGTCTAAGGCTTAAATCAAAACAAAAGCTCAAGTGCACAAAAACACAACACCACAATAAAAACCGCCATCCCTAACCATCTCAAACACAATGACCGTTTATTATCCTATCAATCAGCTCACGAGCATCCGAACGGCCATCCTCACATACCAAACAAGTCACTAGCCGCCATACATACCTATCGATCGAATTTCTTTTTGCCAAACAAAACAAACATGTCCACAATTCCTTTTTCGTCCATCGCACCATCTCGTTTATATATTTGGTTACACTAGACGAACGAGGAGCATATCCCAAAAAAATCATCTCATCCAAAACAAGGAGCATAAACAACGCAACAAGGAGGAGAAACTTATCCGCTCGCCGCTCCTGCGCCACCGGAACCCCATCGACGACTGCTGGCGGTGCGACCCGAACTGGTCAACCCGCCGCCACCGCCTGGCTGACTGCGCAATCGGCTTCGGCAAAAATGCAGTCGGCGGCAAATACGGCCGCATCTACACCGTGACCGACCCGAGCCACGACGACCCGGTCAACCCCAAACCCGGCACCCTCCGCCACGCCGCCATCCAACCCGACCCGCTCTGGATAATCTTCAAATCCGACATGGTGATCCGGCCCAAGCAGGAGCTCATCATCAACTCGCACAAAACAATCGACGGCCGCGGCGCCAGCGTCCACATCGCCGGCGGCGCGTGCATCGCGATCCACCACGCGAGTAACATAATCGTCCACGGGATCCACACACACGACTACGTGAAATCGGGGAACGCGGTAATCAGGGACTCGCCGAGCCGCGCCGGGTGGTGGGAGGTTTCCGACGGCGACGGCGTGGCCATCTTTGGCGGCCGGAACTTTGGATTGACCACTGCTCGCTTTCGAACTGTAACGGCGGGTTCAAGGCGGCGAATTTCATGGAGGGAGTGGAAGAGAGGTAGTGGTTAGAAGAAAAGTTATTGGAGAAGAAAGGAAATGGGTGCAGACGCTTGGAGAGGAAAGGAAATGAGGGAAAAAGGTGCAGACGCATCTTTGGAAAAAAGGGCAGACGGGTTTTATTCTAGGGTTAGTGATTGGGGATGGTATTTAATGTAATTAAGAATTTTGTAAAATTACATAAAGGCCCTTTTCTTTCTATATTTATAATTTAATAAATTTAGAAAATAGAAAAAATCTGATCCGCACAAATTATTAGATTTACGGCCTGAATTGGTCCCTAGGTTCGCATATATTGACGTGGGATCTATTTGAACCTAATCATATATAATATATATATATATATATATATATATATATATATATATATATATATATATAGGTTGGGTTCAAATGAAAACTCCGTCATTATATGTGAACCTAGGGACTAATTCTGGCCTTAGATCTAATATTGCACAGTGCAAATATATGTCCAGGTTCATTGTGCTTTTTACACAGTATTGTAATGGTAAAATCAGTCCATTTTTTTTAATTTAATTATATATATATATATTTTTTACGTTTTAGAACATGCAATATGTATCTTAAATTGTAGATCTTGAGAATGTGATTAATTTGATATATATTTCATTCAAAACGAATAAAATTTGAAAAAGTTATGGTTTGTTGAAGATTTGAGTTTCATTTCAAATTTTTGAATTTGCAGTTTATAGACGAAATTTGCGATACTTTTTGTATACAATCGTAGTGTTTTTTTTCTTAATCTATTGTGCTTTCTAAAGAACAATGTAGTGCTCTTTGTAAACGTTGATATATGTCCAAAATACCATTTTTTAATTAATTAATGTATTTTTTTACATTATTACCATGCTGACATGTCATGATCTCAACCATCAAGATTATCCAATCTAATGGTCAAGATGAGTCCCTAGGTTCACATATAATGACGGGTTCTCATTTGAACCCAACCCTATATATATATATATATATATATATATATATATATATATATATATATATATATATATATATATATTATATAAAGTTATCAATTATTAAAAAATAATTGAGTTTCTCTTAATTTAAATAAAATAAAGTGTATTAATTTTTACATTAGATAATTTTGTTATTTAAAATTTTAATCCCTAGTCTTTAATTTTTAGAATAAGTGATATATAATGATTTCTTTTGGTTATATTTCACAGAGATTTGAACATAGGTGTTGATGATTCTTGTTTATCATCAAATTTTGTAAATTTTAGATATATTATTTATACCAATTGTTGGGAATACTTTACTTATTTGAGCATTTGGTCACTTGTAAATCTTTTTGTCGATATATTAATTAAAGAAATAACTATTGCTCTTGGTATTTAATTTACTTAAATTATAGTAATTTGGTCTTTAAATCATAATAGTATTATGATCTATTATTGTCCGTTGAACATTATAAAAACCAAAAATTGTGAAATAACTTAGTTTTGCTTTCTAGAAAGAAATGAGATAATAAAATCTCAATACAAAATCAAAACACCGCCAAGTTTCTTATCCAATAATGTTTGCTCTGTCGTAAAAATGAATGTGGAACAAAAACAAACATGAATTTGCCTAGCCATCAACAGGAGACACTGTCACAAACTTCAAAACAATGGTTATCCATTTCAGATGGGCAGTGGGCCTTCAATTCTTGGCCCATTTCGCCACAGCACATCAAGTCCAAATAAATCTGATGTACTCACGTGCCCCTCATTATCTGAATTTGGATAATATTTTAGTTCAAATTCGAAACACGAGAAGAAACAAAAACAAAAAATAAAAATCTCTCCACAACGTTAATTGTCACTGTTCCAGTTGTCGATCTTCAAGAATATTCATCGTCTTTCAATCCCAGAAAAATATTTTTAAAAAAAATTGAAAAAAGAAAGTTAGGTAGACAGACAGAATTAAGAAATGGCTACACTGTTTGCAGCTCCAACTATGCAAAAGAGCTTAAGTCATCAGCTCCATGTTTCTTGCTCAACTTCATCTTCTGGTTTTTTGACTAAATTTAGCTGTTCAAATAATCCTCATCCCCTTTCTCAAAAATCCTGTTTTCTGGGCTTGGGCATCAAAACCCATGAAATGGTGGTGGTGAAAAATGGAATTAATAGATCTTTTGGGGTTAAAATGTCATGGGATGGTTCTCTCTCCTCTGTGAAATTAATTCTTCAAGGCAAGAATTTGGAGGTACCCTTTTCTTCCTTATGCTGAAATATGTTGTCATTTAATTGATTTGTCTTCTTATAAATTAAAAAAAAAAAAATGAAGAAGGAAATTGTATAAAAGACTGGTGTATATAGATAGCAAAAATTGCCAGATTTAGTTTAATTCTAAAAACGAAAAATAAAAACACATTTACATTTGTTTCTCTTTTGCAGATGGTATTTGACAATTTGTTAAGTAAGTGCAACCCTAAATGGGAATTTATAATTTTAAGAGATAACTGGTGTTTTTTTGTAAGTAGGCTAATTTAGGGCCAGGTTTTGTAATTATCCTTTAAAAACTATTTATCTCATTTGTATGAAACATGGTATTTATCTATTATTTATTTTGTGTGTTTGTGTGATTGGAATTGTATTTTATTTTATTATTCTTGAATATATAGGTGACCCCCTCTGTGAAAAGCTACGTGGAAGAGAAATTAGGCAAGGCAGTTCAAAAACATAGCCATTTGGTAAGAGAAGTTGATGTTCGATTATCCGTCCGTGGTGGAGAATTGGGGAAAGGCCCGAAATTGCGAAGATGCGAGGTTCGGTTTTTGGGCTCCAAGTGTTTATATATAATATGTATAAATTCATGTCAAACTAATTTGTTAATTCAAAATGAGCTGTTAAAAACTTATAGGTGACATTGTTCACGAAAAAACACGGCGTGGTTCGAGCTGAGGAGGACTCAGAGTCGCTTTACGGTAGCATAGATCTGGTTTCGTCGATTATTCAGAGGAAATTGAGGAAGATTAAGGAGAAAGACACGGATCATGGCCGTCATATGAAGGGTTTCGATAGGCTTAAAGTTAGGGAGCCTGGTGCATTTGAAGTGGTCGAGGATATCGAGACGGTCCCTAATGAAGGAGATGAACAAGAAGATGATGATACCGTGATTGAAGAGGTTATTTTTCTCCTTCTAATTTTTTCGATATTTATTTCGTGTTGTACGTTGATTATTTGCAATATTCTCGTTTTTAACTCGTGCCCAGATAAAAAGGGAAAAAAAAAAAGTTCTGATTCAGCTTTTAGATACAATTTCCAATAGTAGAAGGGGATGCCACATTTTATATAGATACAATTTCTTGATGTTGTTCATCGTGAACACGTAAATGTTTGGATTACAATTCTAAATCTTGGGTATTGGTAGGATTTAGAATCATGTGTTTTTACTATGGATGCTGAATTATGTCCGAAAAGTGGGTGAAAATGTTGTCTAGTTATATTAATTAAATGTAAATATAAATAACAATAGAGTAATGATAATATTTTTTATGATACATTGGAGAATTTTTTGGGTGGGGATAGAAAATTGTGTCTCAATCTAAATCCAGAATTTTGAGTCTTGGAACAAACATGCTCACAATATATACATACTTGGTTTGCAGATTGTTCGCACGAAATACTTTGATATGCCGCCTTTGACTGTTAGCGAGGCAATCGAGCAGCTGGAGAATCTTGATCATGAGTTCTATGGTTTCCGGAATGAGGAAACTGGTACGTACTTACGTTCATTTGCTTCATTTTTTTATTTTTTTTTTGATCATACACATTTTTATAGGCTACAGAGTGACTATATTTTGTGTATATCAATCTCGCAGGTGAGGTTAACATAGTGTACAAAAGAAAAGCAGGAGGCTATGGGCTTATTATTCCCAAAAGAAATGGCGAAACTGAGAAACTTGAGCCCTTGGTGGCTCATGACTCTGCAATTAATTAGATTTATGTAAGTTTGAGTATCGAAAGCACATGAGATGGGCCTTTTTTTTTTTTTTTTTCTTGTCTAAAACTTATGTGGTCAATTCACCAATATTTGTATGGTACCAAATTATAATGCGGATTTGGGATTAAGATTGATAGTGCAATTATAACGCAATCTGTGACATGGATTACTATTAGAAACCATAGCACCCATGTTAGAAAATCCAATCACGATATAAAAAACTAATGATCATATTCCTTAATCCCAAACAAAAGACTATATATCAAATTATATAATCAACGTTCAACTCCATGAATAAGATCACTTTTTAATGCTTGGATGCTGCCGCAATAAAAACCGTCAAAAAATAAAAATAAAAATGGGGTTGATTATAATTACAGACAAGTAAAGAATATGATACTAAGAGAAGAAAAGTGAAGGGGAACAAATAAAAAATAAAAACAATACTAACCAAATGGATATTTCATGAGTCCAATAAATGATATACGAAGTCGTGATATAAACTAGTTTCTAAAATATTTTTACCTTTCATATATTTAAAATTTTTTGAGTACCAAATATCAGAGAATCAAAATTTCGCCTTCCACTAAAATGAATTTAATTTAATTTTCACCCAGTCCCCGCATAAATACTAAAACTGGTCAAATTCTAAAAAAAAAAAAAAAAAACGAAAACAAACATTCAGAAAACAATCAAGAAAACTAATTAATTGAGAATAAGGAACATGTCAATTTCATTAAAATTTCAAATATATATATCACTTTACAATTCACCAATCAATCCCCAACAAATAAAAGAACATCAACAACGAAAATCCTCAGAAATCAATAAGGAAGAATAGTCTCGAAACAGTGGACCCCATCAAGCTCCGGCGCGAACCTCAGCGCTCTAATCCTCCGGCGATCTCCCAGCTTCTTCTCCGGGCCCGAATTTACATCTTTGCCCTTCTTCTGATCATCAATTTTCAACGCAGTGGCTTGCCTAGTATTATTAGAAGGTGCTGGGCCCTTAAAAAGGCTAGTTTTCTGGCCGAAAAACGACTCGGCGCAGAGTGCGTCAAAAGAGCTGAAAATCGACATCGACATAATTAATCGATCTCGAATTTTAAATTTACTCTTCAATTGAAATTTTCAGAGAGAGAAAGAGGAAAAATATTGCGCAGATAGAACTTGAGAAAACTTGTGGGAAAAGCGTTGAATGGAGACTATTATTTATAGCAATAAGAGAAGTTTGTATTTGGAAAGTCTGGAAGTTTAGTTGGTTTAGGAAAAGGAAAAGGTTCCTTCTCGGTGTCTGAGTAGGTATTATTGAGTTTTTTTTTTAAATTAATAATTTCATTCCTTCGTAGAAGGTTTGGCGGGTCGGCGAAGACGCGGACTAGTAGAAGGAAAACTATGATTACGTGTCATCTTTTCTTCGCGTGTCCTTATCCTAAACAAAGAGTGTGTCTCATCCCATCCCATTATTCGCAAATAATAAATAGAATAATAAAATATAGGAAATGACTACAATACCGTGAAGGTATCATACCTCCTAGCCCCTGCATTTATATCCCTTAGATCTTATCATTATTTATAACTACTTTAGATCTAAGAAGTCCCCTAAAATATAACAATAAACTACTCATATCAATTACTCGGTGGACATGATCTTGACTCTTGACAAGTGTTTGATTATATAGGTTCTTGAGAGAAGTGACTTTTCTTAAAACCCTTAATTTTGTGTTTGGAAATTTTTTTGTGGAAATAAAATTATTTAGTTTAGTTAATATTTATGATTACAATTTCTAAAAGGGTTTTCAACATAGTTTTCTATTATTATGGTAAAAGTTGGTTTGATTATATAATATGTTTTTATTTAGATCTGAGTGATGATAATTGTTGATATGTTTTGAATCTCTTGAGATCTGTTCGTTCATCTATCTGCCCGTGGATGTAGCCAATTTGGTGAACCACGGAAGTCTGTATCTTCTTTATGTTTTTTTTTATTGTTTTATAATACTATTCATTGATAACAATAATAATTAAAAAAATATTTATGTAATTTTAGTTGTTCATCTGATTAACACTTACTTTCTCTTGGTTCATATTCATACACCTTAACTTGATGCGGGTCCCACTGATTTATTACATTTTGTGTGATAGTTAGTTAGTTTCGTGTTATTTTTTAATCAAATAATTACCACTTTTAGGCAAAAACACATATGAACACACAATTTTCAAAAAAGTTATTTGTATTATTTGAAAAATATAAATTTCTACCTGAAAAATCTGAATATTTCCACAGAGCAATTGTCGTGAATCTTTAATGAGTATCTCGATGTTTGGACAATTTTCATTGAGTAGAAAAATGGGATCAACTAATGGTGGCGTAGAACAATAGAAATGGGTTTAAGCTGCAGTAGCAGTTATACCATGTGGCATGTTTTGGTCAACTAATAGTGGTAGAACCCTAGAAGTGGTCACTGCCTCACTGGTCAGCGCGGGTCCACGTGGCATGTTTGTTTGGACTTTGGCGGGTCTACAAAGTTGAGTTTTTACTAATTGTACTAGTAACTACATTTGGGGAAAAAATTTAAAAAAATCCTTCAATATAGTTGTTTCACTTTTAATGTAAAATTGCACTTCTATTTTACTAAGACCATATACATTAGGACAACAAAAACTAGAAAAGATGTAAAACTTATATTAAAATATATCCGCCCGCCCCGACCCGTGCCATTTGGGGCGGCCCGCCCGTCACCCGTGGGCGGGCGGGGCGGGTCCGGGTACCTTCTTCGCCCCGTGGGTACCCGCCCCGGCCCGACCCGCTGTGCATTTATTATTTTTAAATATATTTTATATATGTTTTAAATATTTTTTTATATGAATTATTAAAAAATTTTAAATTTAGTATTGTTTTTAATTAATTTTTCATCTTATATTTAATTTTTATAATAATATATGTGTTATTATATATCAAATTAATTTTAAATTTA
>BMAC01000172.1:816814-831389 GCA_014905375.1 Phtheirospermum japonicum
TCTTAGTAGGTGTATTATATATTTTAAAAAAATATTTTATTTTATTTTTGTTATAAAGTAAAGGATATTTAGTTAATAATTAATATCTTTGAGCTCGTTTAGACTCGATTAAACTCGAAAAAACTCGCGAGCCATCGATATGTTCGTTAAAAAAAGCTCGAATTCGAGTTCGGTAATAAACGGGCAAGCTCAAACTCTCTAAAACTCGACTCGTTTACAGCCCTGGTGAGGAGATTGCTGTCGGTGATAGATATAGGAGGTGGTAAGGTGAGTGGGATAAAAAATCAAAAAAATCGATCGAAAATTCGTTTTGATTCGATTTTATGTTCGATTGTGTCATTTTGAGGATCCATAAAATTCAGTTCATTCGATTTTAAAATAACTTAAGGGTTAGATCCGGTTTTACCGAAATATAATTTTTAAAAACTTATATTACTTATTGTTAATTTTATTAATTCAATTCGTTTCGATTAATTTGATTTTAAACATATGTTTGATTTGATTCCATTTGTAAATTTATAAACATTTCAATTTTTTATTCATTTCGATTAATTCAATGTTAAACTTATTCACGTTCTGATTTAAAATTTATCTAAATTTCATTTTTTAGTTTTTTTTGATTTGAAACCCACTCGTGTTGGCAATTTGACTTGGAGACGTTAAAAAAAAAAAGTGAGTATTTTATATCAGTTTAACTGTAGTGACTTACCAATGAAGAATTTCATGAGCTCAACGTGTTCAGGATGACGTAAAACCGAGATATATATTAATTTCTAAAATATTTCATTTCATATATATTTAAACAAATTTAAAATAACAAAATATTTACCATATATCAGATTACCAAAATTCGCCTCAACTTGAAGGACCACATGAATACTACCTCAAACATAAAAAAGAGAAAGAAAAATAATTGATTCAAAAACAAAAATCAAGAAAACCCAATTAATCGAGAAACCACATGTCAATTTCATTAAATTTAAAATATACACGACGAATCGTACATCTCTTCACAATTCACCGATCAATTCCCAATAAATAAAAGAACATCAACAACAAAAATCCCCAAAAATCAACAAGGAACAATAGTTTCGAAACAGTGGACCCCATCAAGCTCCGGCGCGAAGTAAATGGGTACTTTGGCCATTTAATCCTTCGTTATCCTAAGCTTGTCCAGGACAACAAATGCCTGGGCATCACCCTTATCTTAAACTCACAAACACACAAATCACGTGCAATAAACACCCGTCAATGCAATAAGCACAGTGGCACCCCATATTATTAGATCCCTTCCAACAAAGCAAACGAGGCCTAGCTCCGCCAAAATTGCAGAAAACTTCGTTGGTGAATTAGGATTTTGATCTTCGATCTGATGAAGTAAAAGAACTCAATCGGCTAATGGGAGGTGGCATAGGAATCAAGTAAAATGAACTTTTAGGTGATATGTGGTTGCAAGAATTGGACATCTCCAACAAGTCAGATAAGTTGGCGACATAAAAACAATCTCAGGGATTTCCCTATAAGTTGGCGACGAAAAAAGCAATATAGGGATTTTCATAACCTTTTAGAGAACTTATATTTGATCCATAGATAGTGTCAGGTTTTCCAGCACAATTTTTAAGGTGGCGTTGGAATCCTTGTGTAGTTTGCAAAAATCAGACTTCATCTCTCCGAAAAGAGGACGACGAAGCTGATGCGAAAAAGGGAAGTTTCCAAAGCCTTGGCAAAAACTCTGGTTATGGATAACAAAATCAGAGGTAGATTTGGATAGATCGGAACAAAGTTAATTATATAAATATAGGTACTACTAGGAAAACTTCAATTTGAGGTGCAATTAGGTTTTCCGAAATTGGCGTCAAAGGAGAATATAAGAATGGTTGGTCTTTTTTGGTCAAAAATTTGGATTAATTGAAAAAACTCACACAGGTTAATTGACTGAAAATATAATATTCTAACAAAGAAGCTTATATGGGGGACTAACTACCAATCTCTCTATTTATTATTATTTGTCATAGCTGTCACTCTTCGTACGCAAGTAAATCAGCCTGGCTATAACTGGGGAAACTCACTTGGCAAGCCCAATTCAACATGCCCAACTTGTAATGTGCGAAGATAAAGATTTCAACTTCAATCTTCAAAATTCTAACCTCAAAAAACTTCTGACCACTTGACTAGGCCACTCATCTAATGAATTTAGGTAAAACAATTACACAAATTTGGTCACATGCGCTCAAAAAAGAAGTTGTTGAGTGTCAGAGCTCGACCTTAACACATTGGGATGTTGCAGCTATAATCAGTAAGTAGAGAACATGATTTGCAACAGCAACTACTTATTAATTGGGCAATTCGGAATAATTAGCACAGTAAGATTCAAATTGCTCGTAAAAGTGCCAAGACACCATTATGCCATCTCAAGGAAAATGCACATCTGTAGGTTGTATCTGTAGGTTGTGGATAATAATGGCTTCTTCTCAAACCCAGCTGATAAAATAACTAACACAGTACGAGATATACAAGAACTATTTGCTGAACAAAGATAACTAACTACTATAATCCCTTCAAAACAAGGACACAAAACTGGATTAATCTTGAGATGTAAACATATGATCCGAGCATAAAAGAATATATGAAAACATACAAAGAATCTCAAAAACCAGCATAGGTATAAACACTAAACTAAATATGTAAATATATCTAGGGGTAAGCTGAAAAACAGGGTACCATGTCCCGGACTCGGAACCGCCGGTTCCAATTCTGGTTCTAAGACTTTCGAGACCCAGTACCCCTTGGGACCGGTTCCGGGACTGGGTACCCGTTGGTAAGAGTTCTTGAACCGGGCACCCGGTACCAAATCTCTAATATTATGTATTTGTGGATTTTTTTCATGAAGTTTGGTAATTAGTTTGTAATGTTTTATAATTGATAATACTAGTGCACTGTGCACTTTATGTTAGGCAAACCACAATATAGCAGGGAGCTAATGGCATAGAGTATACGTAGTTTAGATAAATCAAATTAAAAAAGAAAAAATTCAAACAAGGACCGGGTACCCGGTTTTGGAACCGGTTCCAAAAACTTTGGACACGATTAGTACCGATTCCGGGACCGGTTCTCTTTTCTTGGACCCAGTTTTGACCGGTTCCAGTTCCGAGATAATTGACCGGGTAACCAGTTCCGCTCACCCCTATATATCACTATTTGTAATTAGGGCAACACTCTTGTTAGGCCGGACTAACGGATCATCCGTTAGGCCAAAATTTCACATCAATACATTGTAGTGCAAAAACCAATACATTATAATAAAAAACCAATACATCATGATAAAAAAACAATACAGTATAAAAATCAATAAATCATAACGGATCATCCCTTAGGCCAAAATTTCACATCAATACATTGTAGTGCAAAAACCAATACATTATAATAAAAAACCAATACATCATGGTAAAAAAACATTACAGTATAAAAACTAATAAATCATAACACGGGTTAGAGATTTATGAAAAACTAATACTTTACGGTACAAAAACCAATACATCACGATACAAAAACCAATACATCACGATACAAAAACCAATACATCACGATACAAAAACCAATACATCACAGTATCGGGTCAGATGGCCTAACGGGTCATGACCCGTTAATGTGGCCTAACGCAAGTCTTTGCCCAGTAATTATGTGGTGTATATGCAAGGAGTGTGGTACAAATAACCTATAAGCTACTAACTAATAAGCCTAGTAAGAGACCAAATGTATTATAAATCCAAAAACACAATTACAAAACACAAATGTACCTAAATGATGTGCAGTGAATGAATATACTAATGGCAATTAATATGGAAGATGAAATTCCCCTATTTAACATTAATAAAACATTAAACTACAAATAACACTTCAAAATAATAAAATTGAATTACTGCATATGTCAAAATCTCAGTACAATCACAGTAATACTACAAAAAAACTTTATAATCCGCTACTTAGTCCGTCAACAAAATTGGCAAAAACTAGAACGTCAAAATAGAATTTAAGGCACCTCCTCCTAATCAAACAAACTGAATCCCATATCATCGTCGCTCTCCTCCTTTGCTTCTTCCTGTATAAGTAAAAATATACACATAACACAATCAACTCATTTCATTCACTATTTCTATAAAGGCAGGGCTGGTTTTCAAATTATAAGATTAAGTAATTGTTTGTTTTCATTTGTTTAGTTAAGATATCCTAAACATTTTCTTCACCAAACGAAAGTAAAGAATATGTACCTTCTTCTCCTCGGCGGCGGGGGCGGCTACGGCGGCAGCGCCACCAGATGCTCCGCCGGCAGGAGCGGATACTGCGACGGCGGCGCCACCACCAGATCCGACGTTCATGACGAGATCCTCAACGTTCCTCTTCTCACAGAGCTTAGCAAAGAGACTTGGCCAGTAAGATTCCACACTCACGTTCGCCGCCTTCACCAGCGTAGCTATTTTGTCCGCCTTAACAAAAAATCAAAACAAATTTATTTTCACAAACTGAAAACCATTCTAAAAGGAAAGAAAAAAAATATATTCATTATTACGGAGTCGGATGAGATTTTACAGTGACAGCGATGCCATCGTCGTGAAGAATCAAGGAAGCGTAGGTGCAAGCAAGCTCTCCAAACGACATTTTCTCTCTATGAGAAATCAATTGAAATCTAGGGTTTTGTTGCAGCTTGCAGAGGTGGGGGCTGGAAGGATTTAGAGTTTAAGAGGTTTATATTAGGGTTTGGGACTTATTTATATGGATTGCAACTGCAAGTGGGAATTTCAAGTGTACCCTTGTAGTATGTACTCCAAAGTTGTCAATTTTTATTTTTTATTTTTTTATCGAATCAGTTAAATATTTTAAAATTTGGCTTCAAGAATCGAATCACAAATTGTAAAATTTTATTAAAAGCAATTAAGAATATAAGAAAAATATACAAATGAACAATAATTAATCGAAGCCCAATTGTAGGTAGGCAAAGATTTGCGTAAATCCAAATTAACAGGTCTCTCCCATTAAGCAAATACATAACCCGATTCATACCCGATCCGGTGGTATTATTGTAATTTTTTTTAATTATATTTAATTTCCCCAATTTTTTTGTCATTCATTTTCGACCGCGTTTCTTTCCCCCAATAAACCTCGCCACCACCGTTTTTTCCCCAAACCCAGCTCCGTCGAAATTCCAAATCTCCCTCGCACCGACCGGTGAATATTAATTCATGGTTGCCTCTACACTTCTACCGACGACCTTTTCCATCCACGGTCCGTTTATCAGTTTTCACTGAGCACCCGGCGAGTTTTCCGTTCACGGTCGCATCCGTTTGTCACTTTTTCACCGAGCACCAACGACTTGTCCATTCACAGTTGATTTATCAAAGGTAGATTTCTTTCGATTTTAAGATTTCAGTTTCGAAATTTGTATTTTAGGGTTAACTATTTCTAATATTTTTAGGGATTGAGTTGTCGCTTATTATTCCAATTTAGGATTTCAAACGGATTTCGAAAAATAATTCCCTATGTGATGTTGTTTTTTTCATACGGATTTAATTTAATTAGTGTGTGGGCTTGACAATGTTGTAGTTTATTTAATTTCTAAGAAAGGAATAAAAATTGGAACTGAAAATAGTCAAGTAAATTCCAATATGCAAAATAGGAACTGTGACCTTTTGATAAAACTTTATTTATTTTAGCCAAATTTCTTTGGGGGTGAGTATGATTATTTGTGTTTTAATTACTTAAGATTGTTGGGTTGATTTTTTTTTTCAATTAAAAAATATTTGCAGATGAGCCAAATTGTGAGCATGAGAAACGATGAGAAAATGGGATCTCCTTGGTTGAAATCGATGTTGTAAGCCGATTATTTTATACCCTGCGCTACTCATTTGGATTCCCATAAAAGTGAATTTATTTTTTTAGCTTGGACTGCATGGAAAATGCCTTTTGCTCTTACTGTTTAGTCCAACACAAGAATGGTACCACTAATTTATGATGTTGTATTTTTATACTTTCTTTCCCAAAATTGAAATAAAAATTAAAATTGAATTGAAAAAGTTATATGTTGAGTTGTTTTGAATTTTGATTAATATAATCAAGTTTGAATCATTGTTGAAGTGCTACGTCTACACTGAACATGGTACTACTATTTTGTATTATGCATCCCTAGTAGATAGAGAAGATTGTCATATTCCAAGTGTTGATACATTATTTTATTTATTTAACTTTCACTTGATAGGTGTTGTGCCTATTCGCTTATCTGATGGACTTTAGTGACTTTCTTCATGCATGTTTCAATTTAAAAACCTTTCAGGGACCAAAAAATAAAATTTGAAATTCAGGGACCAGAATGCCGAAATTAATCAATGGTAAGATGATTTAATCTGAATGGAAGAAATATGGCAATAATATGTTTACCATCTTTCAGTAATTGCTGGCTCATTGTTTTCTTACCTTAAGGAATATATAATTTTCACTGCGCATGGACTGATTGTTTTAGCACGTCGATATGCTATGAATTGAACAAGTATGGTCGTCCCCTGTTGGGATGTACTATTAAACCTAAATTGGGGTATACTGTTATGATATCTTGTGATTACATTGTGCACCCCTCTTTTATTTTACCAATTTGTTTTTTCTTTTTTACTGACTGAAATTCTTTTTACGGTGCTCTGTTTGGAGTTGGACTGTCGTAATTTTCGTGTTCAGCAGTAAGGGTGGAAGAGAAGAAGGCTACGAAGCTATCACTGCATGAGCTTGTTCTTTCATATATATGGCTCAACTCGGAACTCTTTCTACAGTTATTTTTTGTAAAACCTTGAAAAAATATTTTGTATTGAGTTTTGTAATGTATTGGTTTATGTGTTATAATGTACTGAGTTTTTGTAATAAATGTACGGTTTTTGTTATGCAATCATAAAAGTTATGAACTGTGATTTGTTATAGCAGTGAGTATTTTTGTGCTTGTTTTATTTTTTTGGTGATTGGTGGAAATTTTAGTCCCCATTTTGTAAATTCTTTAACAAAATATTTTGTATTGGTTTTTGTAACATAATGTATTGGTTTATGTGCTATAATGTATCGAGTTTTTGTAATAAATGTACAATTTTTGTTATGCAATCACAAAAGTTTTCCTATAATTAAGTAGTTGTTTATGTATTATAAGTTTAAGATTTTTTTTTGCAATAAGATGTGTTTGTGTTTTTTTATGCACTGTATTTTTATTTTCCGAACACACTGCATATATATAAACCAATATGATTGAACAAAAAATCAATACGCTTGAATAGAAAAACCGATACACTTATCAAATACAATCAGAAAATACCATAAAGTATTAAGATAGCAGCAGATAAATATCATAGTATCAAAGTACCAATTTCTAATCCAGTCAACGTGAATACATCTATAAATATAAATATTTCAACGACTACCGTTATGCTAAAATATTCGAGGATTGGAAGTTTTAGAACCAAACTCCTTTGCTTGACTTGATCTATTTGATGTGATTGCGCACTGTGTTGTGATCAAGAACTTCAAAGACACCCTGCTTATTTAATCTTGCTCTCAACGACGCTTTACAATTTATGTTTTGTCAAACCGGAGGTGTTCGATCACTTAATTCATTGACTCGAACACACATAAATCTTTTCAATTATTATCTTATCGTCATTCACCCTTGTTGTTTTCCGAACACTAAAACCAACTTGACGTGCATGGCCACAATACAACTCATAGATGTCTATAAAATTCATCCTCTTAACACCAACAGGAGAACCACATAAACTTGTGGTATCACCTAAATAAAAAAAATGGAAACTATCAAAATATAAAATAAATATTAATTTATCGACTAATCACTCATAGTTGAAGACGGGCCCCGACGATGCTTTACTGTGAAAGTTCCAACTTCATACGACAATAAAAATACACACACATTTCATGCAGTAAGGGGACTAATACATCACACCTCCAAAACATACTAGTTTAATCACTCATAGTTCAAGAACGGGGCCATGACATTTTTACTGTAAAAGTTCTACCACTAACAACAACTAAAACAAATACCATGCAACCAAATAACCAATACATCACATTAAAAAAACCAATACAACAATGGAATAATAACTCATAATTCCAGACAAGACCACTGATGTTTACTGTGAATATTTCGACATAACAAAATAACAAAACCAAGTACCATGCAGTCAGAAGACCAATACATCATAGTTCTAAGACCAATACATCATAGTTATAAGACCAATAGTATATTATCTTCGCCTACATTGTATTTTCGCCCATGTATAGTCCCAACTCGCCTATTTCCTTTTGTAGTTTGTAAAATTACCCAAAACCTGCGAACAATTACAAAAAATTTCACAATTGGATCGAAATCAAATTGATACAATTAGGTCAAAATCAAATTGATTGTTGAAGAAATTGTTTACCTGGTACTACGATTTCTCCACGACGAGAAGGCTGACCGTGGCTGTTTTTCTACAGTAATTGAAGGCTGACGGCAGCAGTAAAGAGAAACAGCCGATGAAGATGGAGAAATTGCGTATAGTGGAAAGAGATGGATCCAAAGTTCTACAGAATTAGAGATCGAGATGCGGTAAACTGACCTAAATTTATGCAGAATTGAAGATGGAGATGCGTAGAGAGAGAAAGACACGGACAATTGTGGATGGGAGGGAGGTTGACACGGCGGCCGGAGAGGGGGTTGGAGAGGAAGAGCTCGCCGCGGTTGCGGAGGTGATTGAGAAAGGTAAACAGCCGTGCGAGGACCCGACGATTCGGGTCGCTTCTAGAAACCCGAATTCCTCTTCTTGTGTGGCATCTGGTTTGGGGAAAGTCAAAGCCATGTTTCGGAGAAACTGTACACATTTGCAGAGATGGGATAAATGTTATGAAAAAATTAGTGTAAATATACATATTAAATGGGTTTCGGGTTTAACCCGATCTAACAGGAGAGACTCATTAATCTGGATTAACAAGAGTCCTGCCAATATAAGTATCAATTGTTCATATTACATGTGCGATGCACTTCTGTAAAAACAAAAATTAAAAGATTTAACAAAAATTGTGTTTATTTAATTAGATAGAATGTGTAATATGTATAAAATAAAAATTAAATTTTATACAAATATTATATATTATAAGTGTTTCTTTGCATGGATATTTTATGTTTACCTATATGTGCCGTTGTCATCGCTAATATTCTTAAACATGTGAGAAAATGGCTCTAACTTTTATTGCTTGCTAGTTTCGAAAATACAATATAAATCATGATATTCATTGTACTCTTACTCGTGCAAAATACAGGTAGTATATTAATCTTTTTGAAGAAAAAATACTTCTCAAAATATTTTAAATTTCAGCAAATGATTGATATATAAGGATATGCCAATATGAATTACACATGATTCCATTTGCTAATGTAACATGTATTTATATAGAATTCAACAAAACACTTTCCAAAAATAATATTGTTTCGCAAAATAAGTAATACAGAGTAAATATGCTCAAATATCAAATTGATGGACATGAAAAAAATGTTTTTTTAATCAAAAATTCTCTATTACTAATATTTTAATACAATAATTTATTTATTACTCTTAGAAGTAATTTATTTATTTATTTTCTTTGAAAAATTATAGACTAATATTTTAAGTAATACAATCAAATAGTAATATATATGTTTTTTTTTAATCGCGAATGTGTATTTTATTTATATACAAATCTTAAACCAAATGTAAAAATGACTTATTAAGATCAACTTGAAATGATTTGAGTAATGTTTGAAAATGAAGATGGTTGATGTGACTTTGATTATTTTTCATCACACAATATTGAAAGTTGAGACTTGGGACGTGCAGTAATTATTGGATTAAAAAATATTAATGAAGTTTTTAATAACTATATACACAAATTATAGTGTTGCGTGAATAAATATTGATAATGGGTGAATTTATTTGCTAAGCTTTAAACTGATGGTTTTATGGTTTTATTTGTACAAAAGAGAAATTAATATTAAAATTTCATTTTTCGTACATTGAGGCTTTAGGTGGATTTCACCACCTAGAAAGAAAAATATGTGTTCAAATCAGGAAATAAATAAATAAATAAAATTTAATTATTAAAAGGTAGGAAAAAAAAAGATCGCAAAACAAACAACATAATAATCAACATAATTAAATCAAAAATCATCATTAAAAGAATTTAGTCGTCTTAAATCACACACATTTTTTTAAGCAAACTCTCACATGTCAATTAATACCTTTACTCAAAAAAATTCGGCGCCTAATATATATATATAATAGTTTAACACCCACATATTATGTGAAATTTGAAAAGGAGTAACATTTATTAAAAATACTAAAAAAATAATATTAAAAATGGTGCACACAGCCGTAATATTATTTTTTCTATTTACTGAAAGGTTATCTTTTACAGTAAATAATTTTACACACAGTGTGAAACATTATTTGTTCTCATTAAAGTAAAATTAATTTTAAAAATAATGAATTTTAAAGTATTTTTTACCCGAAAGCCACAAAATATTAGTTGTAAGGTATAACAAAATACTCTAAACTTGACAGGGAAACCAATAAAATTTTGAGTTTGTAAAAGAAAAATAAAAAAAATACACAACTCTCGCATGTCACATGTTATTATGTGATATAAAAATTTAAATCTATAAATCAGTGATAATTCTATTTAAAAAAACTTATATCTAACTTATAATATATGTAATATTATTTCTTGCTTCCTTTATTTATTTATTTATTTATTTGCGTATGACTAACTGTTCATGTAAATATAATGTGTATATCAGTGCATTATTAGATAAGGAGATTTTGAATATATTTAATATTTATTTTCATAGACATTGTATTTTTTTTATTTTTTTATTTTTGTTTCCTTTTGTTTTATTTTTCTTTTTGGGCGTAACAATAGTTTTCATATAGGTTTTTAATGTTATTCTCAATGAATTATATTAGGATTATACAAGGAATTTTAACTTTATATTTTTTATATTTATTCTGCTTTTGTAATTATTTTATATAACTCATATTTTTCTTAAATAGAATATTTAAAATTCTAAAAATAAAATTATTTTCACTTTTATTGTAAATAAGAATTATTTCAACTTTTATAAAAAAACTTCTAATTGAATATAACTTATTTATATATTTATATTAGGAGAATAAAAGTAATATATTGAATTAGGCAAAATATGATAAATATTTATTGAATTAGGTAACATATAATAGAAAGAAAATATTGAGTTATGAAAAATATAATAATAGGAAAGTATTAAATTAGTTAAATTATAATAATAGAAAAAATATTAAATTAGGTAGATATTAGGCTCGGATGAATCGAACACCAGATATTTTTTCGAAGTTAACGAAGCGTGAGAAAAAGACATATATGATAAAAAAAATTGCATTAATATATAGGAGAGATCATATCCTCTTACCTTATCTATCTAATTCTCACGCTTTGTTAGTTTCGATAAAATTATGGTGATTCGGTGTCATCCGCGCGTAATATCAATCTAATTTTTTTATTATTATTCTACATAATTTAATATATTCTCATTATTATATTTGACTAATTCAATATTTTTCTTTTAATATATGCTACCTAATTCAATATTTTCTTCATATTTCACCTAATCCAATATCTTACTTTTATTCTCTTAATATAAAAATATATATTAGTTATATTTAATCCGGAAAAAAAAATTCTATACAATTTGAACTAATTTCTACTTATAATAAAAGTTGAAATAATTTTATTTTTAGAATTTCAAATATTACATCTAAAACTATTGTATGACAAAAAAGAAATAGAAAACAATGGGAAAAAATTAAATTATTACGCATAGGAAAGTAAATATTAAATATACTATAATCTCCTTATCTAATTATTACGCATAGGAAAGTAAATATTAAATATATATGTATTGATATGCACATTATATATATACATAAACAAATTAATGTCTTACGAATAAACAAAAAAAAAAATTATATTACAGATACTACAAGTCCAATATACGACTTTTTTTAAATAGAATTATCATTGACTTATAACTTTTAATTTTTTATATCACACGTTCACGTGTGACATGCGAGTGTTGTATGTTTACATTTTTACAAACTCAACTTATCACGGGGTTCCTCATCAAATTTAGGGTATTTTGATATATCTTACAACTAATTTCGTGGCTTTCAGATAATAATACTTGAAAATTCTTTATTGTGAAAATCAGTATTATTGTAATTAGAATAAATAATATTCCGATTTGTGTGTATAGATTATTTATTATGAAGAACAAGAACAAACAGTGTTCCGATTTATGTGTAGAAATTATTTATTGTGAAGAATAATCTTATTGTAAATAGAACAAATAATGTTACGATTTGTGTGTACCGTTTTCAAAATTATTTTTTTAGTATTTTAAATGAACGTTACTCTTTTTCAAATCTCGCATAATATGCGGGTGTTAAAAATTGAATTCGCACGTTGGAATTGTGAATTTGAATATTAAAAAAATATATATAAAAATTGAATCCAACATATTGATGGTCCGAGCTCAAATAAAATTTATTGCAATCGATGGATAAATTATTAAATTAGTCCATTAACTTATAATAGCCTAATAGCTTTGTCTTCTTTTTGTGGCATGGTTTTTTGTGACCTTTATGTCTTTGTGCAAGTGGATCAAATGCCACATCATTAAATATGAAAAATGAGAATCCCTAAATTTGGAGTATCACTTCATCCTTTTCACGAGATTTTTTAAAAATATTCAATTTTACTAAGGCTTCATTTGGCAGCACATATTGCCCAAGATTGGGGTCTTTAATCTGGTTCAATTTGGCGTTTGGCGTCTCATATACAAAACACCCCTTATATGTTGGGCCTGCGACGGCCCACGATGAGAATCTGCCAATTTCCCGATTCGTAATCTCTCCCACTAACTCTGACTAATAATCTCACATTTGTTTGACCCCAATCTGCTCCCGCGAAGCTACATGATTACCCCTCGAAATGCAAGTAACATTACGCATATGCTCCCGATGATGAGTATATTTACATCTACATCACATATTAAAAGGCAACGCATTAGAACACACCTTCATCTCTAGCGAAGACAACCCTAATTGAGGCGGGCTGGTGCATTTTTTCTATCGATAATCCTTTTCAAGTTAAGCAAGTGCATCCATAATCAGGTACGTTTTTTGGTTTATTACACTAGTAATTTTATTCTGCAAATTCTTTGAAACATAGTCCATAATTCTTTGGAACCCTAAACGAAGTTCCCAATTATGAATTGAGTTAATATTTGATAAACTTATTCCAGTGAAATCTCTATATATATATAAAGCCTAGTGTTTCTAAATATATTTTCCAAGTTTTTCCCGCTCTTTTTACTTACTGTTTATAGGAATTGTATTTATTATTTATATAATTATTTATGTAGTACTTTCTTGGATCTTATGATTTATGTAAAAAAAATATTAAATATATAGAAGAATTATGTATAACTATATATAAAATCTAAGAAAAATAAAAATAATATATAAAATCTAAAAAATAATAAAATATAAAAATAAAAAAAAATAGATAAATAAATGTAAATAATTAGTTAATAAGTTTGGAAAATCCAAAAAAAGCAAATATAAAACATAAATATTGTAAAATATTGTAAAATAAAATTAAAGATATTAATAAAATCACATAGAAAAAAATATAAGCACTTATAATTAAATTAAATATTATTTAATAAATATGAAACAAAAATGAAAATTCAATAATCGAATAATATTAAAGAGAAAAATCATGAAGTAAGTTAAATTAACTTAAAAAATTCATAATTAGATTCTATAAAGTTATTAAATAAATCTAAAAATTAAAAAAAATCGAGAAAATATAAAATAAATTTGGAAAATAATAGTATCAATTACAAAATTATATATACTTTAGCCTTTTCTAATTATCGGTACTTATGTACTTGTTTGTCAACAGGTACCCCAAAGTTTTACCAATACTCATAATTTAATCACATCAATTTGTTTGTGTACAACTGAGTAATCTAGTTGTACTTTAGTCGCAATTCGTTGTATTTTTTATTTTAGAAATAATTTATATCAATATAATTATACAATTACCAAATCAACTTTTAACCAATAAAAATATAATACTTGTAATATAATTTGAAAAATATTATAAAATCAACTAAATAAATACAAAAACTTGTATTTAAATTATAAATATATATTAATTAAATTAAAATTAAAAAAAGTTACAAAAACCATATATATTATAAAATAATTCAAAATAAATCCTAGAATATTTTAAAATTGGATTAAGTTATTATGACTTCTAAATAATTATTTAATAATAAGAAAAATATAGAAATATTATAAAATAATAAAATAAATCACAAAAAATATGAAATAAGATGAATATAAATAAGAAATATATTTTATATATAAATATTTATCAAATAATTTAAAAGTACAAAAATATGAATAAATAGTATAAA
>BMAC01000172.1:832431-851608 GCA_014905375.1 Phtheirospermum japonicum
TTTATACTATTTATTCATATTTTTGTACTTTTAAATTATTTGATAAATATTTATATATAAAATATATTTCTTATTTATATTCATCTTATTTCATATTTTTTGTGATTTATTTTATTATTTTATAATATTTCTATATTTTTCTTATTATTAAATAATTATTTAGAAGTCATAATAACTTAATCCAATTTTAAAATATTCTAGGATTTATTTTGAATTATTTTATAATATATATGGTTTTTGTAACTTTTTTTAATTTTAATTTAATTAATATATATTTATAATTTAAATACAAGTTTTTGTATTTATTTAGTTGATTTTATAATATTTTTCAAATTATATTACAAGTATTATATTTTTATTGGTTAAAAGTTGATTTGGTAATTGTATAATTATATTGATATAAATTATTTCTAAAATAAAAAATACAACGAATTGCGACTAAAGTACAACTAGATTACTCAGTTGTACACAAACAAATTGATGTGATTAAATTATGAGTATTGGTAAAACTTTGGGGTACCTGTTGACAAACAAGTACATAAGTACCGATAATTAGAAAAGGCTAAAGTTTTTTGTAAGATCTTCTCTTTGTCTTTGAATACAAAGACTAAACAAGGGGATGCACGCAGTGATTTGTAATAACGTGAGTAATATGATTGTTCGCGACTAACTAAAGGGAGAGCTTGCAATTATTAGCATATGATGATAACAAGTTAAATTGTAATTAGACTTATAATGTAGTCTACAAAATGTTGTTTCATYATATATAAATATGGAGTTTGATGTTTTTGTGGGGTGCGTATATCCGCGCCGTTTAATTCAAATTTGCTTATATTGAACAATAATCGTGACTTGAGTATTTTAAGTTATTATACTACATTAATAAATTAATAATATTACACTTACATTGAATGAATTACACCATCCATTTCAATTTGCTCCGTGCATCGCACGGGTTAAACACTAATTATTGTTTAATTTGCCAAACATATATTTTTTAATCATGAATTGTCGGACAATTTGTTTTATAAATTTTTCTTTGTTTGGGTGTGTTTGGTTAACTCTTTTATTTTTTAGTATTAAAAAAGTATTTAATGTTGTGAGTTCTTTATTGATGCATTGTCTAAAACCTGGGTTCAACCCTTATAGATGGATACATATGAAGAAAGTGTTGTGGTGGTGGTCGAAAAGGTTATAAATATATTCACGACTTTCTTCATGTTTGTGTATATGTACCTACGACTACGTAGGAGACGTCACAGACGTCGATGTGTAGATATAACTCAAATGAGTTATAGGTTCATTGGTCGATTACCGGATGAAATTGGACACATGCGTAGGCTAGTTGATTTAAGTGACACTCACTGTAGGAATGGATAGAAATGTCTTTTAGCGTTTGTGTTTCCTTATGGATCACGTAGGTGGTTTATCGCCGATAATAAATGTTCAAGTGAACGAACAAGTAGCCATTTTCTTAAGTATTCTAGCACACCATAAGAAAATCTGCACAATTAAATTTAATTTCCTACGCTCCAGGTACACTATAAGCATATATTTCAATCGTGTTCTCAATGCGCTTGTAAAACTACACACAATACTTCTTGTCAAAGCGACCCTAATAGAAGAAGATTGCATGAATGACAGATGAAAATGGTTTAAGGTATCAACAAATATTTTTTTATTACACATTTGACTTAAACAAATTCTCCATTATTTCAAAATTTTGATATTTAACTGTCTTAATTATCATAGGGTTGTGTGGGTGCCTTAGATGGTACTTTTGTTAAAGTGCGGGTGCTGCTACATGACAAACCTTGATATAGAAACAGAAAAGGAGAAGTGACTGTGAGTGTTTTAGGTGCTTGCGATCCTAATATGAACTTTACTTGCATATTGAGTGGTGTGGGAGGGATTTGAGGCAGACTCCCGTGTACTTATAGATGCAATTGGTAAACCTACTGGATTGTGCATCCCCAATGGTATGGCATTAGTGAAATTAAATTAATTAACTAAAATTGATGTTAAAAAGGCATGATCTTCACACTTTAAACTTAATTAAGGTGTAAATGCAAAATTTATTTCAGGTCATTATTATTTATGTGATTGCGGTTACACCAATGGACTAGAATTCTTGGCACCATACAGGGGTGTTTGGTACCATTTGGATGAATGGGGTGTTGGTCGTGGTGCGCCTCGAAATTTTAAAGAATTATTTAACTTGAGACATGATAAGGCACATAATGTGGTAGAGCGAGCGTTTGGGTTACTTAAGATACGATGGGCTATTCTGCGTAGTTGTTCCTACTTCTCTATAAAAACCCAAAATTGCATTATCATGGCATGTGCCTCCTGCATAATTTTATTCGTACCACCATGGCGATTAACCCAATACAAGGTGAAGTCGCATAAGACCATTCAGAGCACAATCATTTGCTCGGCGATGGAAGCTATGTGGATCAAGTTGACACATCTCCGGAATTGAATCAGTGGAGAGATGAGCTAGCTCAATCCATGTTTAGTGAATGGTGTAGCAACCGTTAATTTATATAGTAACCTATGTGACAGTGAATAGCGTGTTCTCTTTGATTTTTTTTTTTTTTGTATTTAATTAAGTTGAGTGGATAATTTATTGCATTGTAAGACATTGTTAAAAACAACTCGGCATTGTGGATCCAATAGTGCTGATATTGAATGTTATGTGAATTGCTCATTATTTATTTATAATATTACGCCTGTTTATGTGTTTTGTCGAGATATTGCTAACGTGTCTTAAGTGCATATTAATTTTTTTTGTCATTTAATAGAGAAACATTGAGTCACAATCTAGTGTAGGTCGATCCGGGCCATCAAAAAAAGATAAACAACCTAGGAGGCCGTGGAGTTCACAGGAGGAATTAGTGCTCCTACACGCTCTTAAAGATCTTGTATTGAGCGGTTATAAATGTGACAATGGTTTCAAGGCGGGGTATACGGCCCTTCTTGAATGATCGATGGCTGAAGCTTTTCCAGGGGTTAACATCCGAGCCGAGCCACGCATCAGCTCTAAGATCACTGTTTGGAAAAAGAACTACGGCTCCATTAGCACCATGATGTCATGATCTGGGTTTGGATTTATTGACAAAACTAACAACATTTATGTCCGGGATGATGATATTTGGAATGATTACGTGAACGTATTTACTCTATATTCAAGATTTATCACGTTTCATTTAAATCTCCGTACGTATAACCATTTTATACATATTTATATACAGCTTTGTGTGATATTGGGCTGTTGCAGACGAACAACAATGCACGCACCATGAGTTACAAGTCATGGTTGTTCTTTAAAGATTGGTGCGAGATATTTGGAAAAGATCGTGCTACAGGACAAAATGTTGAAGGATTTGTCGAAACCATTCAAGAGATAATTGCAGAGGCGCCACAAAATGACGATCTAAATGATGCGCCACCACCTACACCAAAACCGAATGCGCAACAAAATGGTAATAACAATATTGCATTATATTGTGTAGGTGAGAGCAATGCAAGCGGGCAATCCTAAAAGTTGAAGAAACTAAAGAATACAGATACATTGGATGAACATTTCATGGATGTGATGACTAGTTTTTGTAAGACTGTAGATTCACGTTTGGGTGATCTTGTTAAGTGTTTGGGTTTTGAGCAAGATGCACGGTCTTCACGAGGAAAGTTGTTCGTCGCCTTAGCTTCTCTTGATGGGTTAACTGCGGAAGAAAAATTGATCGTCACGAATAAGTTGTGCGAAACACACAAAACAAATGGATTTGTTTTTCAGTCTAGATAACAACATGAAATACACGATGGTGGAAATGATTCTCGAAGGTCGCTTTGGATGTAACTCAAAGATCGTGTTTTGAATGCATGGCAATGTGTTTTGTAATTTGGTGGGATTGTGCTACTTTTAGGTTTCTTGTTATTTGTAGTCCAGGATTTTTTATTATCGGTTAGTTTTATGTTATTTGCTAAATACTTGTGTGGCGACTTTTACGATTCTGTAAGACTATTTTAGCTGCAGCGTATTGTTGATGATCATGGATAACAAAAAATCCAGGCATTTAGTAATTTGTTTTCTTTGTTGGATTCTGTTAATATTTATGTGAGACGAGGAGTTGGAGAATCTTGTGACATGTGAACATAAATGTTCTTACTTAAAAAAGAAAAAATGTTTTTTTCACTAGTGTGAAATGCGGACATAAACGTTTGTTACTATATTCATGACACTTTTCATGCTGTAAATTATATTGTGCGTAATTTTGATTATTTTGCCATTGCAATTTTCTTTACATGGATGTTGATTTTCTGTCTCTGGCAATACATGCTGGAAAATGCCAACTGTATTGAATTCGTGCATGTGTATCTAAAGAGATTGGTTAGGATTACCTAAAATTAAAATATAGTATACCAAACCTGAAAAAATACTGAACAAATACACGAAACAATATAAATTTGTTTACATTCAAATTTGCACTTTCAAAGTGCTAATTCAATTTTGTTTAATTCAAATTCGCACTTTGAAAGTGCGAATTCCATTTTGCCTTTATTTTTTTTAATATTCAAATTTGCAATTTCAATGTGTGAATTCAATATTTTTTTTTAGTATTCAATTTCGCAATTTCATATTGCGAATTCAAAATTTTCTTTTTTTTTTTTTAAAATTACTTGAAATCGCACATTGAAACTGTATTTTTTTATTTTTTTTTATATTTGAACTAGCATTATGAAAGTGTGATTTTGATTTAATTTTTTTTAAATATTTAAATTCGCATTATTAGAGTGTGATTCTTATTTTTTTTTTTTTTAAGTTTGCACATTTGTCGTGCGATTCCTATTTTAATATTTTTTTCAGGAATCGCACACCCGATATGTGATTCCATATAAAAAAAATTAAAAATTAGAGAATCGCACCCATAGTGTGCGATTTCACCTAAAAACACAACCTGCACCCAATACACCTCAAAACACAATTTGATTCCAAAACTATTATATTTTCGCATTTCCCCCGTGTATGTGCATGTGTGTGTGTGTGTGTGGTTAGGTTCCGAGAGAATTGGCCCATGTGTGACAAATGAGAATGAACCTTAGCAATTAATTAATCTAATATAATTGTTCTAATTTAATAAAATAAATTAACAAGTTTCTTTCAACCAGAATTAAAACTACATACCAACCCTCATAATCTTCCCAATTATCGATCAACCCCCAAAATCTTTTATAAAAACTTTCTAAAAAAAGAAAAACCACTATCACCCCCCATTTCATCTAAACGATGAGCCCTAATTTCAGGGGGGGTGGGGGGTGGTCAAAAATCGAAACTCCTCTCTAGATCTTGGAGACCCCTTCTTGTTCGAGTTTATTTCATTTCTACGAGATTCAACAATTCGAAGAGCATCTATTTTGCAGGCTCATTGCTCTTTCTTTTATCTGGTTTCTACGAATTTCGATTTGGAGGGTCCTGTTTGATTTTGCCTAGTTCTACGAGTTTCAATTTTGGTTGCTTCCAGACAACTTCGATTTGAAGACAAACCATGTATAATTACTGTTAATGAAGGGTAGTTCATATGATTCTTAAATTTTGTGATTTACTTGTTCATATTATTTCTAGTTGTTGCCCTTCTTCTTCTTCTTCTTCTTCTTCTTTCTCCTCCTCCTCTTCTTTTGTTTTCATATTTCGAGAAGGTTAGGGCCAATTTTGTCTGCTCTAAATTTTCTGCACCTCGAAGTTTTGAAGTTATTGTTTGATTAAGTTTTATTGGAAAGTTCTGGTGTAGTTATTTATATGATGCTACTATTTTGTGCATTGATACATGTGAAACTTATAAATATTTTATAAATTCTTGAGCTGAGGAATTGAAGACGTAGAGCTTTACATGAATGACCACTTGATTCAAATCGTTTTATTGCTATAAAACACAGCCATATGTTGTTGGTGTTCTCAAACCACATGTCTATGCCATACTTTTAGCATACACCTAAACTGAGTTTTGCACCTCGAAAAATACGAGTCATATAAAACTATTACAAAAGTTAAATAAATATAAAATATATAAACTTAAATTTGGATATTTAATCCTAATATAATGCATTGAGAATAACATTAAATATCTATATGACAAACTATTGTTACGTCAAAAAAGAACAAAAAAAGAAACAACAAAAACAAAAAATAATAACAACAAATTATTACACCTAGAAAAATAAATATTAAATGTAGTCTAAATCTTATTATCTAATTTCCAATATAACATGTTACCTAATTTAATATTTTCTTGATCATATTTTGCCTAATTCAATATTTCACCTTTATTCTACTAATTAAAAAAAGTCATATTTAATTAAAAAAATCTATATAAGTTGAATTAATTCTTATAATAAAAGTTGAAATAATTTTATATTTAGAATTTCAAACATTCTATTTAAACAAATACGAGTTATATAAAATTATTATAAAAAAAAATAAACATAAAATATATAAACTTAAATTTGGATATCTAAATATAATGCATTCAGAATAACATTATATGAAAAATTATTGTTACATCGAAAAAAAAAAAGCGAGACAACAACAACAATAATAAAAAATAATAATAACAAATTATCACACCTTGGAATATATATATATATATATATATATATATATATATATATATATATATATATATATATATATATATTCTAAATCTCATTATCTAATTCCAATATAATGCATTGATAAAAATATTATATATCTACATGAATAAATTAATGTATTACGAAAAGAAAACAAAAAATCATATTACATACACTATAAGTTAGATATATGACGTTTTTTAATAGAATTATAAATTTTAATTTATTATATCGCATATTCACATGTGACTCGCGGGTGTTGTATGTTATCAAATTTCCATGAGTTTTATTTTAAGTTTAGGGTATTTTGCTATATCTCACAACTAATTTCGTAATTATCGGGTAAAAATACTTAAAAATTCTTTATTGTGGCTAACTGTAATAAGAACAAATAATGCTCCGATTTTTATCTGTAAAAATTATTTATTTTGAAAAATAATATTTGTGTAATAAAAAAATAATGTTACGATTTATGTGTACCATTTAAATATTATTATTTTAATATTTTTAATGAGCATTACTCTTTTTTGAAATTTCGCATAATATGCAGTTGTTAAACTAGTATAATGATATATGTCAATTACTAGTTTAATACCCGTGTATTACACGGAGTTTATCAAAAGATAAATATAAAAAATATTTGCGATAATCATAAATACCCGTGTATTACACGGTTTATCAAAAGATAAATATAAAAAATATTTGCGATAATTACAAATTTTTATGTAAAATGAGAAATTCAAATGATGTATTCTCAACTCTTGACTTGTACATGTCTATTCGTTAATAATTTATTTACATACTTATAAAAATTCAAAAGAAGTTACATTCTAAATCCGTGCCTAATCTCTACTTATTAATTATTATTACGTTATTTTATATTTTAATATTTAGATCAAATTCATTAATAATATTACTTACATACTTTGAAAATATAAACGAATGTCATACTCTCAACTCGTGTCGCATTGAATCGATGTCTAATCAATATTTAATAATAACGGGAAAACCCGCATAAAATTGTTTTGAAAAAATGTAAAATATACAACACCCGCGTGTTACATGTGAATATGTGATATAAAATATTAAATTTTCAAGACACTGATTATTCTATTGAAAAAATATCGTGCATCTAACTTGTAGTATATGTAATATTATTTTAATTTCTTTTTTTTTTCTGCGTAAGATACTAATTTGTTCGTGCAAATATATAATATATATGTATCAATGCATTATATTTGAATTAAATAAAAAAAATTAGAATATAAATGTAAAATATACAACACCCGCGTGTTACATGTGAATATGTGATATAAAATATTAAATTTATAAGACACTGATAATTCTATAATATACAACACCCGCGTGTTACATGTGAATATGTGATATAAAATATTAAATTTATAAGACACTGATAATTCTATTGAAAAAATGTCGTGCATCTAACTTGTAGTATATGTAATATTATTTTAATTTATTATTTTTTTTACGTAAGATACTAATTTGTTCGTGCAGATATATAATATATATGTATCAATGCATTATATTTGAATTAGATAAAAAGATTTAGAATATATTTAATATTTATTTTTCTAAGCATAATAATTTATCATTAGTATTAGTATTAATTAGTATTACGTTATCTTTTTTGTTTCAGTTTGTTTTGTTTTTTGTTTGGCGTAACAATAGTTTTTCATATATATTTTTAATATTATTTTTAATTTATTATATTGAGATTAGATAAAAAAAACTTTAAGTTTATATTTTTATATTTATTTTCCTTTTGTAATAACTTTATATAACTCATATTTTTCTTATATCAATATTTAGAATTATAATAAAATTATTTCAACTTTTATTGTAAATAAAAATTAATTCAACTTATATATGTTTTTTCTAATTAGATATAAATTTTTTATATTTTTATATTAGAAAAATAAAAGTAAGATATTGAATTGGACAAAATATATTAAAGAAAGTATTATAGTATGTAAGATGTAATAAAAGAAATATATTGAATTAGGCAAAATATAATATTATGAAAGTATTAAAGTAGGTAAATATATAAAAAGGAAAAATACTAAATTAGGTTAATATTAGGTTCGGATGACAACGAAGCACCAAATTTTTTTCCAAAGCTAACGAATGGGAAGCAAACACATTGTAATAAGAGGATTTTACATTAATATATAAAAAAAATATGTGATATTACCAAAATGATGTACAATGATAAATTTCTAACGGTTCAGACTATTGGGTGCACCTGGATTCACTAAAATAACTTCTTTATTATTATATATTGATTACTTTTTTTTAAAAAATTTATTTTTCAAAAAGGCTATTCCATCCAAATCTCAGCCCAACATACCGTGAAAGCTGAAAAACCCTGATAGAAAAAGGTCGCAGCATCGAATCCTCTCCACAGCCAAAACTTATTTTTGCACGCGTTACTAATTATTTTATTGAACATCTCCCTATTTCTTCTTCAACTTCAACTATGCCTTCCCGCTTTCAATCCGCTGTGCTTGGTTCATCTCTCGTTTACCCAAACGCCGTCGTTTGGTCTGAAGAAAACCTAGTGGCAGTGTCCTGCGGCAATACTGTTTCTATCCTGGTAAAATTTGTAGTTCTCAGTTACCACCTGATTTCAACAAAGATAATATATACACGCTTTTTTTTTTAATTAAAAAAAATTAATGTTTCTATATAGTTTTTGACTCTGGATTTTAGATTATCGAGAATTTTAACTGTTAACCATTCATATCCGCCGGCTTGTTTAGAATCCTGGTAATTCTGGTGTTCGCGGTGTAATTACAGTTCCCTCCAGCAAGCCTTTTCCACTTGGCGTGGTTGATGGTGAAGGTATGCTAATTCAATGAACACGACTCATAATCTATCAATGAGTTTCGTTATAGATAGTTTGAATTTTGCTGATTTTATTTATTTTTGGCCGTTATACCATTGAACTTGAGTTCGAAGAGGTGTGAGCCTATTTTCCACAATTCATACAGGCACAGACTTGCTGAATGGGTGTTTGCTACCATGTATCTTGTCATGGGATAATCGTCCTTGTGTTAGGTCAATTTCTTGGTCTCCTGTGGGTCTGGCTAACAATGCTGGGTACTAACACAATCTTTTCCAACACTTGTTTTGTCTATGTATGGCACATTACTTGCATCCATGAAGCTAATTATTGCATTTATGTTGAAATGTGCAGCTGTTTGCTCGCTCTTTGCACCACTGCGGGGCGTGTGAAGCTTTACCGCTTTCCTTTTTGTGAGTTTTCGGTGGAGTGGATCGAGGTATGTGTTGTCATAAGTCGAATTTCACAAACCAATGACACATATTTTTTTTTTCCTTGAGCACGTTTTCCAATGATATGATTGGTTTACATTACAATGTTTGTGGTTAATGGCTGATTATAAATTTTTGTTCTCTCTGAAATCTATAGGTTTCGGACATATCTGAATTGCTGTATAATTATTACAAGAGTACCAGTTTTGGAGATTGTCAAATTGCACCCTCAGAAAGTTTAGATGTGAGTGGATTATCATTTCACATCTTGTTGGTTAAATTCCTGTACAATGTGTTATAGGCAAAATTGCTAGACATTCACAGTTAATCCTAATTTAATTTGGACTTTTATCTTTACTCAGGTGATACCAAGAAAAGATAGCGCAAATCATGATTCTGATCATGACCTTCCTGTCTCTAGTGCAAGAAAGAATCAGAAACGAAAGAGACAAAATGCAGCTATTGTAAATTTCTATTTCATCGACTTTCTGATTCACTATCTAGTTTCTCCAATAATTATATTTCCATTATTTTTGTTGCTTCTGATAATTTTATATTTCACCAGTTAGCTGAAAAAGATTCCGACAAATCAAGAGATACGAATACGTTGCAAATTGTTCCCGTCTCGTATTATAAAGGGAAGTCTAAAGAGAAAGAGACTAATGACCGCAATCTGCCAATAATAACCCTACAGCAGTATGCTTCTCGTAATGAAATGCTGATGTCACTCTCTGTTGCTTGGTCTCCGATTCTGGGAAAATCTGGGAATGTTGTTGCTACTCCTCACAACAACTCTTTTTATGGCTGCTCTATTCTTGCTGTTGGAGGGAAATGTGGAAGAGTTTCGTTTTGGAGAGTTCATGCACCTGAGTGCTATTCGATTGATAACCCTAGGAACTCAAGTAAAGTATCGCTTGTTGGCCTTCTGAAGGCACACGATACTTGGATCACATCAATTAACTGGGCATCGTATGGCTCTAGTGGGTCAACGCCACAGTTACTGTTGGCTACCGGAAGCTCTGATGGTAGGTAAGTACTTGTTCTTATCATCCCTAATCAATGTCTCACCTCTTAAATAGAGCAGAAACTTGAAGCTATAATAACTGCCATGCATCTACATGGATAGCCTCATTGATTTCATTTTGAAGCTATATAGTTCTGTTAGGCAGGGCCCAAATTTTAGATTTTAGTTTTTCTTAGGGGTTTCCAGTTTATTTATTTATTATTAATTATTATTTTTTAAGTTTTTTTTAGGTCTTCAGTTCCAACAACCCCCCACCCCCACCCCCCCACCAACCCCTTTTTAGTTTTCTAGTGTTTCTATTTTTTAAGATTTAGTTTCAGGGGACCTACCTAAGGGTTAGGCGGTTGACATGAGCGCCTCATATTTAAATTTTAATGTCTTTGCTGTAATAATTGTAAAATTCCAGTTATAATTTAAATGAAGATGGTAAAATAGCTAAGATTTTATGCACAGTGTATTTGAGGATTTAACTTCTTATTTAAATAAATTTAATGTCTTATTTGATTATTTCTTTTTCATAGAGTGAAGATTTGGCACACAAATGGTGAGGAACTGCTTGAATCATCAGAAGTTATCCATGATTCATTTTCTTTGTTGAAGGAGGTCAGCATCTCATCTCAATATCTAGGTTACTTATCATTTTCAAATAAATATAACAAAGCATTATGACCAAATCCTTATCTTAAAATTAGTGATTGATTATTCGTGCGATCAGGTTATGACTCTTGATTCTGCAACAATCTCCATACTGTCACTTACTGCACCCTCACAATCACCATGGAAACTGTTTCTAGCTATTGGCAAAGGTTCTGGTTCATTTGAAGTGTGGATCATTGACATGCTCACCAGAAAATTTGAAAAAGTTGGCTGTTATAATGCACATGAACGCATTGTAAGTTCTCGCCACCTGGCACATTGTATTTTGCATCCGGAATGACCATTGATTTTTTTTTTTAAAAATTAACATCAGGTTACTGGTTTAGTTTGGGCTTTTGATGGACATTGTTTGTACAGCTGCAGCCAGGTATAAAATTAAATGCCAGATATCTGAATTCAGAGTTTGTTCAATCGGTAGCTACGCAATTCATTTATCATTGTGTTGATTGATTTCAGGACAATTCAATGAAGAGCTGGATTTTAGTTGAAAATTCTCTGTGTGAAGTGCCTATTCCCGCAAAGTCTCCTGGTTTGATGAGCTCCTCTGATGTATGATATGAATATTTCTCTTTCAGTTCCGTTATTTACACCATCTTCTGTTAACTTACACTAGATATTATCTACAGGTTCCTTATGTATTCGATTCTTGCTTTGGTCTGGCGGTATCTCCTGGAAACTTGGCAATTGCAGTGGTAATATTGCATCTCTATAACACATCGAATATCTTTTTTTAATTCTTAGATATAGGCATTGGAAAATATTTTATTTATTTTTCTATTTTTTTGCTCACTAGTTTACTGTTTCTGAAGAAGATTTCAGTTTCTTTCATAAGTCGAGTATCAGTAATCAAAATTGTTTTAAATCCATTATTCGTTACCAGGCATAAAAATAAGAACATAAATATTAATCGGAAGTATCTTAATTGTCAAACATCCTTTGCAGCTAGTTCGACATGTTACGAAGAAGTTATTCAAGTTCTAGATGATATTTTGGATTTGTGACGCTGCCCCTCTAAGCATTTTCATTTACTAGATCATCCTTAGCTTAATGCAGAATAGATTGCAGTACAGCTCCCTTATACGAACTCAGCCCTGAAAAGTTTGTCTCCTTCTTTGCAGGCTCGCGGATTTAACATTGGTCTATTAAATCCCATGTACCAGGGAAGGTGAACTCATAGACTTCTCTGTCTTCTTGTAGATTATTTTTATCGAAGGTTTGTAACGTGGGCAAAATTATGCAATAACATGCATGTAATAGATACACTTAAAATCTGCATTCGATTATATGTTTTCAAATACACTGTGATGGTCTCCTTAGCTTCTGTAAGACGGAGCCCGGTTTTTTTCCCTTTTTTTAATTTTTCATTTTTTAAAGCTTTTTCTAGGTTTATATTTTTTATTTTTTATTTTTTAGGGTTTAATTTTTGGTATTTTTTTATTATCAAAATTTACTTTTCGAGGACTTGGTCTAACATCAGACGGTCTGACACGAGAATGCCTCCGAAGATAAACATCTAGGAGATTAATTGCAAAGAGTAGTTATTAACACGCCCCTTATAAAAGCTATAATCAGGGAGCATCTCAATGTCTTTTACATTTCACCTACTCTGCAGTAATACATATGCACTGTTGTAAAATTCCCAGAACTCATAGAGCTGCCGTTGAGTTCCTTTGGATTGGTGGGCAGCAACTCGACCTTTCCTCTGCCACCTGTCAAGATATAGATGCTGAATCTTTTCTTGGATTCCCTGAGAAGGAACTGTTTTGGTGGGAAACTAATATACTATGGTCCTTGAATCAGTACGCAAACCTCAACAGGTTTCTCAACATTTGGGATATCGTGGCTGCTCTCCTGGCCTTCAAGCAATCTGCACCCGGATATTTAGACCATATTCTACTGAAATGGATGAAATCTTACTTAAGTTCACAGTTTGGCATTCCTGTTACGGTGTTGACCGAATTGATTAAGTTTGTGCCGAAGCTTTCGTCCCGTCAGTTGCACCTCGTTAACATTATCAGCAGGCACGTGGTGCTTAAAGAATATAAAGAAGACAATGTGAATGGTAAACAGCAAGAATTAGAAGGGTTAGGCGTTACCAAAGATGATGATCATGTAAATGTATGGATAGAATTGCTTTTGAGCACTGAACGCGAACTCTTGGAAAGGCTCATTGGTTTTTGTTTTTCTGCCGTGTTAAGTCTGCTATCCGATCCGTCGATGGGATTTTTTAAAGATGGTTGCTGGAGTCCTTATGGGTTGCCACAGATGGAGCAGTGGGTTTCACGAAACGTAAAAAATGTGAAGGATTGTACTAAATTTCTTGCTGCTGAAGTGGGAAAAGTTGAGAAGAGGTAATAATCCCTGCTGTTTCACCACTCATTTCCTTGTTTTCGTCTAGTTCTCTTTTAGTGCATTTCTTGTTAGATAACTTTGTCTTATTAAAATGATGCTGGTTTTGTAGATAAGACATGGACATATTTTTTGTTAGATAACTTTGTCTGATTTTGCTAGATAAACTTCTGCAGAAGCCAATTTAATTCATAAAATAAATATTACAAAAACTTGTGTCAAACTGGCTAAGGGAGTACATTCTGTTAGAAAGGGCCCAAAATTTTCAGTTTTTCTTTTTCTTTTAATTTTAAATTTTTTTTTTGGGTATCACAGAAAACTAATTATTTGAAGATTTAGTTTTATGGGGCTTGCCTAACGGTTAGGCGGTTTGACAGGAGTGTCTCAATAAATATTGTTTCGAGGATGGAATAATTCTTTTTAGAAGATTGCACATATTTATGCCGAGTTTCATCATTGGAGGCTGTGGTTTATAACAACTTGGGAAAAAGTGGAATATGCTTCATTGACCCCAGTATTTGTTTCTGACTCCAGATATGTTTATAAATTAGTTAACAGCAAAATGTTACTTATTGTGCAGTGTGTTCGGTGATCTTTATACTTCTCTTATTGATAAACTTGCCAATATCTTGATTTGGTTAAAAAATAAATCACTTGAATTTTCCTTAGCAGGAGATTAAAAGACCTTTTTGGATACCAAATGGACGAGCGATGCAATTTCTGTTCAGCTGTTGTGCCATTCGAATCAACCGAAAATGCAATCTGCTCTGGAGTAAACTATGACAATGGGGTTATCCAGAGACATAAGCTAAAAAGATGTGCCATTAGTATGCGTGTTCTCCCAACAAAACCCTCCTGGTATTGTTCGTGTTGTCACAGACAGGCTATAAAGCTGGCACCTGACATTTTATTCAGAATGCTCGAGTATCCTTCAGATTTCGAATCTTTGTTAGAGTCTACTGACTACAAAAACTCCTCAACACCATGTTGTCCCTTTTGTGGGATACTACTTCAAAGATTACAGCCAGAATATTCTCTCTCCACATCTCCAGTATAAATCGGAGCATTAGAATGCATTTCGTGCAAAAGTTGTTAATATTAACCTTCTTGTTACAAGTGTTCAAAACTGTGAATGAAGCCTTTGGTATGTCGATCCGATTATCATTATTATTATTATTTTATTATTATTATTATCATTATTATTATTATTATTACAAGGATAGTCAAGTTTTGGTTGCATATATTGTGCTATTCTTCTTTAAATTTTATACGCTTTCAGATTCAATTTCATTACTGATATGCTAGGATATGAAGCCACTGGTGAGCCAGCATAACCTTTTCGTGTCTCTGTAGAGCATAGTTGTGATTGCTTGCAGTCAGGTAATTTGAAGGTGTTTTTTTTCAGGATTTTTTAATGTTATTAAAACTACAGCGCCATATATTTATTCGTGTGTAATTATGGTAATACTGCGGATTTGTGTGGATTTCAATACGCTTTTCAAACATGCGGCACACATAAGGTCTCAAATTTGAATATTTGAGGTGAATTTTGTTTTTACCTACCATCCACCTTAGGAGAATATTGAATGCCATGAACTATTTGGTTTGATTGCTGTTTTTGACATTTTTGAGCTGGTTGACTAATAAGTACTTGCATTCATATTCAGGTGCAGATACATTATAACATGATGGGTGTAACATGAGATGCCACATACTCTACGCATGAGATGATAGTGGCAGAGTGGTACAACATAATTTAAGAGTAAGTATTAAATAGTTGTAAATAAAATTAATGTGATGGCTTGGTTGGTTTAGTTCATGACTTCTTGCTATGATGTCGTTTTATTTATTTATATTATTAATATTGGTTTTAAAATAAGATTGCAGTGATAGACTCATTTATTAATAATCATAAGAATTAAACTCTAAGTTATATTTCACAGCGGTGAAAATTTTCTGTAGTCACGTCTAACGGATTACTGAGCTTCATAGAACACACTAGTCATATTATGTTTAGAATAATGATTAGAACACACTAGTCATATTATGTTTAGAATAATGATTAAATCACTCCTGAGGTTTGGGGTATTTACAAAAAAATCCTGATAAATTTTAAAATAATATGCAACTCCTGCCTTATATTTTTCCATTTACACGTTTTGAAAACCTCCCTTGCCTTCATAAAAATATTACAAGTTACTCCCTTAAATTTAAGTCAGGATCATAGCTCAAGTTTTTTTTTTTTTAAATTTTGAAACTTATGCCTTATATTTATGCAAGCCTGTTAAGTCATGAAATAGACATTTTTTTTCTTTCTAAATATATCATTTTGGTCTTAGGTTAGGCTGATGTTAATACTGCTACTTGTCTACTAAATTATGTGGATTATTGCTCCTAAAAACAGCTTTTCATAAATCATTGTTATTTATCCAATTTAATTTTGTATTTGATTATTTCATCATGTGACACGGTATGAAGTTGTTACATTCTTGATGAAGATGGAAACTTAGTTTCAAGAATTAGTAATAAAGTTTTTTTCAATCGAAAAGAATGCCAATATTTTATTTGTTGAATCTCTCTTACAATTTGGCACAACTAATACGAAAAAGTGCGGTGTGTCGGATTTCTTTTTTCTCAAAACAAAACAATCCATTATTTTTGTTTTAAAATTTTACATTTTTATTATTCACACTATTTGGGTGGAGATATGTTTTGCACAAGGTACATTATAGAAACGCAATTTCTTTAAATATTTATTTCCACAATATTTTTACATTTTTCAAAAGTTGTTTATATTTTGCAAGAAACTGAAAATGTGAAGCCATTTGACTCGCTTATTTCCTTTCCTTTTCACCAACTCTCACTCGATCCTAAATCGAAATTGAATTGAAATTTGATAACTACAACCCATTTTTAGAAGATTTAAAGACCAGTATATTTTTTTAAAAAGGCTTCCTGCATACACTATATTATGTGTGCATGATTCGTTCCATTTCTGTCTCTTTCGCCATTCCAATTTCCACCTACCCGTTCTGCTGTTCATTCATTCATCTATTTATTTGACGGCTGAGATTAAAAGTTGTGAGACAGGTGTGGTCCACTTAAAAAGTCTCCTCCCCTCGTTTTTTTTTCTTCTTTTTTTTCTAGACAATTGTTAAACATGGTTCCATCAAAGTTTAGTGGTCCACTAATTAACGCTTTGTTAGTTGATGCATCCATTAATCAATTTAATTTACTGGGCAGAATAAAACATAAATGCTCTGCTAAGTCATATGGTTATAATGACTTGACAAAGGATATTTAGTTCATCTTTATTTAATATCTTTATAGATTCCGCCTGTAATCGTACACTTTTTTGTTGAACATACGCACAATGTCCGATCTTGTTCTTCAGCTATTAAAGATTTCATTTACCGGAAAGGGATTTTCTTGAAAAAGCTCACATTAATAAATCACAACAGTTTAGGTATTTATGTATGCTAGTAAGCCAAGAACAAACGGAGTGGCAAGATAAAAAACAACTTAGAGACAGTCAGACAGCAAGGTTTTGTTGCTAGTCATTTTCTTCAATTAGGTATAATCTTGCAATTATAAGCTTTAGTGATACTACCTAAATTGCCATGCCCAGCCCTCGGCCTTATTGATATTATTACCAGCCACATCCTCGGACCATGTTTGTTTTTAGACTTCCAATATCAGAATTGAGATTTCGATCTCCATTCTCGTGCGTTTTAGAACTTAAATTTTTTATATTCAACCAACAACTTTTTCAACTTAACCCCACACTCATCTTTTTTATTTCATCATCATTACATTTAAATAATTATATGTTATTAAATACAATATAAAGATACATTATACACATTTTCTAGACATTTGACATCAAATACATTATCCCACCTATATACTAAACGAAATTTTTTTAACATATGTGTCTGCTTAAGAAGCTTCGGGTGAACTTGTAATTTTTTGGTGGTTCGTTTGCTTACTTGACGAATTTTGTATGTTTGGAAACTTACTAAAATATAAGAATTCTAATTTACTTAATTTATTATATTTATTATATTTCCTATTATTATGTTTTCCCTATCTTATTTTTTTCTTCCTATTTTTATATTTACATAATTTAATAATTTTCTTTTATTCTTTTAATATAAATATATATAAAAAGTCATATATAATTAGAAAAAAAATTACTTATTTTAATTATAAGATAATTACTTATAAGATAATATTAATTATAAAAAAATTTAATTATTTATTAATAATCTAAATAAGTTGTATTTATAATAAAAATTAAAATATTTTTATTCTTAGGATTTCAAATATATAAATAAATAAATAAATTATGATATATTTACAATAAATTAAGCATGTAACTAATTCATTAACTATTACAATCTAAACATAAGAAATATGAATTTTAATAATAATAATTAATAATATTGATTAGACCGGTACAATATGGCACAGCTTGAAAATATGACATCTTCTAAATTTTTATAAGTATGTAATTAAAATTATTATAAATATTAAATATAAATATAAAACATAAAAATAATTAATAGAAAGTAGACACGGGTTGAGTATGTGACAAGTTTTCAAATTTATTTAAGTATGTAAACAAAAAATTATTAACGAGTTTAATCTAAACATTACTATAAAAAATTATTTTAATAATAAAAAATAATATTTAATAAACAGTAACAAGGCATCGGTACATGATATGAGTTGAGAATACGATATCTTTTGAACTTTTTATTTTTAAAATTAAATACTCGACAATGATCATTTTTTTTATATTTATTTTTTGATAAATCCCGTGTAACACACGTATATTTTGAATACCAAAATATATTTGCATCCATTTCATACTTTTCATACTTGATTTGATATGTTCACATAATTTTGAATACTCAATATTTTAAATATCAAAAATCAAAATTCTAACAAATTCTAGTCAAAACAATAATTTTGAATACTCTATTTTAAATATCAAAAATCAAAATTCTAACTTTTTCTGTATAAAACATTAATTTGTTCATTTAGATATATAATGTGTTTATCAATGCATTTTATTGGAATTAGATGAGGAGATGTAGAATATATTTAATATTTATTTTCGTAGTGTAATAATTTGTTACTCCCTCCGCTTTAAAATAATTGTCGTTTTAGAGTTCAATTTTATTACAAATTAAGTGTCGTTTTAGAACTTTTACAACTTTA
>BMAC01000172.1:854916-871032 GCA_014905375.1 Phtheirospermum japonicum
AAAAAATAAATAAGTCATAATTAATTAGAAGAAATTTATATAAGTTGAATTAATTTTATTTATAATAAAAGTTGAAATAAACTTATTTTTAGAATTTCAAATATTCTGTTTAAGAAACTATGATTTATATAAAATTCTACAAAAGAGAAATAAATATAAAATATATAAACTTAAATTTGGATATCTAATCTTAATATAATTCATTGAGAATACATTAAAAATTTATATGAAAAAATATTATTACGCAAAGAAAGAGAGAGAGAGAGAGAGAGAGACAACAATAAAAAAAACTAATAATACTCCCTCCGTTTCGTAATAGGTGTAGTTTTAGAGTTTTGTTAAAAATTAAGGAACATAATATTTGACCAACATATCCTCAATCAATTTATAATATTCTAATTAATTACCTCCATTCTTTTCCTTTAGTTATTCTATTACCATAAACTTGTTCATATTTCTTAATATAAGCAAAAATAAAATTGTAAAGTTGTAAAAGTTCTAAAACGACACTTAATTTGTAATAAAATTGAAACTCTAAAACGACAATTATTTTAAAGCGGAGGGAGTAACAAATTATTACACTACGAAAATAAATATTAAATATATTCTACATCTCCTCATCTAATTCCAATAAAATGCATTGATAAACACATTATATATCTAAATGAACAAATTAATGTTTTATACAGAAAAAAAAAAAAACAGAGAAACTAAAAATAATATTACATATAATACAAGTTAGATATATGACGTTTACTAATAGAATTATCAGTGTCTTATAGATTTTAATTTTTTTACATCACGTATTTACATGCGACACGCGGGTGCTGTATGTTTTACATTTTTACAAACTCAATTTTCTACGGGTTTTCTTTCAAGTATAGGGTATTTACTATGTCTTACAACTAAAATATTCTACGGGTCTTCTTTCAAGTATAGGATATTTGCTATGTCTTATAACTTATTTCGCGACCTCCGGGTTAAAATAATTAAAAATTATTTATTGTGAAGATCAGTCTTACTGTAATTAGAACAAATAAAGCTCCGATTTATGTGTAAAAATTATTTACTGTAAAGAATAATCTTTGTGTAAATAGAAAATAATGTTATGATTTATATGTACCATTTTCAGTATTATTCATTTAGTATTTTTAATAAGTGTTYCTTTTTTTCAAATCTCGTATAATATGCGGGTATTAAACTAGTTTTTACTAATATCAAATGCAATATCCATTAATTTTAACGCTCGGTGAGAATATAGACCGGAGAAGTAAATTTGTGAGTACATGATTCATGGAAAATCCTCTTTATAGCATGCACTACGAATAGGAGATATTGGAGCTTCGAATTGATGTGAGGGAGTGAACATATCAATTTTGTGTGATTTTATCAGTTTTAATAGTGAGAGGATATTAGTAGCTGTACGATGTCAATAACTTCGAATTGATACTCATAAGTAAAATATTAATAACATTAAAAGTAATTAAAAAAAACATTACAAACAATTAAATTATGGAAAACTTTACAAATAATTTGATGATTAACAACATAACAAATGATTTAATAATTAAAAATATTATAAATAATTCTGAATTTAGGAATTGTCATGGATAGCCGAAATATGTTTAATCAAGTGCTTTTGAAGCTTATGATACAATTCTTTATTTTGAATGCCGACTTGTTGCTCAAGTAATGTATTGAACTCATCATTTGAGTTTCGCGAAGATTCAACATTCGGAGGTACAAATTCACAATTTTGAGATGAGAAATCTTGATCCTCGATCATATGCTCTCGCTCATCCTCAACAATCATGTTATGAAGAATGATACACGCTTTAAATCGATTTTACCCCACATGTAAGATCGACCTTTCACTACATGTCAACATGCTTGGAGCACGCCAAATGCCCTCTCGACATCTTTTCTGACAGCCTCTTGATATCACGCAAAAGTCTTGTGTTTTGTCAAGATTAAGTGAGGATAGTTTTCATAAATGATGCCCAAGAAGGATAAATAGTTAACAAGATAATATCACACGTTATATTCATTATTGTTATCCTCAAAGCGTACTGAAGGAGTTCCACCTTTTGCAAGGTTCATGAATACATTTAATTTCTCCGACATTGACGTTGTTGTTGCATCCTAGTACGCCGAAGTAGGCATGCCAAATCCATAATTTTTTTTGAAGCAAGTGCTTGCAAAATGACTTGGTGGCCGCTTTGGTATTGTCCCGCCCAAGCAGTGGGACAATTATTCTATGCCTGATGCATACAATCGATGCTTGCAAGCATTTAAGGAAATCCTCTTCGAGCATTATCGGCACTAAGATGAGGAACATCTGCTGAAGTTGGTAGCCTCAAATATTCTTAATAGAATAACTCTTAAACGGCTAGAAAAAAAAATATCTTAAAGCATTATATTGCCGTCATGCACCTATTTGTAAGTTTTCATCAATGGCATCATCGACAACATCGTATGCAAGCATTCAGACAACAACTGAGATTTATCGAAATGTTGACAAGCCAAGATGACCAACTACACCCCTACATTGTATAAAGTAAGAAACATTGATTTTCATCTTCTCACAATCCTCGAAAACAATAGTTTGCTCATTCGTCACCGCTTTCGAAACTCTAGATCACTATAAACAGGGTTTTGACAAAATAATCTTTTTCGCCCCTACTACACGTTCTCAATCCCTTTCTTCCTTGTATAGCGACATTGAGACTTGGCTCTCCTTCTCGAAAGAGCATAATTACTCTTACATAATCATTTTCAACAAGTAGTGGGTCGTAAAAAAAGTATGTGATCAACTAATGAGACATGTGCAAGCTCAAGTGGTTGTTCGAGATCGAAGGATGATGAACTTCAACTCGTTATCCATGAATAATGAAATAGAAATTGAAAAAGATTGGAATTTGAAAGAAAGTGGAAGAAAGTGTGACTTTTGGAATTGAAGTGTGAAAGTGGGTTTAGAAATTGTGAATGAATTGATGGGAGAGTGGTGTTATATTTTGCCCAATTTAATTATATTTTGCCTGATTCAATATTTTTCTATTTTTCTTCTAATATTAAATATAAGTAAGTAATATATAATTAGTAGAAGAAAATCTAAACTACTTATTATAGTTAAAAGACAAATCACATATGAAATAATTTTAATTACAAAGAAAAACTTAATTATGAAAATAATTATATAAGTCGTATTTATAATAAAAGTTGAAATATTTTATTCAATAATCCAAGTATGTAACTATATATTAGTAATAAATTAATTCTAAATATAAAAAACATAAAATTAGATAATAATTAATAAATCTAAATATTTAAATATAAAATGAGTTCATAATAATAATAATTAAAAAAATATAGATCGGACATGAGTTGAAAATGTGATATCATTTGATTTTTTATAAGTATGTAAATAAAATTATTAATAAATTTAATCTAAATATTAAAATATAATATTATTTAATAATTATAATAATTAACAAATAGATTAGACATGTACAGAGCATGTGTTGAGAACACATTTTTTAAACTTTTCATTTTAAAATTAAGACTCTATAATTATCACAGATACTTTTTATATTTAGCATTTTATAAATATCGTGCAATATATGAGTGTTAAACTAGTATGTGTGTGATCAAACAAATAAATAAATAAATATATATATATAGGGTTGGGTTCCAGTGAAAATCCGTCCTTATTTGTGAACCTAGTGTCATATCCACACCACTAATGAAACATAGGTGTGTGCAAAACTAGCCCGGACCAGTGATAATCCGGTCCGGTCTACGATCCATAAAAATGGGTTTTTTCGGGTTCCTGTACGGTCCGATCCAAACCCGTAAATTTTCGGTCCGGACCGCAATTGGACCGGTTTTCCAAAAATAAAAAATAAAAAAGTTTCAAAAAAATAATAAAAAAACTGGTCAAAAACGGTTTTGACTGGACCAGATCGGAATTTTCGGTCCCGGTCCGGTCTCCGGTCCAAGAGTTTCCAAAATTTCGGTTTACCGGTCCGGACCAGGACCGTAAATTCCGGTTCGATCCAGCTCCGGTCCAAGAATTTCCAAAATTTCAGTTTGCCGGTCCGGATCGGGACCATAAATTTCGGTCTGGACCGGTTGCACATCCCCAATGAAACCTAATCAATGGTCATAATTAATAGATGATTTTGAGTTGACTTTAAGCATATTAGGATACAATGGTCTTTTTTACTTCTTTCCAGTTAAGAGGTGATTTTAAGCATAATTAATAGATGATTATTTTCAATTAATGGATGATTTATTTCAAATTAATAGATAATATTTTTATCATGCAATTTATATTCACCCGGATCGCAGATTTGTGGTGCTCTTATATACCAACTAAAAGTGCTTTGTACATATGTGATGTTATGCTTTACTATATTCAATGGTCATGCTTTTATAAATTTTTGGTTCTTTTCTTTGTTTTACTTAATCAGTCCTGATATATTGAAAGCACTATACAAATACCTTTGAAAGCACTGTACACATACCCTTCAAGCAGTATATACCTAATTTGAAAGTACTATAACATACTTTGGAATTAATGTACACGTACCTTGAAAATATTGTACATATACATTTAAAACCACTATACACATATTTTAAAAGTACCATACACATATTTGTAAGAACTCATATAACACATTCACGTAAAATAAACGCATTATACACACACTTGGAAAGCACTAAACATATTCATAAATTAATTCTATTTATGTGGTTCAAGTACATTTCTAAGCTCTGATAAATCTCATTACTAACTGATTTAAACAGTTAGTGTGCACAAAATCAAATAAAAAAACTATACGAATCATGATAAAGCACCAACATATTATACTCAAAGCATTGGAGATACATAAAGAAAACGATACACATCCAGGAACATTTAAACATAAAGCACTCTTTCATTACCAAACACATATAACCCACGGTTCATACAACTTCAAAATAATGACTTGGAGAATCATAAAAAAGTACCATTATTCTGATAAGAAAGCATTACACATGCAAAATCAGGATTCAAATCATCATTGAATAACATATCATTATAAAACACATACAACAACAAGCGTAGCATGCGGCTGAGGCAAAATTTATATATAAAATTTATTCTACAGTAAAATTAACGATGAGTAATATGGAGATTTTGGAAGATCTCTCTGGTCGTAACGATCATTAAAGACAAGCGCAACAAGCGGCTGAGGCTGTCGTTCTCCGCTCCATCAAGCGGTGGCGAGTTTATCTGTAATTCGTTGTCTCATTCGTCTCTGACTACCTCCACAAGCACAGAAGAAGACGAGGACATGGCCAACTGCTTGATCCTTTTGGCACGTGGCGGTTCACAAACAACTGAAAAAGATGAGGCCAAACCGATGACGAATAATTAGCCGCAAATTCACATAAATGTTCACCGTCAGAGTCGGCACTTACGTCTACAAGTGCAAAACCTGCAGCCGAACTTTCCTGTCGTTCCAAGCGATGGGCGGCCACAGAGCGAGCCACAAGAAGCCTAAGACGACGATGGTTGACGCCGACTGGAAAAAATCACCTCCGCCGATCTCAGCGAACAAAATTTTATTGAATATCGAGAATAAATTAAAAATTCACGAGTGTTCGATTTGCAGATCTGAGTTTGCGTCGGGCGGCCATATGAGAAGAAGCATAGGTCTAAAATTAGGGATAAGATTGATTAATGGTTCAAGTATATTGATTCATGGATGGGAACGGGGATATAAGAATCATGTTGAAAAGGAAAACAGTCGTGATTTATGGGGAGAAAATAACTGCCAATAAATAAAAAGACTACCATACCCATTTATGCTTAAACTCCACTCTAAATAATCAACAAATTCTAACCATAGATCTGATTTAATTAGTGGTGTGGATTTGTCCATAGGTTCACAAATAAGGATTAGGTTCTCATTTGACCCAATCACACACACACACACAAGTTTAACACCCGCATGTTACACGGGATTTATCAAAAGATAAATATAAAAAATTTATGACCATTATAGAGTTTCTAAATTTAAAAATAAGAAAAGTTCAAAAGATATCGTATTTTCAACTCCTGTCTTCTACAAATGGCTAGTTACTATTTATTAACTATTATTTTTTATTATTAAATAATTTCATATTTTAATATTTAAATTAAATTCGTTAATAATTTTATATTTACATACGTAAATAAATTCAAACCTTGTTATATGCTCAACCCGTATCTAATTTCTATTAATTAATTATTACTAAATATTTTTATATTTTAATATTTAAAACAAATTCTATAATAATTCTTAGTTACATACTTAGAGAAATTCAAAAGATGTCATATTCTCAACCCATGTCGTATTTTATTGGTGTCTAATTAATATTAGTTAATTATTATTATATAATTTTTTTTTGTAATTAATAAGTATTTGATTTTTTCTAATTTCCTTTTAATTAAAATAAGTATTTGATTTTTTCTAATTATATATGACTTATATATTTATATTAGAAGGAAAAAAAATATTGAATTAGTCAAATATAATCAAAGGAAAATACTAAATTAGGCAAATATAAAAATAGAAAAAAATTAAGTTAGACAAAATATAATAAAAGAAAATATAAAAAATTAGGTAAATATTTAGAATTCTTATATTTAACAAGTCTCCAAATATCCAAAATCGCCAAATAAGAATTCAAACCACCAAAAAATTACATGTCAGCCTGGATACATACATTCACATATAAGTGACACCGAATTATTCTATTAAAATGACATTTTTGAACAATGAAATGAAATGTATAAATATAACAAAACAAGACCTAATTCGACATCCCATTGATAGTCTTAAAACTAAATACAATAACCCGATGATTAAAAATCAATTTTCAAATTAAACTTTTATCTAATCAATTAATCTAGAAATTAAATATTATTACCACTATTATTCCAATAATAACTACACGAAAAACCGAAGTCATTGATGATGCACATACCAAACTTACATAAATTACCAAGCATGCATGATGGCATCAGTTCAATGAGATGATCCTCAATGATGTAGCCATGATTCCTCATTATTATTGTCATGGGAACAAATATAAAGTTGATATAATTTAAAAAAGAAGAAAAAGAGGTTTAGTTTAATGTCACAAAGTAGGTAGGGTCACTCTGTCCTAACCGGTTTATTTCTTTTGGGGCGTTGTGAAGAACCAACAAGTAAAACATTAAAGTAAGATAAAATATAAAAAATAAGATAAAACATATAAAATAAAATAACGTGTTATAATACAAATAAATAAATAAATAAATATATAGAAATAGAAAAGTTAAAAACGGACGATCCGAAGAAAAAAGAAAAAGAAAAAGAAACCCCCATTCCTCTGCTTTCTCTCTCTAAAACCCTCTCATTTTTCGCTCTCTACATATACATACACTACATTCTCTGTACATATCTCCTCCTTCCAGAGTCTGTAAATTGATCTCCCGAACGGCATAAAATAATCGAAAAAAATAAAGGAAAAATCTGTGCTCGGTTTTTGCCTCCCCTTTTCTCTTATCTTTCTCGATATCTTAGCTCACGATCTTCCAGTTTCAATGGACACCATTTAGAACTCAATTCCTCAGGTAAAAAAGCTTCCTTTTGTCTTAATCATTTCTATTTATTTATTTTACTTCAAAATATTGGAAATCCCAACCTTTGATCCGTCGAACTGAAGAAACAAATTCTGATTTTTTTTATCTTTTTCTTTTTTTTTGTTGTTGTAGAAAAATAAAAGAAATATAGAACAAAAGAGAGAAAGGCTAAAATCGAGTGTCTCGCTAAGGTTTTTTCGATCATGGCGGTGGTGGAAAATGCCGATGCTAACGCGATGACGTCATCGAATCAAGACACCCAGCAAAACGACGTCGCCGCCGCGGATCACCATCATCACCAGCAGCAGCAACCGGCAAAAGCGGCGTCCAACACCCAAAAGTCAACTAAGCCCACCGATCAGAACTTCCAGCTGATGCACCAGAAAATATCCAACGGCCACCATCAGCCTCACCCGATCAACGGCCATGGAGCCCCGCCGGAAAAGGAGATGAACGGGGATGATGACGCAGGGGATGAATTTAAGAGGGAGATGAGGGATTTAGAGGAAATGCTCTCGAAGCTGAACCCGATGGCGGAGGAATTTGTGCCGCCATCCCTCTCCGCCCTCAGCGGGGGAGGAGGGATTCACAGGTTCTTGGTGGCGCCTCCACATGCTGTGGCGGCTGCAGCGGCAGGGCATTTTGGGTATAATACAAATGGCTTCCTAATGCAGCAGCATGTGAACTCTGGAGTTCCAAATGGGAATTCTTTTAGAAGGGTTTGTGTTTTAACTCCCAAATTTAATATTGTATTTATTGTTAGATTCTGCTTAAATTGTTTTGTTTTTGGTGTTTGTTGTAATGCTTATGATTTATACCTTATTTCTGAAGATGATGCAATTAGTTCGGTTCAATTTGGATTTGTTGAATTTGCAAAGATCAGATATTTTTGGTTTTTAAGTTACTATGGAAATAAAAACCTTAATCTAAATAACTTAATTGTTTTTTGCAGAAGAAAAATGGGTATACTCATGGAAAACGGAGGATGAATAGCCGAACGAGCATGGCTCAAAGAGATGATGTGATTAGGAGGACTGTCTATGTCTCTGAAATTGATCATCAGGTAACAAGACTTGAGTTTTTTTTCCTGAGGATTGTGTTTTCATTAATTCTTAGTTTTTGTTTTGTTTTGGAAAACTCTTGTTATATTAACAAGACTAAATATTTATTGGAAATTGATCATCAGGTTACTGAAGAGCAACTTGCAGCACTTTTCATTAATTGCGGACAAGTTGTGGATTGCCGTGTTTGTGGTGATCCCAATTCTGTGCTTCGTTTTGCCTTCGTCGAGTTCACCGATGAGGGTATGTTGATTAAGTGATCATTTTTTTTAATCAAATACTTAAGATCGAGTCGCATTACATTTTTTTCTCACTTGACTTGCAGAAGGAGCAAGAAATGCTTTAAGCTTGTCTGGAACTATGCTCGGATATTATCCGGTCCGAGTTTTGCCTTCCAAAACTGCAATTGCGCCCGTTAATCCAACATTCTTGCCGAGGGTGAGAATTTTTTTATTTTTTTTTAATTACTTGCAACCTGTGTTCAACCACTATAGAGCATGCTTGGTTGTGTTTTCTATGGTCAATTTTCAATTTCTAGTGTCGGAAAATGAGTTATGATAAATTTATTATTGTTTCGTGTGAGGATTATGGTAATATAGGTTTAGAAATGTGAATTGTTTTGTGAGTAGGTTTGAAGTATTTTTTATTATATTTGTAGATTGTAGGTGTTGCCGTGCTGGTTCCCATTGAATCCACACACACACTAGTTTAACACCCGTGTAACAGATTTATCAAAAGATAAATATGAAAAATACTCCCTCAGTCCCATAGTCCCATTCTATCTGTCACAATTGACCATTTCACTCATATTAAGAAAATCAATTCTTGTTGGGAAAGTAAAAAGTAGCAATGAATCTGTGTTGAAAATGTAGACGTGACATGTGATTGAATGGGATATGAAGCAAAACCGTTGGAGTTGGATAGTTTATTCACGTAAGAATAAAGGAAAGAAGGTTAATATGGAAACTAATCAAGACAAGATCATAATTGAAGCATAATTGGCGGACCATAATTGATGCAAAATATCAAGTGATTGACAGCCCTATTTTAGCGATATCTTTGATTGACAATTTACTCAATTTATACATGGTAATAGACTATAAAGTCAACCCTTCCGTATTAGCGAAGGCATGCCTTTTAGTTTGCAAAATAGAGCTTTAGAAGCTGGGCAAGAAGTCATTCTTGCTGAAGGGTAATTCACCGTATCCCTTGTTCATGTTTACTTTATTTTTTAAATAAAGTCCCATTATTTTCTCTGTCCTGCAACTTTACTCCATCAGAATGGGACATGGAAAATTTTAAATTGTAACAAATAGAACGTGACGGAGGGAGTATTTGTGATACTTACAGAGTTTTTAAATCTAAATATAAAACATTCAAAAGATACCGTATTCTCAGCTCGTGCCTTGTACCGATGTCTAATCACTACTTAGAAGAATTCAAAAGATGTCACATTCTCAACTCATGTCTAATCTCTATTTATCAATTATTATTATTAAATACTTATATATTTTAATATTTAGATTAAATACGTTAATAAATTTTATTTATATACTTGGAAAAGTTTAAAAAGATGTCGTATTCTCAACCCATGTCGCATTGTACCGGTGTCTAATCAATATTTATTATTACTATATAGTTTATATTTTTATGTATTGATTGCATTCGTTAATAATATTTGGTTACATACCTAGATTACTGCAGATAACTTGTAATTTACTTATATTTTATATTTGAAAATTTAAAAATATAATTATTTTAACCTTTATTATAACTACAACATATTTAGATTATTTTCATATTTGTAATTAGCATTATCTTATAAGTAATATTTCTTTTAATTAAGATATTTTTTTTCTAATTTTTTATATTTTTATATTAGAAGAACTAAAGGAAAATATTGAATTAGGCAAAATATAATAATATGAAATGTATTAAATTAGGTAGATATCATAGTTTCCTATATTTTAGTAAGTCTCCAAACCTCCAATATTCGCCAAGTAAGCATACGAACCACTAGAAAATTACAAGTTAACTCGAAGCTTATTAGGCAGACACGTAGGATATGGATCTTTCCGTTTAGTATATAGGTAGGATATATATTTTTAAAAAGTAATATTTTAAGTAGATAGTGTTGGTCGTGATGGGTCCCAATCAAAAAAAGATGAGATGTGATTGAAAAGTGGATGTAGAGTAGTGTAGGGTTGAGAATTGAAATTATAGGTTTGGATGTGTTGAAAATGGGAAGTGAAAATGATGTTTTTTAACGGAAAATTGCTTAATAAAAACATGATTCCATTTTATGGGTAGTTAAACAAGTGAAATGACCATTTGGAAACATAAAGAAACATGCTCTATTATCTGTTTCATCTCAACCATGAATGACTAACACATTGCTATTCTGTGGCATTTTAATTAGTCCGAGGATGAAAGGGAGATGTGTGCAAGGACTATTTATTGCACAAACATTGATAAAAAGGTAGCTTTGAGTTCACTTTTTTTTCCCCTTTGTGGCTAAATTTTATTATGCATGAGTTGAGTTGTTTGTTTGTTCAATGCAGATCACTCTAGCAGATGTCAAACTCTTTTTTGAGTCTCTTTGTGGAGAGGTTTGTAGCTCTGCTCATATGATAACTCTCTCTCTCTCTCTCCCCCCTCTTTGCGTGTGTTAAAAAATGTTCATACGATAACATTGAAAACTAATTAATCCCTTGAAATCTTGACTTTGTAATGGAATGCATCTATTGGCTCAGGTTCATCGTTTGAGGTTGCTTGGTGATTATCAACATTCAACTCGTATAGCTTTTGTGGAGTTTGTAATGGTAAGAACCATAGCCATCTAAGTCGTTCTGTTTGGTTTGTTGTGATAAATGCACTGTTGGTCCCAATATTAGAGAATCGAATGTTGCATTTTTAGCCCCAAAAGTGCAAAATAAAAACATCCGGTGGGACTAAAAGTGCCAAAAAAAAAACTTCTAGTGGGGCCAAAATTGCAATTTTCTCAATTAATTTTTACGTAAATATTTTAGCTAAAACTAGACTCTTTTCTGTCACAGTTTGAGTTTTACCAAATTATTGTTGATGTACGGAAGTTGATTAATTATTGGTAATATTGAAGCCAATCAGAGAATTTTAATAAATGCTTGGTAATAACTTGAAAGTACAATTGTCGACCGGGCTGGCTGCTAATCTGTTTTCCTGTCCATGAATCTGTACGAGGAAACAGTCTTTTGGATGTCTGAGTAACTTATTTCGTCTATTATGTTAAGTCACACAAGAAAAAAATCATCCATATTTAGACGGAACATTTACAACAATTTAATTAAGTCGCCCAAGTAAAACCTTTTCCCATGTTATTCTAGAGCATATATGCACCATAATGGATGCAGCATATAGTGGCATTTATTATTCATTCAAAAGTGACTTTTTTTATTGACAAGATCTTGTGTCAAACTGCCTCATAGAGTACATTCGGTTAGGCTGCGCCCAAGTTTTAGTTTTTCAGTATTTCTTTTTAGTTTTTGGGGTTCTTTTTAGTGTCGTTGATGTTTCTTTCTTTCTTTCTTTTTTTTTTTTTTTTTAAAATTTTATATAGTTTTAGTATTTCTTAGGGTTTTTCCAGTTTTTTAGTCTAGTTTTTTAGGGGAACTATTTGTTTTGGGTCTTTATTTTAAGAATTAGTTTTAGGGGACCTGCCTATCCGTTAGGCAGTTTGACACTATTGTGCTTCTTTTTTATCCCTCCACAGGAGAAGCAAAGGTTTATGGTTCCATTGAATTGCTGTTAGGCAAGTTACCTTAACATGTTAGGCTCGTCTTCATGTAAATTTTAGTTGCCACTCATAAATGACCTTTTTGTAAAATCCCACCATACTTAAGTTATTTTACAACATATTACATCATCATATCACCCCATCACGAATGAATGTTATTAGTGGTGGAATCAACTTATTTGAAATTTGGATGTTGGCGAGTTTGCAGATGCTTCAATTATGTTTTTAGTGCTTTCGTACTAAGCATGCAAAAAACTAAAAAGTTGTTATTATGTTTTTACCTTTATGTTTTCTTATTTTGTGTGTGTGTGTATTCGGTTCGGTTGCTGTTTTTTTTCTTTCCATTCTGCGGCGATCACTTTGCAGATTGTATATTATGTGTATTTGGAAGACATTAAATCTGAAGAAACCATTTTAATCTCCTTTCGTTATTTTACTTGCCACTCAGTTTTGTCATAACATCAACGCATTTATTCCTTTCACTTGTATGTGTATATTTTTTTAGTGACATGAAAAAGATGATCCCACTAGTTCGTTGGAGCTTCAACACGTAGTAGAGATGTATTATAGGTTATCTATTTCGGTCTTGTAAATTTCAAATTTCCTAATTCGACTTTTCTATCATGTATAAGATACGCACTTATTCCACTCTTTAAATAAAATGACGCCAGTAATCTCTACATGCTACGACCAATTGTTTTACCGAGTACTGTTTGGTGCACCTTTTCTTTTCCTTTCTCTCTGTTTTGGTTAGATACCTTTTTTTGGGGCCTTTTATTGGAAACAATGTTTCAATATAAAGAAGTTTCTTGTGTTGGCAGGCTGAGAGTGCTATAGCGGCGCTAAACTGCAGCGGTGTAGTCTTAGGATCACTGCCTATAAGGTTTGTTTTCCTTTTTTCGGATAATTACAAAAGCTACCCCTGAGGTTTAATATTTACAAAAAAAGATAACAAAATAACTCTAGTTATCTTGTAAATTACAAATTTACCCTTAAATTGTTATGAACACCCTCTTAACTTTTTTTTTTGGTTTAATCATTGCATTTGTTTCTCTTCTTATAATTAATTAATATCACATTTTATTTTAATTAATTAATATTATTTTTTAATTTTGCAAAATTTWGCAGGGTAAGCCCATCAAAGACTCCCGTTCGACCCCGTGCACCCCGCCAATTCATGCAGTGAAGCTGTTCGACGAATTTACTCATCTTCTGATGATCATCGCTCTTTCTCTCACTATATATATATAAACAGAACTGATACTTTGAGAATGCCATGGTATCTGTCTCTTATACACATCTAGATGTGTATAAGAGACAGTGGCATGGTAGGTGTGGTCCTGGACAGACCGTGAGTGGCACGACGGGGCAATACCATGGGTGTTCTATACGGCCAAAAACCAATGGAAGGAGGCATGGCCCAGTTGCTGTGCAGGGGGGTCCTCATGGATTGGTTCTGTGACGTTAGATTTCAATGCTTTGACTTGAAAGCTCAAGCTAAAATTCGGTTCGCAAATCATCATCAGTTACAGTTTTTTCTCATTTTCCCGTCTTTAATATCTCACTTGTATATATTGCGTTTAAGGTCACGCTGTTTAGGGATAATTACATAATTATCCCGTGGGTTAGTCTAATTACTAAGAAACCCACTTATCTTTAAGGTTTTTATTTACTTTTATTTACAAATGCCATGTGCTGAGGTTTGTAGGATGTTAATTTGTTTAATTTTCTTTTCCCCCAAAAGGCTAATTTAGGGGTAGTTATAATATTGCATGGTAATTACTACATGTGTTAATAATCTAATGGATTGGAAGTGGAACAGAAAATATGATTTATTGTGACCTCTAGAAAAATAATAAATAAGAGATGTTTTCTTAGTAAATAATATAGTTCAGAAAATAGGATTGGCCTGTTTGGTTCGACCGGGAATTGGTCACCTTGCCAATACGGTTCACCCCTCAGAACCGCTCTGAAAACGGTTGAATAAGCCATATTTTTTTAATGTATATTTTAAATATAAATAAAAATATAAATTTAAATATTTAGCACTTGATCAACTGCTTTATCAATTAATTCAGTAATTTATATTTAATTAAAATTTTCTAATATGTTGCTCTTAGAGTTTTTGTATTATCTATTACTTAAAATACTACTCACTTCATTCTGTTTTAAATGTCCTCCTGTCTTTCTAGGAAAGAATTAAGAATACGTATCTTCATTAATATACCATACACAATTCTTTATATATGGTTAAATATATTTTCCAAAATAAAATTTCTAAAAGGAAAAACATGAAAGGCAAGTAAATAAAGCGGCTGAAGGCCATTGCTAGGGTTAGCCAAAGGCACAAAAAAGTTGAAGATATTTTTTATTAATTTTCACAACACATAATACACTAATTTATGCAGATTATAGAATAATTTTGATATTCCAACTGACAAACATCCATTGCTATAGATCATATTGCCAGCTAATTTCCTTTCTAGCCGTTTGCATCTTGATTTTCTACAGCAGGTGCATGGTGGTTCATTTGTGCATGGGATGAGCTGGATTTGTCTTCTTCTTGGAGCTGTTTATCTGCTGCTGTTCCACAGCTTCTTCTCCATGCACATGCATAGGGTTTTTGTCTTTTATCATGCCCCCTCAATCTATGCATCCATCTGAAGTTACAAGCAGCTTATTCCTCATCCTTTGCATAGAATTGACCTGACAAAGCCTTGGTGAAAATATCTGTCCTTTGATCAATTGCTAGGACATGTCTGATAGAAATAACCTTGTTCATCACCTTCTCTCTGATGAAATGCAAATCCAATTCCAGATGTTTAGTCCTTGAATGGTGCAATGGATTGGAAGCAAGTGCAATGGCTCCTTGGTTATCAACCCATACTAGACTAGGATGGATCAGGTGTATCCTTAACTTCTTGAAAAGAGAGTGTAGCCACATAATCAAGCTACCCCTGAGGTTTAATATTTACAAAAAAAGATAACAAAATAACTCTAGTTATCTTGTAAATTACAAATTTACCCTTAAATTGTTATGAACACCCTCTTAACTTTTTTTTTTGGTTTAATCATTGCATTTGTTTCTCTTCTTATAATTAATTAATATCACATTTTATTTTAATAATTAATATTATTTTTTAATTTTGCAAAATTTTGCAGGGTAAGCCCATCAAAGACTCCCGTTCGACCCCGTGCACCCCGCCAATTCATGCAGTGAAGCTGTTCGACGAATTTACTCATCTTCTGATGATCATCGCTCTTTCTCTCACTATATATATATAAACAGAACTGATACTTTGAGAATGCCATGGTATCTGTCTCTTAGCTTTTTTTTTTTTTTTTTCATGCTTGGTTGCCAGCCTGTTGAGGAGCTTGTAGAGTAATCATTTTCGAGGTTTAAGCTTTGGCTTCAATTATGTTTTCAAGAGTTTAGCATGCACAAAACCTGAGACGAAACTAGTATTATTGTTGTTTCAACGCTTTTGACTTGAAAGCTCAAGCTAAAATTGGTTCGCAAATCATCATCAGTTACAGTTTCTTCTCATTTCCCCATCTTTTATATCTCACTTGTATATATTGCGTTTAAGGTCACGCTGTTTAGGGATTATTACATAAATATCCCG
>BMAC01000172.1:871057-928535 GCA_014905375.1 Phtheirospermum japonicum
CGGGATATTTATGTAATAATCCCTAAACAGCGTGACCTTAAACGCAATATATACAAGTGAGATATAAAAGATGGGGAAATGAGAAGAAACTGTAACTGATGATGATTTGCGAACCAATTTTAGCTTGAGCTTTCAAGTCAAAAGCGTTGAAACAACAATAATACTAGTTTCGTCTCAGGTTTTGTGCATGCTAAACTCTTGAAAACATAATTGAAGCCAAAGCTTAAACCTCGAAAATGATTACTCTACAAGCTCCTCAACAGGCTGGCAACCAAGCATGAAAAAAAAAAAAAAAAAGCTAAGAGACAGATACCATGGCATTCTCAAAGTATCAGTTCTGTTTATATATATATAGTGAGAGAAAGAGCGATGATCATCAGAAGATGAGTAAATTCGTCGAACAGCTTCACTGCATGAATTGGCGGGGTGCACGGGGTCGAACGGGAGTCTTTGATGGGCTTACCCTGCAAAATTTTGCAAAATTAAAAAATAATATTAATTATTAAAATAAAATGTGATATTAATTAATTATAAGAAGAGAAACAAATGCAATGATTAAACCAAAAAAAAAAGTTAAGAGGGTGTTCATAACAATTTAAGGTAAATTTGTAATTTACAAGATAACTAGAGTTATTTTGTTATCTTTTTTTGTAAATATTAAACCTCAGGGGTAGCTTTTTGTAATTATCCGAAAAAAGGAAAACAAACCTTATAGGCAGTGATCCTAAGACTACACCGCTGCAGTTTAGCGCCGCTATAGCACTCTCAGCCTGCCAACACAAGAAACTTCTTTATATTGAAACATTGTTTCCAATAAAAGGCCCCAAAAAAAAGGTATCTAACCAAAACAGAGAGAAAGGAAAAGAAAAGGTGCCACCAAACAGTACTCGGTAAAACAATTGGGTCGTAGCATGTAGAGATTACTGGCGTCATTTTATTTAAAGAGTGGAATAAGTGCGTATCTTATACACATGATAGAAAAGTCGAATTAGGAATTTGAAATTACAAGACCGAAATAGATAACCTATAATACATCTCTACTACGTGTTGAAGCTCCAACGAAACTAGTGGGTCATCTTTTTCATGTTCACTAAAAAAATATACACATACAAGTGAAAGGAATAAATGCGTTGATGTTATGACAAAAACTGAGTGGCAAGTAAAAATAACGAAGGAGATTAAAATGGTTATCTATTTCGGTCTTGTAAATTTCAAATTTCCTAATTCGACTTTTCTATCATGTATAAGATACGCACTTATTCCACTCTTTAAATAAAATGACGCCAGTAATCTCTACATGCTACGACCAATTGTTTTACCGAGTACTGTTTGGTGCACCTTTTCTTTTCCTTTCTCTCTGTTTTGGTTAGATACCTTTTTTTGGGGCCTTTTATTGGAAACAATGTTTCAATATAAAGAAGTTTCTTGTGTTGGCAGGCTGAGAGTGCTATAGCGGCGCTAAACTGCAGCGGTGTAGTCTTAGGATCACTGCCTATAAGGTTTGTTTTCCTTTTTTCGGATAATTACAAAAGCTACCCCTGAGGTTTAATATTTACAAAAAAAGATAACAAAATAACTCTAGTTATCTTGTAAATTACAAATTTACCTTAAATTGTTATGAACACCCTCTTAACTTTTTTTTTTGGTTTAATCATTGCATTTGTTTCTCTTCTTATAATTAATTAATATCACATTTTATTTTAATTAATTAATATTATTTTTTAATTTTGCAAAATTTTGCAGGGTAAGCCCATCAAAGACTCCCGTTCGACCCCGTGCACCCCGCCAATTCATGCAGTGAAGCTGTTCGACGAAATTACCTATCTTCTGATGATCATCGCTCTTTCTCTCACTATATATATATATATATATATATATATATAAAAACAAAAACTGATACTTTGAGAATGCCATGGTATCTGTCTCTTAGCTTTTTTTTTCATGCTTGGTTGCCAGCCTGTTGAGGAGCTTGTAGAGTAATCATTTTCGAGGTTTAAGCTTTGGCTTCAATTATGTTTTCAAGAGTTTAGCATGCACAAAACCTGAGACGAAACTAGTATTATTGCTGTTTCAATGCTTTGACTTGAAAGCTCAAGCTAAAATTCGGTTCGCAAATCATCATCAGTTACAGTTTTTTCTCATTTTCCCGTCTTTAATATCTCACTTGTATATATTGCGTTTAAGGTCACGCTGTTTAGGGATAATTACATAATTATCCCGTGGGTTAGTCTAATTACTAAGAAACCCACTTATCTTTAAGGTTTTTATTTACTTTTATTTACAAATGCCATGTGCTGAGGTTTGTAGGATGTTAATTTGTTTAATTTTCTTTTCCCCCAAAAGGCTAATTTAGGGGTAGTTATAATATTGCATGGTAATTACTACATGTGTTAATAATCTAATGGATTGGAAGTGGAACAGAAAATATGATTTATTGTGACCTCTAGAAAAATAATAAATAAGAGATGTTTTCTTAGTAAATAATATAGTTCAGAAAATAGGATTGGCCTGTTTGGTTCGACCGGGAATTGGTCACCTTGCCAATACGGTTCACCCCTCAGAACCGCTCTGAAAACGGTTGAATAAGCCATATTTTTTTAATGTATATTTTAAATATAAATAAAAATATAAATTTAAATATTTAGCACTTGATCAACTGCTTTATCAATTAATTCAGTAATTTATATTTAATTAAAATTTTCTAATATGTTGCTCTTAGAGTTTTTGTATTATCTATTACTTAAAATACTACTCACTTCATTCTGTTTTAAATGTCCTCCTGTCTTTCTAGGAAAGAATTAAGAATACGTATCTTCATTAATATACCATACACAATTCTTTATATATGGTTTAAATATATTTTCCAAAATAAAATTTCTAAAAGGAAAAACATGAAAGGCAAGTAAATAAAGCGGCTGAAGGCCATTGCTAGGGTTAGCCAAAGGCACAAAAAAGTTGAAGATATTTTTTATTAATTTTCACAACACATAATACACTAATTTATGCAGATTATAGAATAATTTTGATATTCCAACTGACAAACATCCATTGCTATAGATCATATTGCCAGCTAATTTCCTTTCTAGCCGTTTGCATCTTGATTTTCTACAGCAGGTGCATGGTGGTTCATTTGTGCATGGGATGAGCTGGATTTGTCTTCTTCTTGGAGCTGTTTATCTGCTGCTGTTCCACAGCTTCTTCTCCATGCACATGCATAGGGTTTTTGTCTTTTATCATGCCCCCTCATCTATGCATCCATCTGAAGTTACAAGCAGCTTATTCCTCATCCTTGCATAGAATTGACCTGACAAAGCCTTGGTGAAAATATCTGTCCTTTGATCAATTGCTAGGACATGTCTGATAGAAATAACCTTGTTCATCACCTTCTCTCTGATGAAATGCAAATCCAATTCCAGATGTTTAGTCCTTGAATGGTGCAATGGATTGGAAGCAAGTGCAATGGCTCCTTGGTTATCAACCCATACTAGACTAGGATGGATCAGGTGTATCCTTAACTTCTTGAAAAGAGAATGTAGCCACATAATCTCACAAGTTGCTAGGGCCAAGCTCATATACTCAGCTTCTGTGCTTGATCTAGAAACAGTAGGCTGTTTTTTTGATTTCCAAGAAATGAGATTATTGCCTAAGAACACACATAGTCCTGAGGTTGACCTCCTGTCATCCACATCAGATGCCCAGCCAGCAACTGAGAAAGCTGTAACTCTGAAGTTGCTGTATTTTGTCAGTTTAAGCCCATAATCCATTGTTCCTGCAATATACCTCAATATCCTTTTCACAACTTTCCAATGCAAGTCTAGGGGAGATTGCATGAACTGACTCACTTTATTGACTGCAAAACAAATATCAGGCCTGGTCAAGGTGAGGTACTGCAGTGCTCCAACAATCTTTCTATATTGATTTTCATTCTGAATAGGCTGCCCACAATACTTTGATAGGGGTGGATGAGAAACCATGGGAGTGGAAAGACCTTTTGCCCCCTTCATTCCAGCCCTATAGAGGATATCAACATCATACTGTTTATGGCTGAGGAATAAGCCATCTGGATTGTGTGAAACCTGTATACCAAGAAAGAAATTAAGTGGACCAAGATCTTTGATTGAGAAGTGTGTCTTAAGTTGTTGAACCAGTTGATCAATAGCCTTATTATGACTTCCTGTGATGATTATATCATCAACATATGCCATGACTAAGAGGTAGGAAGAAGGTGAATGTCTGATGTAGAGTGATGTGTCAGCCTGTGAAACATGAAAACCTAGTCCAATGAGAACCTCACCAAACTTACTGGACCATGCCCTGGAGTCTTGTTTGAGCCCATATAAGGACTTGTGTAATTTGCAGACCAAAGGAGGATTTGAGACTTGTTCAAAGCCAAGGGGCTACTCCATATAAAGTTCACTGTCAATGTTCCCATTAAGAAAGGCATTGTCCACATCAATTTGCCTGAAAGACCATCCAAAGGTTAGTGCAAGGGAAAAGATTACTCTAATGGTTCCTGGTTTGACAACAGAACTGAAGGTCTCAGTATAGTCCCACCCTAGATCTTGATTGTATCCTTTAGCAACAAGCCTTGCTTTGTGTCTGACAATGGCACCATTAGGATCCCTTTTTAGCTTAAAAACCCATTTACAACCTATGATTTTCCTGTTGTGTGGAGTAGGAACCAAGATCCAAGTTTTGTTCTTGATCAAGGCCTCAAATTCATCCTTCATTGCTTTTTTCCAAGTTGGGACAGACAGTGCACTGAGCATTTTGAGGTTCAACTTCTTCTGGACTGGAAACAAACAAAACCTTTGGTTTGTGAATCACTGCCTTTGATCTGGTGATCATGTGGTGTGTACCTGCAGCTTGATCAAGAATATTAGGTGCATCTGATGAAGAAGTATGAACATTCTCAATAGGTAAATCTATAGTAATAGTGCCCCCTGGAGTAGATAATGTAGTGGATGTGGGCTGTGTAGGTGATATAGACTGTGTAAGTGTAGGAGATGAGTTAAAGACAGGTGAATTGTGTGGTGGTGTAAGAGGTGGTGATGTGTGTTCTAAAGCAGGAGATGAAGTTGATGAAATGAGCAGAGGGGGTATAGGGAGTGTAGATGAAGTTGGAATAGAAGGTGAACTTGATATAGGAGGTTTGTTTTTCTGAAAGGGAAAGGTGGTTTCATCAAAGATCACATGTCTTGTGATTATTATTTTCTTAGAGGACAATAAGACCTTGTAACCTTTATGATATGGGCTGTACCCTAGAAACACTGAAGGTAGACTTCTTGGCTGGAGCTTATGATCATTATAAGGCCTCAATAAAGGGTAACAAAGACAACAAAAAGATCTGAAGAAGGAATAATCAGGCTTGTTCCCAGTTAAAACCTCTAAACGAGTCTTGAAGTGCAGGTCTTATTAGGCAATCTGTTAATTAGAAAAACTGCACTAGTAAAAGCCTCATCCCAATACATAAGAGGAATTTTGGATTGTGAGATCAGAGATAGCCCTACTTCAACTATTTGCATGTGCTTTCTCTCTGCCAAACCATTTTGTTGAGGGGTGTAGGGACAAGACATCCTGTGTTGAATCCCGAATTGAGCAAGTATAGGTCTTAAGGCAATAAATTCACCCTCACCATCAATTTGCAATGTTTTTATCTTGCAACCAAATTGATTTTCAATCAGGGCCTTAAAAAGCAAAAAAGACTGATTTAGTGTCTGATTTCTGTTTTAAGAGATAAAACCAAGTGAACTTTGTAAAATGGTCAATGAAGCTAACATAACACTTAAATCCAGAGTGAGAAATGACTCGAGATGGACCCCATACATCACTATGCACAAGATCAAAGGGGTGATTGTATTCAGTAACACTATCAGAAAAGGGAAGTTTGTGTGCTTTAGCTTTAAGACATGCTACACATAAAGATTCAGATTTATTATTGATGAAAGGAACATTAAAATGTTTGAGTTCCCTCTTAACAACATCAATAGAGGGGTGTCCCATCCTAGAGTGCCAAATGGCTAAATCTAGGTCCTTAGTTATTGTAGCTGAAAAAATAGAAGGCTGGCGCAGCTGTGAATTGGATTGTGGATTGTAGTGAAGTGCTTGATTGTGTTGCTTAAGGTGGAAGCTGTAAAGACCATCCTTAAGGCTCCCTTGGAGTAGTGTTTCCCTTGTTGCTAGATCCTTCACAATGCAAACAAAAGGATGAAACTCAAACAAAACTTGGTTATCTTGAGCAAATTTTGCTACACTTATGAGGTTTTTGGTTATAGCAGGAATGTGTAAGAGGTTATTTAGAAAAAAGGTGCAAGGATTGTTTTTAGAAGGGGATTTTACCACAGAAGAACCAATATGAGCAATGTTCATACCTGCTCCATTAGCTGTTTGAACTCTTTCATTTCTTTGATAATCTGAAGCCATGTTCAGATTCCCAAAATCATAGGTAAGATGATTGGTGGCTCCTGAATCTGGATACCAAAGGCTGTCTTGGCTGCATTCTGATCCATTAGTCCCAAAACTGGCTAGGTGAGCTGAAGGAGAGGCATTGGTGCTTGAATGATTATTGTTGTTGTAGGAAGCTGCAGAGTAGTTCATGTCAAACCTATAATAGCACTTTTCTGCAGTATGGTTGTTATAACCACAAATTTGACATTTAGGCCTGTTATTGCCAGAAAACCTTCCTCCTCTTCCTCTTGAACTATTCCCAGCTTCTCTTGAGTAAGTCCCCCTTCCCCTAACTGAATTATTTCTGCCTCTAGCACTTGGATTGTTGTAGTTCCTTCTGCTTGCTTGAGATTGAGTGGCCAGATTAACAGAAAACTGAGAGTTATATGGTCATACAGAGTTAGTGCTGGCTTCAGATCCTTCAACGCGGCTTTCATAAGATAGCAAGGCAGAGTAAGCCTCCATAAGGCCGCAGGCTTTGGACCTTGTGGTCAGAGAGACAATGACTGGATCATATTCTGGTCTCAGTCCTGTGAGCAGATGCAAAACTTGAATCCAGCCTTCATCAACAATGGAGATCATGTCACAAATCGATTTGACCTTGTTGAAATAATCTCTAATAGAAAGATTTCCATTTTTGAGGGTTTGAAGATGCAGCTTAAGTTGCATAACCTTTGCAGAGCTCTGTGTGGAAAAAGCTCCTTTAAGAGTGTCCCATATGTGCTTGGCACTCCTTAATCCAACAGTGGTGACAAGTAGGTTTTCAAAAAGTGAAGATAAAAGCCAAGAGGTAATGAGCTGGTCTTGCTTGATCCAGTTGATGTAAGCTGGATTCATCCTTGGTGTTTTACCATTTTGTGGAGTAATTAATTTCTCCGGGACCACAACATCTCCTGTGATGTAGCCCTCCAATCCATATCCTCTTAGTGCAGTGAGGATTTGTTGTTCCCACAGCAGATAATTGTTGTCATTTAGCCTGACAGTGACTAGTTGTGTTTGCAATTGAACCACAAGCTCCAAGACATTAATTGAAGAGGATGTGGCCATGAAAACGACAGATGATGAATAAAAAGCTGAAACCTTTTTAATGAAAAAGTCGAATCCCTTTTAGTAGAAAAGAAAAACCATGTGCTCTGGTATCATAAAAAGAAAAACAAGAAAGACAAATATAAAGCGGATGAAGGCCATTGCTAGGGTTAGCCAAAAGGCACAAAAAAGCTGAAGATATTTTTCATTAATTTTCACAGCAACATAATACTCTTATTTATACAGACTACAGAATAATCTTGATGTTCCAGATGTCAAACATCCGTTTCTATAGATCATATTGCCAGCTAATGTCCTTTCTAGCAGTTTGCATCTTGATTCCATACAGCAGGTGCATGGTTGCTCATTTGTGCATGGGATGAGCTGGATTTGTCTTCTTCTTGGAGCTGCTCATCTGCTGCTGATCCACAGCTTCTTCTCCATGCACATGCTCAGAGTTTTTGTCTTTTATCAATTTCATTTTCCTCTCCTATATGTCAAATAAAGAGGACTACGTATAATCTTAAAGATAGAAAATCAAGTATTATTGGTAAGTAAAGAAAATAGATTTATCATGAATGTGATAGAATAAAATAGAGAAAAATTGTGAAATATATGTAAAATGCCATTTAATAAAAAAAACTATTGAGAAGTCATAACATTTAAAAGAGAATGGAGAAAATATAATATTTATAAATAAAAATTAACTATCACCGATTAGACCAAATCTACGTCTCATTACAAGTAATAATTGCTGTCTTATCTTCTGATTTGTGATAAAAGACAATCTTCCTTAATGGGAGGACCCAAAACCATTAAATCTAACATGAACTTTGTATCTAAGTGATTTTATACACATATATATATATATATGCTAACTGATCCTTTATTCCTACTTTAACCTAAACCCATAATTGTGAACCGAACCTCTTCATAAAACCATCCTATTATAAGATAAATGCCACATTGCATCTCTTTATGATTATAATTTTTTGTTGATGTATGCATCCAATGCCTAAATACCAACTATGCAATTTTTGCAGTTCACGTGGGGAAAAAATTATTTGAAAATCCAGAAGTATTTAGCGTAAATTATGTGTATTTGATTGGATTGCGAAGGTTGATTAGTTAAATAAAATAATAATAAAAAATCAGTGATTTTGAATAGAATTTTGCGAAGACTTTATACCCCAAAATAAATCCCAAAATGCAATTTCCATATGACAAATCTCATACTATTCACTTCTACACATTATGAAAAAGCTCCAAAATCAAAGGATATTATGATTAGCTGTCGACGCGGCTCCATAACAATCTGGCCTCTCTTTTTCCCTACATCAACAAAGATTTTCTTTGAGATACTTATGAATCATCAGTCTGATTCCTCTGCATCACCCACTAGTACATCGTGCTTTAGCTGCTTGTACACCTAAAGCTAAAACGACGACCCATATGCACATGCGCTAGTGCTACAATCCACTAACCGACCCTTTTGCATGCGTGTTGACATTTTTTTAGTACAAAATTTCACCAACTCGTCTTGTTTGCCGAGTAGATAGATATATCATCCCTTTTTACCCTCTTCTTCATGACATTGCAAAAAAGCAAATTGAACGATAAATTCTATTACAAATTATTTTATTAATCTTCAAACATAAGCTAAGCATAATTATACAAAATATCTTTCGGAAAAATGTACATTAAAAAAATTGCTACCTTTTCGATCTCAATATAAAGATAACCCATTCCTCAATCAAAACAACCCAATCATTTCATCTTTCTTTGACTACTTTTATATATGGTAATAATATTACAACACCATTTTTGAGCCCTTTGCTACTAAATCTTTTGATTTTTGTCAAAATTATGCGGAGTTTATTCCCTTTTAATATTCTAAACAACCAATGTATCAAATTATGCATACGCAGAAACAGAGATTGTTTGCAGGTAGTCAAAATGGATGGCAAAATCATAGAATTCAAAGCACCAATTCTTGTAAAAGAGTTGTTGATGGGTTTTGAAGGGTTTGAAGTAAAGTCATCAAGAAAATCAAGCAATCATCATCCTCCCAATTTCGAATTGCAACTGGGAGAAACATATTATCTTATTCCTAGTTCTAAATCTCCAGATGAGGCGATAAATCCAACGGCTACGAAAGGTGAGTCTGATGATCACTCAAAAGCTGTAGTCAAGAGAATAAAAGTCGTCATCACAAAGAAGCAACTTCAAGAGATGTTGTCAAATAAGACGTCCTTGGAAAATATTATTATTGGGATTGATAAAGCGTGTTTGGTTAATTGGAGGCCTAATCTCACATCAATCCCTGAAGAAAATGAGTTGAACACTATGTAGCATATAGGATTAGTGTAAGCCAACACCAGAATTTTTTCTTCATTTTTTATTTTTATTTATTTTTCAGTGCTTGAATCACATTGCTCGTGGTAAGAAAAGGTGAGGTGATGAAATTACATTGGTTTTGGATTTTTTTTATGAATTTTGTTAAGCCATATTTCAACTTGTTATGTTCTAAATCAATTTATGATTGGAGACACTTTTACAGAGATGGAGATTTTAGTTGAGTATTTTGAATTTTTAAGTCTAATAATAATGATAATAATAAACTCAGTTAGCTTTCATTTTCTTTTTTCTACTATACTAATTGCTCCTATTGAGGATGTATTAGAGGGGTTAATATGTATAGAACAGGTGTCTTTATTGCCTCAATAAGGAAATTTCTAATTTTAAGGAATAGCTGGAAATTGTTTATAATTGGACCCAACTTTAAAAATGGTTTGTAATTGTGCTAAACTATAAAGACAGTTTTTTGTAACTCGATCTAAGATCTTCTATTCCCCTGTTTTTTTCTGCATAGGTTTTCCAGATATGTAGTTTGCATTAATATGTTAACCGATAACTTTTAGGCGCTTGACAATCATATATTATAAAATATCAGAGTAGGCCCATGCAATGATGTGAGCGTGAGCGATGATGATAAATCAGATGACATAGAGAAGCAAGAAGCTTAGGGATCAAGAATAACGTCGTTAGCTGTAACAAGAAGACAAAGTTAGATGATCTCATGATGATGATATCATTATGTCACGGGGGCGGGCTTCGACCCCGGCGAAAGATCCCGTACGGCGGCCTTTCGGGCTATAAATCAGAGCGGTGAGAGCGGCTTGCCCGTCTCGCCATCTTTTGGGCTTCCTGTCCTGCATGCTTATCGATCCTTCCGGGTGTGTCGGGCTTGACATTGCCTTGATGATCTCAGCATGGTTCGGGCGCCTTTGTCAAGTATAGACGCATCTCTATCGGTAGCATGGAGGCTGATCTTCTCCTGCACCGGCGTCCCGATGCTCGTGGGTCATCTCAACTGCCTCGGTAGTCTTGCCTATGAGACTCGCCATCCTCGGTGAGGAGTACGTGTGGCAGGCTCATTATCATCAGCCTCAGATATTCCCCAATGTCTACTCGGCATTGGGCGCTAAGCTCGCGCATCGTGGCTGCGCGCCTAGTACTCTCAGCATCGAGTCCCGAGTTACGGGCCATGATATCCTCCCCACCAAAGTCGTACGCGGTATCATACGACAATCGACCTCAAGATACCTTGCAAAACAATATCTTGGGGAATGTCACCTCCCTCCATGTAGTCGCCTTCGGTCCTTGTCGCTTCGAATAGTGACGAGGCATCTCATAATGTGTCCGTCTCCGTTGCTTCTTGGATCAAGTGACTACGAGCATGATTATCTTGCAGTGAGTTTGATAATCGCTTCATACATGTTTTTAGTAGTTTTTATATGTTTAATATAAAGTTGTTTGTGTGTCTTTTGGTAGTTATTATGGTGTTTCTTATCCTTTTTACTTTTGGGTTGTATTTGTGTAGGAGCGTTGAAGAGGAGCGAACTAGGGTGAATTTAAAGGGCAATGATAGTCGTGTATACAAGAGAACGAGTCAAGGGAACGCAACGAAAAGTAAAAAAGCGCAAACGGAGTTAAAATATCAAAAAATCAAGAAAAACATAAAAAAAAAATATAAAGGAAAACATGCTTTGAGCGTTTTTTAAAAAACGCCCACGTTTCATAGCGCATAGGAAAGTTAAAAAAAGAAGAGTACGGAAGACAACAGGGCCAGACCATGTTTTAAAACACGACCGTGTTTTTGTCCAGCAGGCCATTTTTAGAAAACATGGCCAAGCTGTATTTTTGCAATTCTAGTTGTGTTTTCGTCCTGCTGGCCATGTGTGTCTGACCGAATAATGCAATTTGATGGTTTGGGTCCCATTTTCTCTATTTTTTGAAGGGCCGTTAGGAAAACCACTTGAGGAATTATAAATAAGAGTCCTTGGATGTTTTTTAACACAATTTTGGAGGTTAGAACATTACAACAACAAACAAGAAAAGTATGAGAAGAGATTGGAGAAGTTCTTGAAAAAAACCTCACATACTTCGAAGTCTCGCTATGGAAGTAATTTTATCTTTGATTTGAAAACTAAAACTTGTAAACATGATTTCTTTTTTCTTGAATTTATCTTTTTACACTTCTTTTGATTTCAGTTCAAGCATAAACTAAACTTCCTATGTGTTTGGATTGAGATGAACCCTAAATTTAACTTGTGATTGGATATTTGTTGATTTATATTATTTTACGCTTTTTATTCGATTTGCTTGTGATTCTTATCAATTTTCTCAACTCGATAATTCCGATTTATTGATTTGGGTTTTGTTCTTTACTTTTAATCAATCGAAGCAAAGTAGAGTAAGAACACACACCAATAGAAGGAGTTGCATGCAATCATAGATATAGGGCGGCATAAATCCTCTAAATTAGGGTGAAACCTAATAGGGAAACTCAATTGCCCGCATTGCGATCTTGGGGGTTTTAATTAGGAAGAGATTCCGATTAATCAACTCGAGGTTATGATTAATTCACTCGAAACTCGAGGTTTTAATTAAAATAGAGAATTTCTAATGTTTTTGAAAGCGTTAAATAATATGCGGATTTAGTAATACTTAAGGGATTATGATGATTTATTTTGATACAATCACAAGGTGAATTTAGGGGGATTCTATATTCAAACACATTCTTCTTACATATTTATCTTCAAAAACAACTTCTTGCTTTTCGTCCTCTTTAATCACTTGTTTAGTTTATTTATATATTTTTAGTTAAGTAAATTGTTAAAAAAAAACTTTTTATTCGGTTGATTAAATAATTAAAAGATGGTGCGTACTAATAATCACAATTCTCGTGGGAATAATATCCGGTGCTTTAGAGCTACACTATAAACGACTGATATACTTGTCGAGACTCTTATAGAGTAGCTTCAAGAAAAAGAAAGAAAGAAAAAGAAATGAGTAAGAATAAAAGATGGTAAATAATTAATTCACTACAAAAAAAGCCGGCAATACTGGCGGTCAAAAGGCCGCCAGAAATGCTGACGGGTTTGCTGGCGGTCATGGCCGTCAGTATTTATCCCCGTCAGCATTCCCTCAGGGATAGGGCGGGAATTTATCCCGCGTAACTATCCTGACGGGCAAGACCGTGAGGATATAATTTTTGATTAAAAAAAAACAAAAAAGAAATATGTTGACGGTCGTGCCCATCAGCGTGTAATTTTTAATTAAAAAAATAAAAATATATACACTGACGGCCTTAGCCGTCACCGTGCCTGTCAGGATTGTAACCCTAAAAATCGGCCCCCCTCTTTCCCCGCCCCATTCTGTCAAAACGCAAGAAAAAAAATATCTCCCTGGCCCACCACCCCAACCCCCTGCACAGCTGCCATCGCCGGGCGCCGTCGCACAACTGCCATCGCCGGGCTTCCCGCCCCCGTCCCCGCAAAACCGCACAGCTGCCAAGGCCCAGTCGCTCCATGGTCCAACCACCGCCGCGCCACTCCAAAGCTCAGCCTCCATCGTCGCCGCGTCGCTCCAAGGCCTAGCCTCCACCGACGCCTCGCCTGGCCAAGGTCCAGCCGCCTCTTTCGCCGCCGCTCCAAGGTCCAACCACTACCGCGCCGCTCCCTTGCCGCCGCTCAATGTAATTTTTTTTTTTCAAATTTAGATTTATATTTTTGTATATTTTTTCGTATATTTCTATTTGTTTGTATATTTTTTATATACTTGTTGTTTATGAATTATTATATAATTAATTTTAAAGGTTAGGGTTTAGTGTTTGTTTAGGGATTAGGGTTGAAATATGGATTAATTAGCAATTAATTATAAAAGTAGGGCTAAAGTATGAGTTTATTATGATTAAGTATGTAATTATGATTCAATTAGTCATAATTACCTAATTAGAATTTAATTATGGGATAATTATATAATTATTCTTCAATTAGAGTTTAATTTAGGTTTAATATGAAATTAGGGTTTCATTTAGGGTATAAATTAAAATTATGTCATAATTTAGGGTATAATTTATAATTCTTGTTTAATTTAGGTTTAATTTGAAATTAGGGTTTCATTTAGTGTATAAATTAAAATTATGTACTAATTTAGGGTATAATTTATAATTATAGTTTAAAAATCTGTTTTCTTTTTTTTAATTAGGGGATAATTATATAATTATTTTTTAATTAAGTTTTAATTTAGGTTTAATTTGAAATTAGGGCTTAATTTAGGAATAATACCCTAATTAGGGTTCAATTTATGAATAATTATATAATTAGGGTTCAAATTATGAATAATTATATAATTAGGATTAAATTTAGGAAAAATCCTATAATTAGGGTTCAATTTAGAAATAATCACATAATTAGGGTTCAATTTATGAATAATTATATAATTAGGGCTCAATTTAGGAAGAATTTCATAATTAAGGTTAAATTTAGAAATAATCACCGAATTAGGGTTCAATTTAGAAATAATTAAGCTTGGGTAGATTCTGGAGTAGACGTGTCTATAAAGAGCGCATACAACATTTATACAGAGATTGTCCTCCTCAAACGCCCTCCCCATGTTGGCTCCAAACATCTATAATTTAGCAGTAGATACAGTCGATGAAGGCGTCTGTTTTTTGTGACCATGCTAGCAAGGAGCCGTTTGATTTTTGGAGCAGACATGGTGAGGGTGGTCGAGGAAAGCGATGACCTGTATCCGAATGTTGTGTGGCTCTTTATAGACAACGTGTCTACTTCAGAATCTACCTAACTAGAAGCAATCTTGTATTAGGGTTTATTATTGTATTAATTTAGATTATTAGGGTTTGCTTTCAAATTTTGATAAATTTTAGGGGCAAATTATATTGTGATATATGCATGTATTCACCCATTATATTGTATATATATTGTTCATGCATGGGAGGCCGTGGTGATCGGCCAAGATTTAAAAAAAAATTGTATATATATTGTTCATGCATGGGAGGTCGTGGTGATCGGCCGGGGTTTAATTTTGTTTATATATATTATTATCATTGGTGTTGTTGGTTGTATACCGTCGGATGTTGGCGTGGGTTACGGCGCCGTCCGGGAGGTGTTGTTCCTCCAATAGCGGGTTTTCAATTTTTTTTCTAAAAACGTGATAAGTTTTATTTAAGTTTTCAAAATATTCTTTCAAAAATGTGACGGTGGTAATTGCTTATTTGGAACCTTGGCAAAGTGACGCGATGCATATAGATCACTTGTTTGAGAATTAATATCAAATAGAAAATTTTGAAACTAAGTTTTGAAATATTCCAATATTCTTAGACCCGTTTGAGATTTAATATCAAATATAGAGTTTGATACTAAATTTTGAATTGTCCCAATATAGAGTACGGCTGGTCGAATGGTTTGTCCGTATTGCTTGGAGCGTTCAGACGCTTTTACCCTGAAAAAGAGCATGAAACAAATATGGTTTGATAGCCATCGAAAATTTCTAGAATGTGATCATCGACTTCGTAAAGATAAAAATTTTTTTAGGAAAAATAGAAAGGTTGAAGCTCTGCCGTCGCACGTGCGTTCTGGAACAGAGGTTTTGGCCGAAATTGAATGGCTAGGACTTCTGAAGGTAACCGGTGAAAATGCAGAACATGTGAACGGACTAATAACGAAGAATAGTGGTTGGAGAAAAAGAAATATTTTTTGGGATTTAACTTACTGGAGTACTAACTTGATTCGTCATAATCTAGACGTTATGCACATTGAGAAATATGTTTTTGATAATGTGTTTAACACGGTGATGAATGTCAAATGGAAGACAAAAGACACTGTAAAATCAAGAGATGAGTTAGCAGAATACTGTCACCGTCCCGAACTTCATGCAGACGCATCAGGAAAGTATCCCAAAGCGTCGTACACGCTCGATAAGCCGTCGAAAGTTGCATTGTGTGAATGGATAAAGGCTCTCAAATTTCCTGATGGGTACGCATCAAATCTAGGTCGCTGTATTGATATGAAAGGGTTGAGATTGTAGGGGATGAAAACCCATGACTGTCACGTGTTTATGCAGCGGTTGATCCCAATTGCATTTCGAGAACTGATTTCTCATCCCGTGTGGAAGGCATTAACAGAGTTAAGTTTGTTTTTCAGAGATCTGAGTGTGAGAGTAATTGGAACTGCTGATATGAGTCGTTTAGAGCGTGACATTCCCCTAATACTCTGTCAACTTGAGATGATATTTCCACCAAGTTTTTTCGATTCAATAGAACATTTGCCCGTCCACTTACCATACAAAGCGAGAATTGCTGGTCCAGTACAATATAGGTGGATGTATCCTTTCAAGAGGTATCTTCGCAAGGTGAAAAATAATGTAAGGAATAAAGCATGTGTTGAAGGCTCGATAGCAAACGCATATCTAGTTGAAGAGGCGTCGAATTTTGTTTCGTACTACTTCGACGATAATGTCTCCACAAAAAGGACAAACTTAAATCGCAATGAAGAAGTTCAAAATGATGAAGACGACAATCCAAACGTTCTATCTATTTTCAAAAATACTGGTGAAGCTTTCTCAGACGCAGGAAAAAGATTCTTATCGGATGAAGAATTGGCCGAGGCCCGAAGATATGTGTTACTAAATTGTGCTGAACTCCAACAATTTATCAGGTTAACAATTCAAATTCGTTGCAACTCTAATTATCGAAATTTATTAATTAAATATTATAACAATTCTTTATTTTAATATAAATGTGCAGCTTGTTCGAAGATGGTGTTAAACGTCACCAACCGAACATTACAGATGAGGCACTGACTCGAAAAGTGAATTTCTTGTTTGGTTTGAGAGTTACGTGAGTCTTAATTATCTGTAAAATTATGTGGCAATTAAAATATATTATAACATTTGTAAACATAAAATTATTGTAGGCACGAGATCCTTTGAACAATGTAAATGACAATTATATGAGGTCAATTGCGTATGGTCCATCACGTGTTGTGAACACTTTCAACGGTTATAAGGTAAATGGATATAGATTTCACACGCTCTCGTATGGCTCTGAACGATCAACGTCGAGCACAGGAGTTTGTATAAGAGGAACAAATTATGGGTCATATTACATGGATTATTACGGTCGTCTTCTAGAAGTGGTTCAATTGTAGTATCTCGGGCTTCAAACAACCGGAAGGACGCTCTTGTTCAAATGTGAGTGGTTTGATCCAACTCCAGCCGACACGAAAACTCACCCTCAATATAAGCTCGTTGACATCAATCATAAATGTAGATTCAATCGATACGAGCCATTTGTACTCGCAGCCCAAGCGACTTAAGTGAACTACAGTTCGTATCCGAGTTTGAAGCGAGACATACTAGATTGGTGGTCAACTTGTCAAATCAAAGCTCGATCAACGATGGATTATATCGAGCCTCGCGTGCCTGAACAACAGTCATTCCAAGAAGATGTTGTAGAAACATTTCCTGCAATACAATTAGAGGATGTCGACTTCCAATTAAACGACCCTCTCAATCACGAACACGACGAGTCGGTCAATGATGATTTAGAAGAGTCAGAAAGCGATGAATTAGATTTAACTGAAGAAGACGAAGAAAGCTACGAAGATGAGTCTGAAAGTTAGGGTTGAGGTTTGAAAATTTTATGAGTGTTAACGATAATCTGAACAAATCATACACACACACACACACACACACACACACACACACACACACATATATATATATATATATATATATATATATATATATAATTATATAATTAATTTAATTATTAATAAAACTATGTTGTATGTTAGATGCCTGGCAGGGGTCCTCATAATCGTCGAATTTCTCTCGACTCATCGTCATCGGGACCCCATGAGGATGGTGCCACCGACATGGATTTGCATGATACTGTTCCACCCACCCCGTCTGATGAGGCAGGGAGCACGCCCGATTCATCAGAGGTCAGGACTATCGGGATTGAGGTAGTCGTGATAGGAAATAGGTAAGTAACATTTTAATCAATTTTGTTATGTTTCAATATATAATTTAATTATCTGACATATGTTGATATAAACTTATTAATTTTTAGGTTACGAAATCCGTCGAAGGACTTGCCGACCTATCTGAGGACTATACACGAGTCTCGTATCCACCCAAACGGGTGAAAATTCGAGCACATCCTGAACAACCATCTTCGGACGTGGTGGCCTCGTTTTAGGGTAATTTTTTTTTATTTTGATTTGTGTTAAGTAAATTGATTGATTATTTTGTCTAATTGTATTTTTTTTGTAGGTATTGGTGTGGTGGGACATGAGTATATACAACGAGAATGCCATCAAGGCGGCATTCTACATAGCGATGCGAGATAATTATAATAGTCGTATATACGAGTGGAAGAAGACGTATCGACGGAATGGGACGATACCTGCCTGCGTAGGGGAGTCGATTTGGAACAAATGGTTGGTGGAATTTCAGCGGCCTGAGGAGGTGGAGAAGTCTGAGAAGGCCAGACGGAACGGAATGAGCGAGCCCGGTGGCCCTTCGACTGGTATAGCGAAGCATCGAGGTGGGTCTATGCCGGCTAATCGACAGGCGGCCGAGATTGTAAGTCGATAATAATATTTTAAGTAATTAATTATATTATTGAACACATGTATAATTTTATGTTTTAATTTATTCATTATATTAAATATTGTAAATGTATCTTTAAATACAGGCTTCATAGACGGGTACGCAGCCCATTAACTACGAGTTTCTGCTGAGGTATCATCGAAATCCCGACGGCACATTTACGGATCCCAAAGCCCAAAGGATAGCTGTATGTTTTATATGTTATATATATCTGATTTATTATAAAATCTGATAAAAGTTGTTTAGTAATAATAGTTAAAAATTTTGATATCAGGAGGACTTTGAGAGGGCTTTGGAGGAGAGGCGTGCTGCGTCGTCTGATGATAGCAGCCCTCTGGTAGACCCGAACGAGGTCCACCTACAGGTTGTCGGGAATAGGAAAGGTTGACGATATGGCCTTGGATGTTTTGGGAAGACTCAGAAGGGCTGCAATACTTCTTCCACCTCCACCGCCGATGTTCGTCAGCTCCAGACGCAGGAGCAGTCCCAGCAAGAGCAGCTTGAGCAGTTTCAGCGGATCCGCGAGGAGCAGGCGCTGGAGATTCAGCGGAACCGTAAGGAGTAGGAGCGTTCCCAGTTGAGACTCCAACAGCATAATGAAGAAGTTGTTGCTCAGGCCATGGCTCGTCGGCCTCCCCGTGATTCGGATGGTGGGCAAATTTAGATATGGATGAATAGCTCAGAGTTTTTTAATACATTGGACAGATGAATTGATATTTAGTTATTGAATGATTTATTTTGATTTTTTTATTAGTGGATAGTTTATTTTGAATTATCTAAATTTTTATTTATTTATTATTTTAAATTTAATTATTAATTAATATATCAGAATTACAGCAAATTAATTGTTGCCAGGAAACCAGCGTAAAAATGACTGCAAAACCCGCAAAGAATGCTGACGGCGAACCCGCCAGGAATGCTGACGGCCAACCCGCCAGGATTTAGTGGCGGTTGGACCTGCCAGGAATGCTAACGACCAACCCGTCAGCATTCCTGGCGGATGGCCGCCAGGATTTCCTGGCGGTTGGACCCGCCAAGAATGCTGACGGGCCAACCCGCCAGGATTTCCTGGCGGTTGGTCCCGTCAGGAATGCTGACGGCACACCCGCCAGTAAAGTATCAGATGTTCCTGACGGGTTTATGCTGGCGGGTAAAGCTGTCAAGGAATCCGCCGGCATGCCTGACGGGTACATTTTCCCGTTAGGATACTAAAATTCTGACCACAAAAATACTGGCGGCCATTATCCGTCAGGAGGCCGTCAGTATTTCATATACTGACAAAATTCTGACGAATTTGGCCGTCAGCATTGCCGAATTTTTTTGCATTGCCAAATTTTTTTGCAGTGATTAGAAGCTTGATTATTACACTAAGCTTTATTATACATGTTTACATTTTCACATAAGATTAAATCATTAACATGTCTTTCTTAAAATTCCCGAAAAACACAACACATTATTTATTAAATCACATAAAAACACTTCATTTCATCCACTAATTAATCTGCACATCGATCACTTTCCTCTCCACTTTACCCTTGGGCACAGAGACAAAAAGAACTCCATTCTTCATCTCGGCCTTCACTTTATCCTTCTCGCAGTTGTCCGGAAGCTTCAACCTTGTATCGTACGAACTATAACTCCTATCCGACCACGCCTCGTCTTTAATACCTTGTTCGTTTTTGCGCTCGCCTTTAATTACGAGCACATCATCCTCCACGGAGACTTTGACATCTTCTTTGGAGAGTCCGGGCATGTCGAACCGCATCTTGATTTCACTTTCGTCCTCGGTTATGTCCCACGGTGCTCGTAGGTCCCTTGTTGCTCTAGGGAAGGTCGTTGGATCATCGAAGAGTCGGTCCATGGTGTCCAGCATTTGGCGCATGGATCGCATTGGAGATAGAGTGTCTAGCAAGCCTATCATCAAAATTTACTTTGTTGTTTTAGTGTGTGTATTTTCTACCTATGCAAAAGAAAATTGGAAACGCAGTATATGTTTATTAATTTTCAAAACTCTCGATTTTAGTCATTTAATTGCAAGATATTGAACATTTATAAAAATAATTGTACATTTATTAAAACATGAATATTTATACCACGAGCTTGTAGCTCAAGTGGTATCACTAACCCTTTATAAGGATGTTGACAAGGGTTTGAACTCTACACCTCTCAAGTTGTTTGAGATTTATCTTCTACTTTTCAACCACTTGACCCAACTTATTAAAAAAAAAACATGAATATTTATGAGTCAATATCAGATAAAAGTCCAAACTCGGTAAAGGCTAATATAAAAAGATAAAAGCATAATGAACCAACACGGCTGACTCGGCCCATCAGCCAAATGGATTGGGCCAAAAAACCCAGCCCCTTTCGTTAGCCCGCCTCTCACTTTTACAACTCTGACCATAACTCACTTGAGAAATTTAATTTAATGCTGAGTTCATTTATTTTCCAAATTAATATTTTTTATTTGAATATTTCCAGGACGTTTTCAATTTAGTTCGATTTTAATTTCTTTTTTAGCAAATTGTGATTTTTACAGGACAACAAAACAAAGTTTAGGAAAAAAAATAATGAAGAAAATAGCGTACATACCAAAAGGAGAGACATCAACCGGCAGCCTCCGGGGACGCAGCCGTTCCACGGCGGCGCCCTGGTTTCCGGCACCTTGGCCACTTGTAACGTGGTGAACATCCACAGCTGAGTCTTTGTTTTCGCCGGTGGCCTGAGCCCTAAGGGACATTTTTAATGGCTTTGTACTAATCAAATTGCACGCAGAAGGGAAAAACACAGAGCAAGGAGAAGCTCTGTTTGTGGCGCCAACAACATTGTTCGATGCGAATGGAGCAGAAACTAAGGTTTTAGCCGCCATTAAAGAGTGAAACAGAAGGAAATTTACGAAGAAACAAAAGAGCAGACGAGTGACAGAAATAATTTGCGTTTGATGTTTTTATTTTTTATTTTTTGTTCAGAAGTTGCTTGTGATTTGTGGTGGGAGAGAGGATTATTATATAGAGATGTATAAAGAGAGAGAAGGGTTTGGAGAGATCGTCAATGTTCTTGAGTTTTCCATCCATTTCATACGTGTTTTGATTGTTTTGTTTGTTACCTCGCGAATGATCCAGTTTCTTCTGTTGTAGCCATTGGGCCACTTCAGTTGGGCCGGGACCTGTATATGGGCCTTAATGAGTCTTCTGAGACCCATTACATGGGTCCCAAAATAAAAGAACCAAATGATTATTTTTATGGACATATACAGTGCTTTTGTTTATTTTGTCCGATGAATATGTATATTTGATACGATAATAATACTTAGTGTTAAGTATATGTTTAATATAATTATTATTAATACGAATCTTTCCATCGAAGTGATCGTCGAGATGCGGTGGAAAGAAAAGTGTAAGCGGTCGTCGTTAAAATTCGGTGGATAAGATTTTTAGGCGCGTCCCGTAAAAAATAAATATGTATATGTTATGCGATAAATATTTAAATACATATATAATATTGTTCTAAAAATCGCCCTAGGCGCCACCAATCCGTCTACGATTTTCAAAAATCGGCCAATGAAATCGCCGGGCGCCCCAAGCGCTTTTTTTTTTTTTTTAAATTTTATGGCCTGAAACGACGTCGTTTTTGGGCCTATTTTTTAATTATTTTGATTTTTTAATATATGTTATGATATTTTTATTTGAATAATGAACTTATGGATATATGTTGTTTTGAACTTTGAATCGAACAATAGTTTTAAACTTGTGAATTGTAACTTGTGATTATTACTTTTAGTTTTGAATTGTCATAAATTTTATTGTGTAGCAGGTAGTATGTTTAACTATTAAATGGTTGGATGTAATATTATAAATTAGGGTATTTATTCTCAAATTCTAGGCCCCGTCTAAACCCGCCTAGGCGTTAGACGCTGGCCTGACGCCTAGCAACCGCATAGCGATTTTTAGAACACTGATATATATATATATAAAAATTAATAATTCTCCCAATATAAGATTAATATAATACAATCATATTTATCCAGTTCGTGGTTTAATATTCTATATATAAGAACTTCATATTTAAAATGACTATAGTTAATATATAAATTCAATATTTACTGAATGCAGGAATGATACTTGGTTCTGTGATCGAAACAATAAAGTTACCAATTCAATGGTTAATGAATGATCATGCTAGAATGCATGGTATTTAATTTATTTATAAATATTATTTTCTAATATTTTAGTAACTGAGATTATGAAAAGTCAAGATTTAAAAAAATTATAAATTCATACAAATGTCTAAACTGTTTTCTTTATAAACTAAACAATACTCTTTTCGTCTCGTTATATCTGTCGTATTTTAGATTATTTTTTTTTACTATTTTACCTATAAAATTTACATTTTCAGTAAGAATTACCGGATGACTCATCAAGTTCTCATTAAAATAGGATCCACACAAGAAAAATCATTTGTCATCCGTTAGTTATTAGCGGCATCCCGAAAACGTTAGGGTCGAAATATGACTTTCTAATTAAGTTGCGCATTAGTGGATGCTGCCGAATGTAGTGGTTAATGTTACTTTTTACTTTTTCAATAAAAATTTGTTATTTTAGTAATTTTACCTTTATTTATTATTTTTAGATTTTTAGTTCTTTTAAATAAAAAGATATTATGATGATTTAAAATCTAGAATGGTGGTGAGGAAGTAATAGTAATTGACAAAATAATTGAAATAATCACAGTTTAGATTACATTAAGAAATAAATATATATTAAAAAGGAATATTTTATCTGTTCAAACCGATCTTCTATACCGATTTTTCGGAAGTAATTTATGAAGAGAGCCGATCTCGTTCTTAAAACCATGATTTAAACAAAACATCAACTCATTAAGTCTATTATACTAGTATTTTGACTCTCAAGTTGAGTTCTATTGGCATGCCATTGATAGAAACATAGAAAAAGCTTAAGAACCCAACAACAACAACAACCAAAAAAAAAAAAAACATTAAAGGGAATTATTTTTATTTAAAAAAAAAAAAAAGAGTAGCTATAAGCATTCACTCTTCTTCAACATGCCAACAAACAGTAAATATATATTGTTCATCATTTCTGCAAAATGGGGATCCCCAAAAGAACACTGTTTCTGTTTCCCTATGCTTTACGCCTTTACCTGCCATAAATCATCACCCAACATGTTGATTTCCACCAGATATTTCTTTCAACAATACCCAAATATAAAACACTATGGCAACAAAAAAAAAAAAGGGAAAAAAGAATAATTAAATAAAGAAGAAAAATAAAAGGAAAAGATCACTCACCACCTCTTTCACAGCTTTCAGCAGTCTCGATAAAAAACATATTCTTTCATGCTTTGTCTCCAACACTCTCTGACGCATCTAACATTTTTTTTTTTTAAATTCCCACAAATAATATAAAATATGTAAATTTTATTTAATTTTATTACTTTAGCATTCTATATATAAAGAGGTGGAATAGAATATCACCAAACGGTTCAATTCTAGCAGATGTTACATTCCACTAAATAATGCAACTACTGTGTTTTCAGAGTACTCTTTGTTTTAGCAGTAGATATTCTGTTCCTTTTTTCTTCTAAAAACTATAAACATCACTTATTAGTTTTCTATACATAAAAATCCAAATAAATATACCAAGAAAGAAAAAAAAAAGAGAAATAGCTAAAAACCCTTCTCATGATGGGAAAGAACATCGGAAATTCTTGGTTAAGTGCAGTGAAAAAGGCTTTTAAATCTCCTTCCAATGATAATGAGAAGAGGAGCAACAAAAGAAGAGAACAAAATGAACAAGAAGAAGAAGAAAAGGTACATATGTTTTTTGTTTTTTTTTGTTTTTCTTATTGCATTTTCTACTTTCACACGTGTTTTTTTTTTTTATTAAATAATTTTTTGGCAGAAGAGAGGAAAGAGGAGATGGATATTTGGCAAGCATTTCCCAATAGAAACAACAATACAGCACAAAGTAGCAAAAACTGCAATTAACCTTTGTGCGAATACAAACATGGTCGCGAAACAGCCCGAAATGGACAATCATTCTTTGTCCGAGCAAAAACGCGCTATTGCAATAGCCGAGGCTGCTGTTGTAAACGCCGTAGAGATTATACGGCTAACTAAAACGTCCCTTTTGGTCAAACAACACGATGCTGCTCTTGTTATTCAGACTTTTTTCAGAGGATACCTGGTAATTATATATGTATTATTTAAGTTACAAAATATATATATGTAACATTTTTAGAGCTGTCAAACTCATACCTTAAAGTGTACGTAATTAAAAATGTGTCACAATGCCCGGTCAGGAGGCCTAATGGGCCTAGCCAAAAAAACCAAATCTCTTTATCAACTTAAGAAAATCACAGTCTGGCCCAGCCATTCGATAATTTTGAAAGATAACTGAAATTTGTTATATAGGCAAAACTGGAAGGGTAGTTTCGTAATTTTCTCAAATGCAAATTGAGCTGAGATTTTATATATAACTTGTTTTGATCAGGCAAGGAGAGCCCTGTTGGCATTGAAAGGTGTTGTGAAAATGCAAGCCTTAATAAGGGGACACAATGTCCGAAAACGAGCAATGGTGACTCTCCAATGCATACAATCTCTGGTCCGAGTTCAAGCTCTTGTTTGCGATCAACGTAGGAGGTTGTCATGTGATGCTACCATGTTTGGACGTACCAATATTAATAACCCAAAATCCATAGTGAGTATCTAAAACCAATCATGGGTTTTTGTCACAAAAAAAAAACTTTTGCTTTTTTGGGTTACTTCAGATTCTATAATGTGTGTAACATTTAAAAAAAAAAAATTTATGTTTTTTGCAGTCAAAGATTAGTGCGGGTAACATAACTTCGGATAATTTGGATCTTGAAGAAATTCAGGCTTTGATTCAGAAAGCCAAACAATGCTCACTTAAACCGGGAAAAACACTTGCCCATATCTTGTCTCACCAGGTTATTGATTTGATCATTTACCCTTCAATGTTTAGTCTAATTGAGAAATGACCCCAATATCTTCAAATTATTAATACCCCTGTTGATACTAATTGTTTCCAGTTTGGGGTTATTTGTTTAAAATTGCAAAATCTAAACTCAAAACTACAAAAACACCCCCGAAATTTTATTTTGTATTGTATTTACCCCTTCACCAGCAAAAAAACATTTCAAAATTATTAACACCGAATCAAATTTCAAAATAATTTTTGTAATTTCGAATGTTAGCCGAATAGTTTCATAATTAGGTCAATTCTCGATACTAATTTTTGTAATCACCCTAAAAGACAAAAAACAAATTAGAAGGGGGCATTTGTAAATTGTGACATGTCAAGTGGTTGTTTGTAATTGAGAAAGATAACTAGACCTTTTCGTAATTAGGCTAAACCTTGGGGATTATTTTTGTTAATTGACATAATCATTGGGTTGCTTGTTGCACAGACATGGACACTCGATGAGGATCAAAAATCAGACAACTACCAAGATTTGGAAAAGCATGAACGCATGAAATGTCCAGACAGGATCAAAACAATCCAAGATCCAACGGGTAGAAAAGACAGAAACCTATGCAATCCAATCATCAAGACCGTCGAAATCGACACCTCTAGGCCTTACTCATTCACACCACCACCTAAAAAATCCTTTGTTAGATCTCAAAATCAAGATTCATGTTTTATCCCCTCATCAGTTTATAACTCACCCAAAACGCCGTCTTATCAAACGGCCGAGACGCCAACTTCGCGCTCGATTTACTTGTACCGAATGAGCCTTAGTGAAAATTCTTGTCCTTTACCTAAACCGAGCTATATGGGTCCCACTCAATCGGCCATAGCTCGAGTTAGGTCACACAGCACGCCGAGGCAGAGGCCTTCGAGCCCGAGTAGACAACAAACGAGCTCGGCTAGAAAACGGCTATCGTTCCCTGTCCATGATGGTCATTATTGTTCAAATTAGGTGGAAATTAGTATATGTAACTTTGATTGTTTTTAAGCTCACTGATGAACAATCTTGTTGGATTTGCCTAAACGAACTAATATATAGCTGTTATTATTGTTGTTGTTGTTTAATTAGTTAGTACCATCATAATCCAAATAAATGTTTTTGTTAATTTATCACTAATATTAATTTAGCATTTTGTTTTTAACACTTTTACTTTATAATCCTCCTCTTTAAAATTTCCATAAATGTTGAGACTTGTGGTTTTGGCCAAAGTATTAATTATTGCATGCAAGTGATGAACTTTGGGAATCAAAACAAAGATAGTCGATCTCAAGCTAAGGTTACAAATCGTTAGCTTTTAGACAACTTAAAAAACCATGACAAATAGCTAGCATAGTAAAATTATTAATCTTTTGTGCTTAATTAATTTTTGGGTTTTAATACCGACTGATCCAAATTTTATTTTTCAAGGGGCACAGAATAAATACAATTAGACTACCACATAAAAAAAATTAATGGGGAACAGTTATCTTTTTAACCTAATTATTATTTAAATGTTTAACAAAAATAACAAATAAGCAAAGAAAAGGAATGGAAAAAAAAAAAGGTTGCTATTTTCAGATTAGTCAACGCAAGCCTACAGCTAAGAATGTCAGACCTTTGGATCTCAAAGAAAAAAAAAGGGGTAAAAACATGAAGTAGGCAGATATATATGTGGCCAACTACTATTAGGCAACAAAAAAGAAACTTGAGCATATAACATCTGCATTCCATAGGCTAAATAGCTATATATAGTAATTATTCCACATTGAAATCTTATAGCATGCATCAAAAGTTGTACACATGAATGCTTTACTTTAGTAGGTTCCCTTACTTTAGTTTAGACCTATTGCTTCATACTAGTGTTTTGTTTTTTTAAAGTTAGCCTATGAATATGTAGCTCGGCTTTTAGGGCAATTTTAAATAGGATATTGTTTAATTCAGAATATGTTTTGCATAATGTGAATTCCTTTGCGCAGGTTGCAAACAATTAGAACATAGTGATAGATTGAAAAGGAAAAAGTGGATGTATTATTGGAGAGTGCTATTCAGACCAATTTATGCAATGCACACATTATTATTTAAAAAATATATATATATATCTGTTCCGCACATCTATACCTTTATAATAAAGTTGATGGGCAGTAGCAGTTGAACGCCATTTGTCAATGTTTGATTGGAGGATGGTGTTTTGGGCCTTAACATTTGGGCTATTTGTTTAATTTCTCTTTGGGCTTTGTTTTTTCTTTTTTTGTTGGTAGTTTTATTTTATTTTAACTTTCTTTCTGGCCATTTCTTTCTATTTTTTCCTTCATTTTTTTTTTTCTTTCTCCCGAATCTTCTCCTATCTGCTCTCTCTTTTCTGGCCAAAACCATGTATTTCTTCATTTATTTTCTTTCTAATCTCTCCCGAAACCTCTCCCTGCTCTCTCTGCTCTCTCTTTTCTGGCCAAAACAATTCATGAAAATCCCTTTTTCGAAAGACCTAATCGGTCCTAAGGTTACCTGAAGGAATTGAACATATTGCCAGGATCTTGCAAGTTTTCCCAATCAAATTAACGCTTTCTGAATAAACTGCTGAAGAAAAGTGTGCCCAATTAAATGCACTGATTTGTATACCGTTGAATTGCAAAAGCTGATGTGAGTTTCTAATCCCTTTCTCTATCTTTTTTTTTTTCTCTTTTTTTTCTTTTTTTCAGGTGGTCGCTAATCAATTGTGTGGGTGTTTTTTCTTCTTCTCTGATTAATTTTTGTTTGAGGTTGCTTCTTCTTTTTTTTTTTTACTGTTCTGCGTTGCTTTTTTTTTTTAAAGAGGTTTCTTTCAGTTGGGGGTTCTATGCCTTTGCTCTTCGGCGTTTTAGTTGGGGGTTCTATGGTGTTGGATCTACTAATTTTTTCAGGTAATTTCTCTCCTTTTTTTTTCTTTTAAAATTTTGTTTCTATTAGTTGGTTTCAAAAAATTAGTGGTTGGTTTCTCTCAATTTCGTGATTGATTGTAGTAGGGTTTTCAAATGTTTTGTATTTTTGTTATTTATGTTTAGGGAAGTTTGATCAAGCTGGACAGTGGAGTATGAAGGTAATTTGAGATTGGCGACGACCAGAAGGAACAGGCATCAGCTTTCCACAGTTTAATTTAGTGATAAATCTAATTATCATATTTAGGGGTTTCGAATAATTGGAATTTTAAAAATAATTTTTTTTTCACTGGATTTCCGGGTATCAATCAACTTTAAAATAGTGAAACACTACTTCTCTTTCGATTTTGAATACTTAGCTGGATGTGAAAAGAATCAAATATTGGATTCAAAAGCAAAAACCAAAATATTACTAAAAATTTAAGGGTAAAGTAGAAATAATAACAAAATATTTATAATTCCATTTTTTTTTCTTAACTTCCGTATTTTTGTCTACCTGTTTATCTTTTGTGAACGCGGACTGGAATATTAATCTTCAACATGTTGATTAACTATTTAGAGGTTTCATGATCTATGACAATTATTGTGATTATTATTAAAAATATTGATGTTCAATTATTAATTATATCGTTTAAATTAGGAAATGGATTTTTMTTGTATTTAGTAATATAATTTATAATTTTTGTGATATAATTTGTATATATTATATGCCAAAGAAATCTGCATATCTGACTTATATATTTATGTGTGTTTAAGATCGAAGAGCGAGCAAATGGCTGATTTTTTGTTGATGAGCTCAAGCGTTTATTGTGGAATTTTATAAAATGGGAGCTTTTTTTCAATTATCAATTATCTTTTACTTATATATAAAGTTGATCAGGGTCGACATATGTCAGGTTTTGATTAGCTTATTGATTTAATTTTTCTTTTACTTATTGTGCTATTTTTTAAGTTTTTCTACTTCTCCTCACATTACTGACCTAACACATGTGGTTCCTCGCAAAGCCTTTTTTTTTTTTTATCCAGATCAACTGTACTCTATTAAACCTAATGTTTCCTCTGTCTAGGGAGGGCATTGGCATTGAAAACCGTGAAGAAGCCATTGGCGAAAAAAACCCCAGCGACGGAGAAGAAGCCCAACGCCGGATAGAAACTGCAGAAGGTGGCGTTGTCGCCGCCGGAGACAAGAAGAAGAAGAAGCGAACGAAGCCGGTTCACCCTGATATTGGGTTCCAAGCAAGGCCATGGGACCTTCAGCAGATGAGATCTTCATTCGCCGTATTCACTGTGAAGCAGTTTCGAAGCTCGGCTTGGCTCGGCGGGCCTTGATTCCTGAGTCTGATCGGTATGCTCTACACCCTCTTAATAATTGGAAYTAACAAAACTAGGGCCAAGAGTTTGTGTAGCTTATTTGGAGAAATAATGGTTATARTTTTGCCTGTAATCGAGCTTATCTAATTCAAAGCCAAACAAGGATAGCAAATTACATTATTCGTTATCTCACAATGTTAAACTGAWWTTGCATTTAGGTTAGGCAAATATGYAGAAATACACAAAGCTTTTGATTTCGGTGGTTYAATTTATCTTTAAATTATTCTATGAATTAGGTGTTTCTACATAGACTATTTGGATCCACAAGTGTAGTAGATATGACTGTGTATACACTATTTGGATCCACAGGTGTAATCCATGTAATGATTCTGCCTTTTTTTTTATTAACTTCAATATCAGCCAACAGTTACCGATATTTTAGGAGCGAAACGAATTACGATGTAAAAGTTGAAACCAAAACTGTGTTATATCATCCATTTGGAAAAAATTAAAATAGTATCAAGTCWAGAAACTTTGATTATAGGTATGGATATCATTTAATTTTCATTTAAAATGTGTTTTGAGCATGTTGTGCTCAGTGATTAGCACCAGGTCTAGCCACCCTCTTGCTCGGTTTGATGTTGTCAGTGATTGGAGATGGTCGGATTGTTCAACGGTCACGGTTTGTTTTCTATTCATCATTTTCTTTTCTTTTTCTTTTTTTTTTTCCTGTTAGTGTGCATTGACTAACATTGAACATGAGTGTTTCTCCTATTTTGATTTTTATTCTTACTTCAAATACATTGTCAATTATATTATGAGTTCTTATTTGTTGAGAATTTGTGGATGTTGTGATGCTTGGATCTACTAAATTAGTATGGAAATGAAAAGCATGATTTTATTTAGATATGCAGGTGGGGTGGCTTGGTGTTGATTGAAAATATGAGTTTTTCATTGGTGTTGATGCTTAATAGGTGAGTTTTGGTTTGTTTTGCATCTCTTAGGCCTAATTAAGAAATGAGGCAATCTAAATGGAAGCTTCCCATAGTTGTCTCATCAGTGATGCGCAGTGATGCGCTGTTTAGGCATAGGAATGAAACCAGTTTTATTTTTAGATTCGTGAAGTTGTGTTTGTGTGTAACGGTGTATTAATCTTTGGGCTATCTGTTGGCAACAACTGTATTGGTTTACTTAATGGTACAAAATTGCAAAATGCCCCCATCGATATATGTTTCCATTTCACATATTGCATTTATCAAGGAGGGTAATTTGTAAATACTGAAATAATTTAACCCGCGGCGAAGCGCGGGTCACCATCTAGTTCTTAATATGTTGTATTGAATGAATGTGACGTGTAATTATTTTGTGCATGAGACATTTATCCTATATAATAGGATAGAAATGCTTATCAATACAAATATACAAATACATATTTTCTCGTCCTAATATGATAATCTTGTAATTAATATATTAATATTTAGTGTATTTTAATTATGTTTTTTAATTTATTAATATCAATTAATACTCATAGTAGACTAGTAAAATTCTATAATCATCAATCTTCCATTTTATCGGGAAAAAACTAGTATTTTAAAAATATTAATTAAAGAATATGTAAAAACGAAAAATTAATATTACATTGAATATGATAATTGACCTATATTTATGAGATGGATGAAAAATAAAATACTAAATTATATTTATGGAACGAAAGGACTAATACATATATATCATATCTTTTATCAACAGTTGTATGAGTATTATGGTTAAGAAATGTTTCATCTGTTTCAATTATATAATTTGCTATTCCGTTGTGGGATGCTCCAGATATATATCCCAATTTCATTTTTAATTAAATATTATATTTAATAATTATGTTATATCACTATTCATGAAATAAGGGATTGCAGGAAGGATATAATTTACTTTCCTGAGAGTAGGATGCAAAATCGTGGTTCAGTTCAAAATCGCACAAAATTGCAAAAAACCGAAAATAGAAAATATAAAAAAGAAAATCGAAATCGAACCGATCACTATCATTTTTTGGAATAAAAAATTCAATATAAAAAAAAAACGCACGTACCGTATCGAACTCATCGACTCGGTGCGATTTTGCTGTTTTGGTTCAAAAAACCGTGGTTCGTTTCAAAACCACACCGCACCACAAAAGCGAAAAATATTTTTTTAAAAAATAATAATAAATCAAAATCGAACCGAACAAATCTCATCTATCGGTGCGATTTTGCGGCTTCGATTTCGACTTTGCTCACCTTACGAGAGGGTAAGCTGATTTGTATATTAGTCGCATAATTTTCTTCTGCTGATTGGGCCAAAAACTAGCCCAAACACTTAATTCATTGCAATAGTCCAAATCTGCAGTGATAGCTAGTGGGCCAATAGGCCCCTCAACTACATTTCAGTTATTCAATTTCTTACATGTCTCCAATCGTACAAGCAAAAGCATTTATCTCATAAAGTATAGTATCAAAATTTCGCTGGTGTTTAAATTCCAAATTATTTCTAATATCATGACATTATTGTAATTTCCGAATCTGAGAATTCACTAAATTAGAAAAAAAGGCACCAAACAAACAAGATATTTTCCGACAAAAATAAAATGGACATTGTCCCACTAGCAAATACCACGAAGTTTGACAGAGTTAGTTACGACAGATTGTCCTCATCCATATACCCCAAGCAACTTTTTAGCTAACTTATGCACAACACACACAATGTGTACATGTCAAGTTTTAAAATCTTGATCTAAGCACTTAATTTGATCATTTTTACTACAAAGTATTATAAATGGTAAATGAATTAGAAACTTGTATCATATCATAGGTCAACACCACATATCTGTGTAACATTTACAAGACCATTTCTAGGCTTATTCTTGGCAGGTAACCTGTCACATACTCATTAATTGCTCGTACCATAATCGACAAGAATATCATTCATTTTTGTGCACTTCAATGTTCCTTTTATTTTATAAATTTATCACAAGTGGGAATTTTGAATTTAATATTGACAAACATAACAATTTAATACATCCTTAGTAAAAGATGCTGAATTTAATATTGAACAAACATAACTATTAAATATACATCCTTAGCAATAGCAAAAGATGTACTTCACCTATCTCTCTCTCTTTTTTCTTTTTAAATAAAGGCATCCGGGCAGTGTTTAGTGTTTTAAGAGGCAGTAAAAGGTGTCATTACGTGCGTCTAGGCGTAAATTACGGGTAAAACGTCTCGCCTAATAGGCGTGTAGAGAGACGGTCAACTTATTTTGTTGATCACCTAAACGCGTTGGGATAAGCATGTGCGTAAAAAAATAGTCTTTTAGATAAATAATCTTGAAATAAAAAATCAACCTTGAAATAAGAGTTTTTGGGCGGCATAATTACCTCAAAATGTGATTGTTTATGGATGTTTTCAGAAAAGTACACTGTTTAGTCACTTTTAACTTTTTTTCTACCATAAAAAACTGCCACCATTAATAAACATATTCTACAAATTTTCACACTCCACCACCTATAATGAATCATAATCAATTATTATTTAATTATTTTTAAATCAAACCAACCTTTCATATTTACATTTTTCTTTATCCTATTGAATCACTCCCCCAAAATTCATTATTCATCTATCAAAAAAAAAAAATCTTCGTCATTCTCAAACGAAAAGAAAATAAAAAATTTCCCAGATTGCAACCTCACCATCATTTCATTATTTCAAAGCATTAATTTAAATCAACTACCTGGAAACATACCAAAATCACTCTTCTAGTACATCAGTCAAAACCAAAACACTCGATATCAGGAATTCAATTTCAAGAACTGAGACCAACAAAAAAAAAAAAAAAAAAAAAAAAGAAACATAAAAGGATGACCTCATTAGCAGCTTCTCATCAGTCTCTACTTAATCCTCTGAAATGCAATCTCCGAAGGGCTGTTGCAAACACTACTATCAGAGTTCGAAACCAACGTCCTCTGAATAACCCCAGAAGGCGATGACACGGCAGTATCGTGGGGAGGCGACGCCGGGTTTCTCAACAAAGCCTCGGCTAGCGGCCCACCCGGCCCAAATTGCTCCCAACAACCCGGGCTCAACCACCTCGCACCCTCATTGCAGAAACTTGCACCTTCACCCACCCCAACACTCCCCATTTCTTCATCCAACACGTTCCCACCCGCCATAGCGATCGACAGATTGAGCCACGGGTTAAAGTTCTCGTGATCGATGTCCACGTTCTGGTCGGCGATGCTACCGAGATTATTGTTATCGGCCGACCAAGCGTCGATGAAACCAATCGGAGCTTCGGGATAATTTGGATAGGACAAAACATGTTGATCCATGTAATCTTGATGAGCAATGGCACTGGGGCCATAGATTGAAGACCCCTCATTCGCAAATCCCATATTTGATAATTCCAACAAAGCCCCATTCATCGCAACCATATCACTCCCCACCATCAACTCAGGATCCCTTTTAAATCGAACAAATCAAAAATCAAGAACATTTAATATAAATATTTTAAAAAGGGGAAATCAAACACTAACCTATTAGTTCCCTTGTGAGAAGGCATAGTAGAAATGGTACTCAGACTGGGGGCGAACTGTTTGGGGGTTTGTTGAAGGCGTGGCTTTTTGTGATTTTCATCGCCATTATTGTTTTGATTGTTAGTATTATTATTGATTTCCACAGGCTTTCTTGAACGGGGACGGCCTCTGTGTAGGTGACGCTCACAGTACTTCTGGTGGGGCGCCACGTCCCTTGAACACCTCCATTTCTTACCATCTGTCCTTTTACATCTCCCTGGCTCCACCAGACCAGCTCCATTTTTTGAATACAGAGCTTTAAAAAAAACAAAAACTAATGGTTAAGAGAGGGGAAAAAAAAAGAAAAAAAATAGAAGAGGAGAGAGAAAGTACCATAGGTTGGATGCAGAAGATGAGGAGGCACAGGCGTAGAGGAAATCATGTATTTATAGATCATAGCTTGTCTTTCAAGCTCTGTCCATTGTGCATTTGTAAATAAAGGTACCATTTCCCCTAAACACAAATGAATATACAGGATTCAAAAAGAAGAAGAAGAATGTATTTAATTGAATTAATTTTGTTGTTTTACCTGGGAATTTGTAGGGGTTGGCTGGATAAGAAGAAAAAATGTGAAAAGGCAGCGAGTTGTTAGAAGGAGTGGCGAAGCGAGGAGATGGTGATGATGAAGATGAGACATATTCATCGCGGTGAATGGTATGGTCCACCACCACCTCGTTAGCTCCGCCGCTATTACTGCCGGTGGGTCCCACACCACCAGCAGCGGCACTACTACCACCGCCATCGAATGGACGGTCCAGATTGTTTTCCATCCATACCTTATGCAGCTTCCCCAAACTAACTTCAGAATTTGACGCTACTAATGATTTGTTGCTATTATTATTACCTCCTTTTCCCATAGCACTCTTTCCTTAAATGGAAAATACCGCGAAAACCCACCTAAAAAAATATCCCAAAACAACAGATGGAAAAGACAAAAAAGGGAACCAAAAATAAAAAACCAACACTCGATAAAGAGAAAAACAAGATGTGAAATCAAAAGGAGTTTGTTACTGGGATTTCAAGAAACCAGTTGAACTACTGATTAGCTTTATAATAAAGGAGAAAGGAAGATGGGAATTTTATTAGGAATGGGTGTGGGTCCGGGTCGCAATTTTATTTTTTATTTTATTTTTTTTGCCGCCATTATCGACCTCTGGTTTGCTTCCATGTTTCCAACATTCGCACCGTTGGAGAAAGAAAAGTTTATGTAATATTATTATATATTATTATAATAATAAAATGATAGTACCACTACTATTTTATTCTTACCTTCTTGGTTTTTATCTCTCATAATTATTACTATTGTATTGTTTTCTGTGATGTTTGACAACCGTATTCTGTAGTATTAATTTAATTTAATAATTGATCTATCTATTCAAGAAGAAACGATTTGTGCAATCTTTTCGGATTTGACTGGATCAAATAAAAATGTCAACGAAATGTCCTCCAAGTTCAAACTTATCTTTTCAACATTGTTCCATTAGTTTTTATTTTTTTTTTAGTTATGGGAAGTTATTAAAAATAATAAACTTGATTATTTTTAATTAGATATGAAATTAAAATTTAATGCTGAATTTGTGTCAAAAGAAAATATAATGCTGACATTTATTGTAATTTTCCTGTAACAGAGTAATTTGGTGTTATCAATGACTTTAAGAAAATAAAAATATAATGCTGAAATTGTGTCAAAAGAAAATATAATGCTGAGATTTATTGTAATTGTCTTGTAACAGAGTAATTCGATGTTATCAACAACTTTAAGAAAAAGAAAAAAAAAATGAGAATTAAATTGTGTGTTTGAAACTATTAAAAAGAACACGAAGAAGAAGATGAAGACAGATTATATTTGGTATTATTAAATAAATATTATAGATTTAATTCGAAATTGGTAAAATAATACACATTAAAATAAAATTACAAAATTGGATAATTGCCAAAAAAAACGTACATAAATGTTTCTCACTATTCTCTCAGAGAAGAATGATCGTTCTCCATCTCAAAAATTTGATTTCAAAATAGATTACATAGTTAGAAAAGACTATGAATACAGGTGATTATTATAAAGACAACAGCTATGAATATACAGTATATAATAGATAATAACTCATAAAAAATAATAATATTAATTCATAGCTGGTAGATAATAATTAATTAAAAATAATAATATTAATTTTGTATCAAATTATATATTTGTCTAGACAACACTTTTGTTTATATAATAATAGGTGACAAAATTATTTCTTTTACGATTAAAAATAAAGATAAACAATTACGGTTCACAATTCTGTCAGGTATTATATAAAGACGGGTGTTGTATAAATATTTAATTTGATAAAATTTTAATATTATTATTTTTAATTAGTTATTATCTAAGACCTATACTCATTATCTTTATAATTCTTGTCTATCTATGTAATCGCGTGAAACCACAATTTTGTACCTACAATTTATAATTTATAGAGTTCGAGCAATTTTATTTTTGCAAAACGGTCCGGGACGCCACTCCCGCTATTTTCATTGTTTTTTTTAATAATTTCAATGGGTGGCACGACTACGAGGGGCGTCCCGATCCAATTTTATAAAAAAAAAAATTCAATATGTATTATTTTACCAATTTTGAATTAAATTTATAATATTTATTTAATAATACCATTACATTGTATTTCAAATATTATTGCGTCGATATAAGATTAGGTATTTATTTATAATTAAACGTGTACTAAATATATTTCTATGACGAAATATTTAATGCAAACTAAACTTATGTGTAAATGACATTGACATTTTATTAAAAGTTTTTCAATACATTAATGTTAATGTTACATATGTGATAGTTTTGTTTTTTTTAGAAAAAAATAAAGAGAGAGAAATAACATGATTGAATGATATATTTAAAATTAATTGTAAATTTTGTTTAAGTAATGTCTAGAATTTGATATTGTTCTCGATAATAACAAGTATTTAATGTGTCATATAATCATTATTAAGAATGTGTGTATTCAATTATTTCAATCAGATATCTAACACTTTATGAATTGTCACCGAATGTGTGTATTCAATTTTAGGTAAGAGAAAGGAAAAATGAGTATTTTAACTCAGACGGGTGATTAATATTGGAATATATATTCTATTATTATATATACTTCAATCAAATATCCATATGTTATGTTTAATAAAACTATATATAGCGAGGATAAGTTGGTGACTTTCCGTATAAATTATGAAAGGCGAAACCCCACAAGTTTATCTCTTGTAGTGGTTATACCCAAAAAGAGGCAGAAACATTTATGTTAGCATAATATAATTTAACTCCACTTAGTTATTTATTACAAAAGAAAATTAGTTATTACAAAAGAAAATTGAACACTTGTGTCAAAGCTAACTTTACATTCCGTCATACCATCGTCGTTTATCAGAGCATCTCCAATTCAACAGTGTTAATTGAATATATATTTTAAATGACATTGACATTTTATAAAAAAAATCTTCAATGCATCAATTTAATGTTATATATATATGATAATTTGTTTTATTTATTTTTATAAAAAATAAAGAGAGAGAAATAACATGATTGAATGATATATTTTAAATTAATTGTAGACATTGTCAAGAAATGTCTAGAATTTAACATTGCTCTTTACAATGTCAAGCATTTAATGTGCCACATAATTATTTTTATGTCATGTGTCAATTTCTCCACTTTTAACATTGTTGCATTGAAAATACTCTCATATGTGATATATCGAATTTTGTAGTATTGATTTTTCAATAAAATATGAGTTAAATTCAATCTATAAAATTTAAAAAAAATGTATGATATTTTCTGGCCACGTAATATTTTATGTAATTAAGATTATTAATTTTTCGATTGTAAAATATAAAATTTCTAGTGAAGATTGTAAAATCCAGTACTATAAAATTACGAAAATATGATTTTTTTTTTTTTTTTTGTTAGTAAGATTAACTCCAACACACTGTCTATCACACTTCCTATATCTTATTCCCTAAAATAATTATATCTATTATTTCATACTCTCTATCCCATTTTAATTTATCAGACTCCCTACTTTAAGAACTCCCTATTCTAATTTACTCCAACAGACTCCCTATTAATAAACTTTTTATCATACATTTATAGGGAGCCAATTTAAGAAATAATAATAATAATAATAATAATAATAGGGAGCCATGTTTGGCTCCCTACATTTAGGGAGTTTAAAAAAAATATATGGAGCTCCTAAATTTGAGAAGTTTCTATAAGGAGGCTGTTGGAACAAATATCATTAATTTGACTCCCTAAATTAATTAAGGAGCCAATACAGGGAGTCTCTTGGAGATAGACCGACACCATTTATTGAATTTGAACTTCTGGTTTAAAAACCAACAACTATAATTGTATAATATAAATCAAAATGTATTATTAATTATTAAATTCTAATGTATGATTGATTGAAAAGAATGTTACCCAAAATAAAATTACTTTACAAGAGAGTCGTCAAAACTCAAAAGCCAAATATAATTGTCTCATAGTTGAATGAAAAATGGGGGAAAAAATCAACAAGTTGAGCGTGATGTTGACAAGTCATGGAAAGTAGTCTTGAAATGACAACAAAAGGAGAAGAATAGCATTATACTACTCACGATTTTGTTACGGGTTTTTAATTGCTGCTGATATGCATTGAAGATGAGACGAGGGATACAAAGGGAAAGAAAGATCCTCATTTTGACCACAATTATTCGGAGTATTTATTTTGATTTATTATTATTATTATTATCATTTAATTTTTGATCGACTTAGACTATCTCTAACAGCCTCTATATAATTAGTTCATTGATTATTTTAGAAAAGCAAATATATTAGTATAACTCCATCAAGTTCTCTGCAAAGCCTTGTTTGAGCTCTCTACGAATGGAGAGCAACTTTAGCTCCCAATTATATTCTTTTTACTTTTATTTAAATTGACTCCCTATTACTTTAATAACACATATCATAAAATTTTTATAATTAGGGAGTCTATTAAAGAAAAATTGAAATAGGGAGCTTTCATAAGTAAGAAGTTTGAAAAAGTAAAATAAAATATGGAGTTTGAGAAAATAGAAAAAATTACTTTAGGAAGTGAGATTTGTGGAGTTTGTTGGAGTTAGTCCAAGGGAGAGTGTATGGCAACTAATTTACTATAGATTGTTAAGCACTAAAACAATTCATCTAAAAAAATAATTAATTTTTTTTATATAAATTGCGGCGCTTTTATTATAAAATAAGAAAAGAGTCCGAATACATAGCAAATCATTGAAATTATGAAAATAAAGATATTTTCACAATGAATCACCGCTTAAGAGAGCTCATCGAGGCTCTGCGTGTAGGAATAGTATCTTCATCGTCAGCAAAATCCACTCAATATTGTTTAAAAGCAATACTCATGAGATAAAGGGCATAAGAGGATTTTATATTGTCGACAATAAAAGAAGTAGAAAAATTCATGTTGTTGTTTTATGGTAATCAGTAAATTAATTATTATTTTATTTATGCAAATTACATGCTGTGTTATGGCATAAATTGAAGGATTTCATATCCATAAGTAACAATGAAGATTGTATAAGAAATATATATATTTTTTTATATATGTGTGTATTTGTGTGTTAGTTCTCTATTTTGAAAAAAAAAAAAACTAACTAGATGTTTATGTCCATTTTAATTTTCATCGTGACTTATAGTAAGTTATAATTAGAACCAAACAGAACTAATCAAAAAAAAAAAAAAGAAAAGAAAAGAAAAAAAAGGAAACCGTGAGATGTCAATGAAATTTGTGTGACCAGTATTTGTTCTGATTCTGAACCCTCGTATTCAGAATATTGAAGTATTTAGAATGATATAAATAGTAAAAATTCTTGTTTGTTATAAGATTCAAAATTCTTTATTTTAAAATCGTGTCTAAAAAGTTAATGATAATATAATTTATATTATATTTAATTTCAAATTATATCTGAAAAGTGAATGAAATTATATTATAATATTATATTTAATAATATTTAATTATTTAATTATAATAAAATTATTTGTTAAGCAATTAATTTTTGAGTTTTAAAACAAACGAGTCCCCGAAATATACATCCAATATTGTGTGTCAGAGTAAATAGGCTTATAGAGTTGAGACTTGAGACTAGTTGGAAAGTTAAAAATAGTGATTAAAATATTAATATATCTTATTAATCAACAATGAAAATTCGTAAAATCTAGACAATAAATTCTAGAGGCCTTTGCACTGTATCTTCTGAAAACACCACAAGTACTAAAACCACAATAACAATCTAACATAAACAAGATTAATTGATCGATTTTCCATTCTATAATCACAGTTATCTATCAATGCCCAACAAGAAAATGATAATAAAAAGAATTCCTAAAAGTTGAAAGTAGTGAATGAAAGAACGGGTGAACAACATAACATGGGAAGTTATATTACGTCTCTTATCTTAATTTAATATATGCCTTTATGCGATCACTGTAGTACACTTGGTACAAGGATAAATGACAAATATCTCATTCTTTATTCATCTGAATGACAAGTGGTTAATTTTTTAAAAACTTACATACAATTAATCTATATTAAATATATATACACCAAGTGTAGTATCTACGAAATCAGAAGCAGTAAAAAAGAAAAAAGAAAGGAAAAAGGAAGAGTAGGACACATTAACTAATGGTGGAGGGGTCAACAACTAAAGAGGGGGTTAGACAGCTGTTGAAGGAGATAGAATGATTGAAAGTCCCCATCACATTTCAAATAAATGTCAATAGTATTAAATGAAATTATATACTTACATTATTGTTATACGTACGACTTTTATCTAATTTTTCAATTAATGAAAAACAATAAAGTATTCCAGACTGCATAATCCAAGAAAATATTAATGTTTACTTGTGAATCTTCTCGATATTACAAGAGTTTAAAAGTTTAGTAGACTCACTTTTTGACACAACATATCATAAATTATATTACATTTTCAATCAAGAACGAACAAGCGTTTTTGTTTTTGTCTAACTCTCTACTTGTTCAACCGGATCTTACAATCATTTCATGATCTATGAATGTCCAAGTTGCCATTAGGTTGATCTCGCAGTTCCTAAATCGCAGAAATTCATAACAGGGACGACCCATGTATCTTTTTGGACAAAGTGGGTATATTTCATCATTAGATTAAAAGATTAAGATAGATATGTGTGTGAGACATTATATTACATTCAAATAAAGTTGTGGAACAATATATTGAAGATAATAATATTAAATTACTTTATAATATTATCGTGAACACGTCTAATCATGAATGAGTGTGTTGCTTTATCATTTAAGTGCAAGTGGGACGAATTATTTGAACATGGAGATGATAAGGGTGTATGTGATATGCTTCCAAGGAAGGAACAAGAGGATAATACCAAAAATGGACCACCTGCTCACAGGGATCCGTTTTCTGATTCGAAAGCTACCACCCCCGAGGAAACAACCACTATTTATGAATCAATACAATAATCATAGATAATTTTCACACACACACACTCCTATGCAGTATTTCTTTAATTTCTTGAAGAAACAATACTCCCAAGACTCGTTTGGTATTTGATAATTGGATTAAGTCACAAAAAAAAAAAAAATAGATAGGATTTCACTATTTCACATCTTATATAATGTTGTGTAACGTTGTGTTTGAGGTATTAATTTTTTATTTGTCTACCATTTTTGTGTTTGGCATTATATAATGACAATTGATCAATTGATAATTAATCTTAGTAGGCGAGGTGGTATTACTACATAAATTGGTTAGTTGACAAAGCTAACCCTTCCTTGCACTCGGTCTGTTTTATTTTTCAGCTCAAAAACTTGTGGGCATATTGTGATTAGATTTGTCAATTGCAAGGAGTGGAAAATCAGAGATTATGTAGTAATACCACCTCACCTACTGGATTAATTATCAATTGATCAATTGGCATGCTGATTTATTCATGGGCCGAGTATTATCGGACCTTTTCCCACAATCCAAGCATTGTGAAATTAGATGATAATTGTTTTTTTTCTTCCTTTTTCACAACGCAACTCTATATCATCGCAAATTATATGGCGTGCACCTAGCATATTGTTGTTATATAATGTATGTTTATCTTTTATGTAATGTATTCTTATAGTGATGTATATCTATCTTTTGTGTAATGTATCTAGTAGTTTCAAGTGATGCAACTAAAACTCTAGTTTCTTGGGGGGGTTTTTCTTACTAAAACTCCATTTTTTTTTTCTCTTCTATAAATTGCTTCTTCAAGAGGATGCATTTGTTTGAGAAATCGATACTTTAAAGGGGTGTTTTTGTAAGTCTAGGTTCCATCAGGCCCTTACCCAATTGAGTTACCATCGAATCTCAAACTCTGAATATTAAGATTTACAGAAAGAAATCTAACCGTAGTTCATATAGAGATAGAATCTACTGCATCCGATGAGGAAACACATGGCATCAGCCATCAGGTGACAACATCAGCCAGTTTTAATTTCAACTTCAAGTAACCAGCTTGAACTAATATTTCTTCTTTAGATGGGTCCAATTTCAAGACTGTTGCTTTCTTATTGAGAGAAGGGACATTCACCATGTCACCAACCTTTGGATGCTGAAGCTTCTTACCTGCAATGTGCAAAAGCGAAAAACTAAAACGTAAAATCTGAAGGAATAAATTTATTGGAGCGCCACAGTGTATGTTGTGGATACCTTGACCCTTCTTTTACCGTGATTAGCGGGTTCACTCCCATTAATTAAAAAGTTCAACTATTTAATTTAACTCATTTTTTCCCACATAGAAGCCAAGCACTTTAATTAGGGAGTGTTTGCAATCACTAAAAAAAGAGTGATTCTTAGGTTTTAGCTGAAAATTTTTACATTTTAGTGCTCGCAAATTCATGCTTCCACTTATGATTTTGCTTTGTTTATTTAGAACTTAAATGCAGGGGAAGGTGCTTTAAATTCTGATTTTGTTTCTAATTTGACTTTCACGCATAAATAAAGCACTTTTCCAATTCTTCACCAAACAGTCTCTCTTACCATAAATCAATTTTTATCTTCTGTATGCAAACACTACCAACTTCTGGTTTTTCAACTAGTTCAGCTTCCGCGAAAGTAAAATAACTTCTTCCAAAAGCAGAAGTATTTACTAATTATCCCCTCTTGACGTATGTTTCAATTTTACAAAATGCTCCCTGTTGATGGGGTAATTTATAAAACGGTAACTAAGCTAGATCTCAGGAGTAGTTTTTGCACTTATCCCTAAATTAATATCAGTCGTAAGTTTAGAGTTCAATTACCTGTAACTGGTTGCTTGAAATTGTCCTTGGAAAATGCAGTCTCAGCCGCCGCAGAAGTTTCAGTTACTTCTATGGCAGCATCATGACGACGAATGGACGTTGAAGCACGGCTATCTGTATTTTCTTTTATTTGCTTGGGTGGTTTATTAGGAAGTGATCTGTATTCACGCACTTTCTTATGAATGATGGAACGTGCTGAACCTGCAATCTTGGAAATTTCTTGCATCATCCTGTATCTTTCATCCATGCCATATCCCGTTACTCTCTTTTTCGTCAAGAGCAGACTCTGATGGAGTTTCTTTGAGAGCCTGAACGTATTAAAATATATATATATATGTATATATATATTACCACAATCACACAATCTAATCCAGAATAATACTCAGGTTAACTGGTTTTACTAATCTTGATTAAACTCACAGAACAGTAAAATCTGACAAATTTTGGGAATGGAATATTTCCCTGTACCGGCAGCCTAAACCAAGACAAATGGAGGTCCAGTTACCTCAAAAATCAAATAATACCAAACTGCGTTGATTGGGAAAAGTGTGAAATTAGTCATGTAGAATAGGGTTGTTGCAATATTAATCATAACTTTTGAAGTAGTGATTTTTAGTCCTACATGTTTTGCTTTTTTCACGATATTCGGTCTTGTAAGTTTTAGATTTATGCGATTCTAGTCCTACAAGTTTTAAGTCGGTGCATATTTGATACTAGAGGACTATTTCAATATTTAAATTATTCCCAAAATGCCCTTGGTAGACAATTACATGATAAAAAAATGTTAATTTTGTTGAGGAGCGAAATTGTCATAGGACTAAAATTGCAACTTCAAAAGTTACAGGACAAATATTAAAAACCCTATAGATAGAGGACCAATTTTGCAACTTTCCCGCCATATGAATTCCTAATGTTAATTCACCATAACTATGTATGGCGTCTTGAGTATATTGTCTAGCAAAATGATATGAAAAATCTAACCCTTGAATGTGTTTATTAAAGCGACAAAATTCTCACCTCAGGTGGTGCTGCGCTTCATGAACTTTTTTATGATAATCCTGCTTGAATCTCTCCATATCAACTATCACCTGCACAGAATTGCAGAGCAATTTGTTAGAACAGAGTTGAACGTGTCTTGGACGTTCAAATTACTAGGATGAGTAACTAAGAACAGAACTCACATATTTATAAATTCAGTGTCATATAGTTACCTCGTTGATCTCTGCACTAGCTGCTCCATATAATTCACGCGCATTATCCAATATTTCATCAGGCAGCCCAAGCCTCTCAGCGATATTGATTGCATTTGAACGTCCTAAACTTAGACAATAAATATTGCTAGTGAAAAATCTTGAAAATGAAAACATCAAAAGCAAGAATGCGAATTAGTGGCTGAACACCAGAAACTTAATACAACCTGGTACTCCCCAAAGAATCCTATAAGTCGGCTTCAGCTTCACTTCATCAAACTCCACACAAGCATTTTCAAAGGCATCGTTACTGACATAGTTAAGCAACAAAACCATTATGTTGAATTGTGTAAACTCATTTCTCTTTTAAATATTTCCACTTTTTACAAGCTACCTGTATTTAAGAGCCTTGAGTTCCCCATGGTGTGTGGTAGCTATTGTCAACAAGACACCGGCATCAGCAAATGATTCGAGCAATGACATCCCCAGGGCAGCTCCTTCTAGAGGATTAGTCCCTGCGCCTACCTAAAAAAGATGGTAGGGATAACTAATTAAGTGGTATAATTAATATCACCAGATTTCCTTTCCACAAATTGAGATTTTTTATTTAAAAAAAAAAATGTGAACCCAGTTTAATTCTATTGACGGGAAAATTATAAATAGCAAAATATTTGTCAAAACATTGAACTGCAGAGTATAAAATTTACAATTCCATACTTCATCCAAGAGAACCAACGACAGACTTGTCGAAAGGGACTTGATTTCCTGCAAAAGAATCAGCAAAAACAGCTGGAAAGACCATATGCATGATATATACGAATAAATTGGTTTAAGACTTATCAACTTACACTAATTTGCTTCAGATGGCCAGAAAAGGTAGAAAGAGATTGAGATATAGATTGTTCATCACCAATGTCAGCAAGTACAAAATCAAACCAGGGAATCCTTGCAGGTTCTGAAGCCAAGACATATAGACCTGCAATATTTTCCCTTGAAATTGTGGAAATATAACACTCCATACAATACAAGGTATCACGGGGACATGTAAGAAACATCTCACATTTTTATCACACATGGCACCAGTACAACATAATGTTTGGAACCACGAGCAGAATAATTAAAATGATATAAACAAGATATCATGTCATACAAACTCAGAGATGGGCTTTTGCAACTGTACTCGGAAAAATATGAAGATGCAGTCCAAGAGGATGTTCTATCACATAACTAGGCTACTGTTACAATATGGCCTAAAAATGATTCCAAAAATGCCCTATCTCAACCACCCCACTTAATGATTCACAACCATCACAAATAGCAATCTCGTGTTATTATCAATGTACAGGCAACAGTAAAAAATCAAGTATGGGTTAAAGAAAAAGACTTTTCTTTTCTGGGTTAAAATGCACAAAGAGAAACATAAGTCGTTTAATGACATCTTGCATACTCCCTACTAGTACAAAATGCATGCGAAGAATATAAAGTTTCATGACTTTAGAATTAAAAATAAAATAAAATAAAAAAATCAATAACAGTTTTCAGATATAATAATTGTTGGTGAAGACCAAAACAAAGAAAATACAAATACATATCTAAGACAATAAGTCTAAAGTAGAAAACATATCACAAAGTTAAACCTGATTTTGCCATCAAAGCAGCCAACCCAACTGTCTTTAGGCAAATGGTTTTGCCTCCAGTATTGGGCCCAGTTATAACAAGAACTCTAGTATTCTGTTCTATAAATATGTCAAAGGGGACTGGAAGAACTTGTTTCAATTTAGCCACCTGAAATAATGACATAGGCCATGAACAATTATGTGCAAAGAAGTTCACATAAACTCTGATGCTTTTTTATAACACCAGGGGTCCATTGTAACTGATAGTTTTACCTGCATTTCCAAAGATGATATATTCAGATCTTTTTCTTCTTTCCATCTTGCAGATCCTCCCATCTGTTTTCTCCTCCTGATTTCCTGGCAGAATGTAAAATCTTAAGAAAACTAAACAAATTTCAGAAGAGTATTAACTATGAAAATTAATATACACACGAGCGCTTAGACCTAAACCTTTTTGGTACTCTTAACCCATACTAAAAGACACTTTGGGGGGTGGGGTGGGGGGCAACCCAGGCCCGACCCACCCTTTTTCCATCCAAACAATGTTAAATAATTAAAATTTTAAATTTAAAAAAAATGGTGATCTTATATTTTTCTTATTATATATATATATATATATATATATATATATATTATATGTGTGTGTATTATCCATCTCTGTCCAAAGTGTCAGAAAAATAAAAAATATTTAACTTTAAATCCTCGGGCCCACCCCACTTTGTCCCACTGGCTCTGCCGTTGCTAAAAGAGCTTCAAAATTAACTCAGACACCAATATCACCACATACCTCATTCTTTAGATCATGAATAAATCACAATTAGTTCCTCTTCCTTGCCCACCCTTAAAAACCCACCCCCACAACCAATGTAGCATGCAAACTAATCAACCTAGAGAATGTTGTTCAGGTTCATTTTCTGGACATATTACTGAGCATGGATATATATGGTGCATAGCTTACTGCATTTGCATTACTCAGATCCTTCATGGCCATTTGCAAATTGTGACGATGTTGTTGTAGCAATAATGGGTGATAAGCTCTTGGCAAATATAATGACCACTTCTTCCGAGTGGGTGGTATTAACAATATGTCATCCTCCATCGATGTTTCAGCATCAAAAGTGCTGTCTTTATCTTGCGGCAAATACAGTTCAGGACATGCACCCTCAAAGGAAAGACTATATCGTGCTCTAGCATTGATCTGTGTCACATTTTAGAAAATATGAGTCCCAAGCTTCACATTAGTACAATAATAATGTACACATAAAGAATTCCAGACAATCAGCTCCATTGATCTACAATCATCAGTTCAAAGATACTGAATGATGTAGCATGTACATGAAACCTTTAAAAGATCGGGGAGATTCTACGGTGCTGTGACTATATCATTCTTCACTTAATTATAACCATTAGATCATTTAAGGGGATAAGTAGTGGGGCAGATCAATGGATGTAAATGCAGGGGGGTGGGGGGCATGGTGCCTTCACGGCACCGTAGTTATTTCCAAAAGATCAAAGCACATATAATTTAAAATAACATACAAATGTTAAATAAGAACTCAATACTGGTTTTCAAAAAAATGATATTCTGACAAGATGCTTCTTGCAAATAAAGCAAAAAATCAACTTGGCAGCTCGCCAACCTACAGAACTATCTAACATGATTCCGAATTATCATTCACAAGTGAGAGCGTAACGTTGCCAGTGTCATCAAATTCATACTAAAAGAAGTTGTGTGTGTCTCGTTATCATAACCAAAATAAAAAAGCATTTAACCAGAGCTAGTGATTAAAAATAAATAATAATTTCCACAGAGTGAAGGCTATAACACCCAGAAAAAATGTATCAGAAATCAGAACTGGAATTCTTGATGCTTACCATGTCTATCTGAATCATACTGTTGAACACTTGTTCAATATCATTAAAATCCATTTGTATCTGCACAGGAAATAGAACAATAAGCTAGACTGGTTGTAAGTCAAAAACAGATGAAAAGTGCAAGAGCTCAGCGAGATTGCTCGAACCTTCTTGTTAATCATCAAGAGCACCTCGGCCTCTGCCTTTGCCACCGATTCCCTTGCTTGCTGCAGCTCATCATTTAGAGGAACAGCAGAGAGCGGTTCTACAAGACTTCCAGCACCTGAACCACTATACTAAAGAATCATTTCCCTTCAAATCACCTACTTTGTAAAGTATAAACTTTTTAAAAGAGTCGAAACATTGAAAGAACTTGATGCACCTTGCCAACAATAGTCCCTCAAAAGTAAGGCGCACATCAGCACCTGACTTCAAGCACCATCTACCATCAATGTTACATATTTCCTGTACAGTGGGAAAAAAACCTCAAAGTATTAACAGAAAAAAATTATAAATAAGAGTTTGAGACATTACTATCATAATTCCAAATGTATAAGAAACATGTTAGAGATGAATAACTCAAAAGATATTTTTTTTTAAAAACAAGACCATATATTTTATTGAAAAAGAATAGCTTACCAGAGTAGATGTTTCTTTCATTTCATTTCTAATCGTGTTTTCCATCAACTGGTATAACTGAAGAAGGAACCAATAAATTAGGTGACACAAACTTCATATGGAAATCTTATTTATTCCATCATATCAATAATCATAATAGACAACATCTATTATATAATTTTACCTTTCTCTCGAGTAACCGCACTTGATCACGTGCATGTCTCAAGCTTGAACTCTGAAACACGACACATCTATGAATCAAACCGAAGATAAACCAAAACAAACCAAAATGAAATCTGCAATTACGTTGATGAATTCAAGAACCAACCGCAGAATCTTTTACTGAGCCATCTTCATCTACAACTTGCAGTATAAACTTGATCAAAGACTGACTTATAACTAATTCCATAATCTGCAATTAAAAATTAATTTGGCAATAAGAATAGTAGCATATCATCAGTCAAACAACATGAAAACAATAATTACAGGTCACGACTCAAGTAACTATGATACCAGTTCTGATAGAGGCATAAACTTCCTAAACCAATCTGAATCCTCCTTTATTGCAGCTTTGACATTCAATTGCAGTCCCTCTGCAAATTGTAGAAGAGTTGCAAGTGCCATTGCTTCACTCCCACTCAAAGCAAAATTACTACTAGCACATTTTAAGCCAGTTTCCACCTTCAAACAAAAGACATGATCAGTTTAAATTGAGAATCAAAATAACAACAAGAAAAAAAAAAAAAAAAAAAAAAAAAAAAAAGAGGGATGAATAGAAATAATGAATATCTGCGAGATCACAGACACGCACATCTTTTACTGAGTAAATTTCATCATACCAAAGCAACATCGATGCCAGTAAAATCCATCATTGCACCATAATTGAGCATCTCTACAGCAGCTTCGGTCTCCTCCAGTAATTTTATACTATCTTCGTACGCTTTATCCAAATTCCATAGTTGTTCCTGCACACACAAACGTGGACAGTGGGATTAAACCTGAATCACACAGAAAAACACTAATATACATAAATAATTTACATAACCGTTGTAATTTTGCAGAGACCTTGGTGGCTTGTCTGCCGAGCGACGTGCCGGCGAAGGAAGCGACGCAATCGCAGAGCTGATCCCATTGCAAAACTCTGAGGCTGTCCAGAACCACAGTTGGCTGGTCTCTGTTCGAGCTATAGTTACCGGAAACTGCTATTGCAACAGCTATTAAGCGTTTGCCGAGCAAATCTCGAGGAGTACGATTAAACTGAAATTGAATGAACCGAGCGGCGGAGGTGCTCGTGGCGGCGGCGGTGGAGGTTCCGAGAGTCGTGATAGGAAAAGGTGAGGTTGAAAAGTTCTGGAGTAGCGGGAATGAAGGCATTGTGCGTGAAATTGAAGATGAATTTGGATAAATGGAGGGAAATGAGCTTGGATTAGGCTGCGATGGACTTGGAAGAGACGGCAGTTTTAATTTTAGTCCCTTAGTTTTTGTGATGTTCAATATATCCACATACTAAGGGGAGATTATATTTGCCTCCCCTATACTTTGTATTTTAAGCCAATTGTATACTTTACCCTACTTGAGTTGACAGTATCGTTATTGGTGGAGAAAAATGATTACCAAAAAACAGTTTTATTACAGGAAATATCAATTATTCCGTCCTCTTGTTATACGAGTCATATTTTAAAAAAGAATTTGTCTTATTTTATCATTCACTTCTTTACATCACCAAATAGAATTAAATTTTAAAATTATATTTATCTCTTAACTTGTTCATACATTTTAGTTTCTATTAACAAAAAAGTGGTATAATCGTTTTAGATATATCTATAGCAATAATATTACGCTATTTTTATTTTTTTTGAAATACCAAATACAGCAAATAGAATAGAATACGAGATTAAAATAACTTTGTGAAATACCAAATACAACAAATGTGAAATACAAATACAACAAAGTTCTATTTGTTGAAGGAAAAATACAATTAGTATACATTCGTCAATAAGTAATCGATGAATATGACAATTTAGGTATTTATTATCTTTATGTATTATGAAAACATGTATTTGATACCATATATAAATGGAGATGAATCAAAGAACCTTAATTTCTACCGTCTCTTTTGTGTCTTCTTCTTTTTCACTTTTCTTTTTACACGTTATCAGCACGAAACTCTAACATATTAAGAATAATCGAGAATAACACTCCATAACCAAATCAACAATTATACAATTTTCGTACATCGAAAATCTAACCGCGTTATAAGTTTGAAAAATTGTTTTTTCATGTTTCAACCGTTGGATCATGTTCTAATTTTTACAGAATTTCCAAAACCTTTTGAATTACGTTCTGAACGGTGGAGATTGGATTCGAAGATACGATAAAATATATATATAATTTCGAACAAAGCATATTTTATTTTCGAAATTTTGTGTGCAGCATTTTCCAAAATAAGATTTCTCACAATAGAACCGTTGGATTAAGACAAAATTTGGATATATTATTTCAAACATATACAAGTTCAATATGGTCGGTGGAGATTCGAAAAGGAGGTCTAAATAATTTAATAATTAATTTCTAACAGAGTTGATCATGTTTCCCGAAATTATCTGCCCAATTTCTTTTAAAAATTAAATTACACACCATCGGACCGTTGGATGAAGCTGAATTTTGGATATAATATTCACGAGATATAGTAGTTAAATCTTTATGTGGAGATCGGGTTTGAAGGATTATTCATCAAAAACATATCATATCGCGGACAAACCTATTACAAAACAAAATTAGGAAAGAATCTTCTTCTTCCTTAAAGGTAACTCGAATTACCCTATTATTTGTTAAATGAATGTAATAAATATTTATTTATATGGATATATGGCATGTTATGTATTATTGTACATTCTTATACAAAATATGTATATATGTTACATATGATTATATGCATATGATATTATGTACAATATTGACAAAAAAAAAATTGCAATACTTTAATGTTATTCATAGAGTAATATATTATTACTTATGCTTTTAGATGATTTCTTATTTAAAAATTGTAAATAAAGTTATTTACATGATTAGTTGAGAGATTGATCATTATTTTGCCAATATGTTTAGTTAATCATGAATTTCGACGAATTGATAGATTCATGTATGTTGATCATGAATTTCGATGAATTGATATATTCATGTATGATCATGATTTTGCCAATATTTAGTTAATCATGAATTTCAATGAATTGATAGATTCGTGTATGTTGATAATTAATTTCGATGAATTGATAGATTCACGTATGTTGGTAATTTTCTTCAAGCTGATTTTATAAGCTACTTTCAATATATGTATTATTGGTTGTACATTTGCATATTTTCATGATAATGAAAGTTCATGAACGATAAAAAATTGTATAAATAAGTCTTGTGATAAACTATATTCAAATGATATCTCTAAAGAAATTGATTGAACTAAATCAATCTGAATTCAAAATAATATACTCAAAAGAAATCAAGTACTACTATCAGTCATTTGATGTGGGAACTAGTCTAACTATAATTCTACAATAATATCATACACCAAGCCCCAACTGACAAATAAGAAAATAAGTCAAAGTCAATTCCCTAATGAATTTGAGACTTCATATTGACCCCAAATCTTATATGGAAGTATATGTAGTTTATAAATTTCAATAAACGTTGGGATGTGCTCTAAATGAATATTCTGAGAAATTTATGAAATACTACTTCCAAGCCAACGAATTTAGTGAAAAGAAATCTGTTTGCTTGCTTAAAAAGGGTCAATGACTTTGATATGTTACAACTAAATACATGTCTTACCATGTGTGGAGAAAAATCATTTTAAATGACGATAAATAATTTAGAGATACGATCTCACACTTTTTTTTTTCACTTGAGCAAATATATTGATGCACTTGTATAAATTAATTATGATAATAAGTTATTGAGAGACATGATATTATTTTTCATAATACCAATGTAGACCTCTGGATAAGGAAATTTCTTGAGGCTAACTAGGATCGATATGAATAGTGGAAATACCTCAAAGTAAAGGGGAAGAGACATGTTGATCCCTACCTATGTGGGAAGAATGAATCACAAGGTAAGATTTTTGTAAGAGTTCGTGATATTTATTGGTCATGGTAGAAGTCATGGAGGTTCTCAAAATAACATTGTCTAGTCAATGGATATCCTCTATTTTGATTGATGAAATTTGTTTGTTTCTTACTTTAAAAAGATTTTGTGAAAGTATAATCAATCATTCATATCTGACTATTTGTATTTGGTCTTAAAGTTTATTTTGAGTTATATTTATGTGATGTGGCATGATTTAATTATTTTTGGCTTATTCGTAAAATTTGGATTTTATTTTAAACCATGGAATGAATTGATTTTACTTACCACACATTCACATACAAGATTCAGGAGTATACTATTAAGATATAATATAATATATCTAGAAAATAATCTAAAATAAAAAAAAGTATTTCGTTCAAATATCTTTGAAGAATGTGAGAATTTGTCGACGAATAGACAATTATTCACTGAATTGATGTTTATATGTAACAAAATCTTGATGCCTAGTGGCACATTGATTAAAGTCACAAAAGCTCAGTATGGACCAAGAGCAAAACGAACTTTGTTAAGTTTGATGATATTCACGTTGATGATTATCATTAAGAAATACATTTTGAGAATGGAACTATGCCTTTAATTTATGTGGAAGAAAACACGTTTTAGAGTCAATCTAGTAATTTTACTTTACTACTTTTTGATTATTTAATCATAAGATATGACCAACAAAGAACTTTTGGACACTGACTCATTCAAGTTTTGACACGACTGGCATGGGTTCTTTGGTCGTCGTGATATGATGGTCCATATTATAAAAAGTTAACATGGACATCTTTTATTTTGAGTGAAACACAAAATGAGATAGAAATTTGATGCACAGTATAGTGTCGAACTAATGTTGTTACATTACAGCTAGTACATTCTAAAGTACCAGGAGCACTACATACATTCATATCTCAAAGATGCATCACTCATTTTTTTTCAAAACTTGTTCATTAGCAAAATTGTATGATTGAGACTTGCATATGCTAAAGAAACAAAGTATAATATTTCATTCTTATAATTGATAATTAGTGATACATGTGGACATAACCGTTCTAAATGCAGATCACTCAAGTATTTTATAGTTTTGGTCGATGTTTCGGCACGTATTGTCCATAAAAATATTTCATTTGCAAAGCTGCTAGCATATTTAGTATGATTGAGCACTCACCACCCTTATAGAGCATCCAAACTCATAATGTTAGAGAGTTTACATCAAAAGTATTCGATGTCTATTGTATTTTAATCAAGATCGAAGTAATGAATCTTGTACCATAATGTGCATATATAATAATGTCTCAAATAAGACACCGTCGAAAAGAATATAGATGGTGACTAAGACAATATTATGCGCACTCATATATTTATCTATGCACAGGGTTATGCAATATTGCACGCAACTCTTACTTATTCGTTCATGAACCCATACTAACCGGATATTTTGCGTACCAGTTGGTAACTGGATATAAGCCTGATAATTCATATTTACGCTTATTTGATTACGCAACATATGTGCCTACTGCGCCCCCACAGCGCATTCATATGTGTTTCTAAAGACGATTAAGTATTTATGTTGAATAGGAATCTCCAACAGTCATTCGCTATTTGAAACCTTTGACAGACGATCTCTTTCTCGCTAAATTAGCGAATTTGCCACTCTAATGAGGCAGTCTTCCCGTCGTTAGGGGGAGATAAGAAAAGTATTTTCTAATGGAACGTCAGGAATAGTTTCATACTATGTCTCATTATGATCCCCGCATTCCACAATGTAACGTGGAAGTAAAGTGAACAACTGATCTTCAAAGTATAAAGACTCGATTTCTAAAGTGACGAGATCATATATATACCAACTGCAAATGTGTCTGCAAGGTTAAAAGTCCCCATAAAGGACACAATGTCGCAGATTAAGACATTGCAACCATACTTAGTGGAGGTGTGGTTGAGGTCGTGACTCCCAAAAAGAACAGGTGGAGTTCACTTGGTTCGATCGATACTCGCCCAAGGAATAAGAGCGCATGTATGACACAATTTCAATTGATCATCAATGAAGATAATTCCTCTCATGAGATTCTCTCATGGTATACTTATGTCCATGAATCATTACTGGAGGACGCTCCGGTGTTTAATATGATTCCAGAGAATAAAGAAATCTCAATGTACTATGAGAGTTTATATAAGTTGATGGAAAAATTTTCCACACACATTGATGATGTATACACTGTTGCTCGAGGAATCATAGAGCACGATGATATCGAGCCACGCTCTATTGAAATGTCAATATAGAGCAAATTGACCTAAATGTAAAGAATCAATCCAAGTAGAACTAGATTCACTGATAACAAGATATGTATTTGGTCTGATAGTGCTAACCTCACCAAGTGTAAAGCATGTATTACATAAACAAAGTTTTGTCAGAAAGCGTAATGAGAAAATTAAAGTCATAAGATGCAAATCTAAACTTGAAGCACAAAGTTTCTCACAACGCCAACTATGAGGATATGTACTCTCTCATAATAGACGTTATAATTCTAAAGAATGAGAATGCAGCTTATACCTGTGGTTACATCATATCTCTATGGGGATCATGATTTAGAGATATATACGAAAGTGCTTGCTGGCCTTTCGTTGCCAAGGCAAGTGATTCTAAGTCATGGAATGCATTTGCAATTAAATTAAAACGCTCACTTTATTGATTGAAACTATCCAGACGGATGTGGTATAACCATCTAAGTGACTACTTGATTAGGAAAGGATAGTCAATGCCCTTGCGTATTTGTAAAGAAAATAAGTTTTAAATTTGCGATTATAGTTGTATATGTCGATGATATGAACATAATATCCACTCTTAATGAAATAAGAGTTATTGCTAGTTATTTGAAATTCTTAATTTGAGATAATGAATCATGAGAAAACACGGTTATGTTAAGGCTTTAAACTAAAACCCGAGTTTGTGGAATATTAAATTCTACATTTTGTACATATCCAAAAGATGATCAGGCAATTAAATATGGATAAGTGCAATATGATAGCAATCCTATGATTGGTCAAAGTGAAGATATAAGGAAATATCAATTTCGTCAGTGGAATGACGAATAACTGGTGGGAGTTGAAATTCTCTACATATGTATAATATGCGCAGTATTGTACCATTACTAATACACTTGACCAAATATTAATTTATCAAAATTATTATCTTGATTTAACTCAAGAAAGCGCAATGTCATTGGAATGGAATCAAAATGTACTTTGATACCTAAAAGAAACCATTGACGCGAGTTTATTTTTTCCATTCATAAATATAATTGAGACTGCAGATGGTCTTGTAACCCCTAAAAAAACTATTGAGTTTACTTCCTACTGTGAAACACCAAATAGTATCGTTGATGTTGGTCACTCATTCGGTCCATGTAAAGATATCATTATCATACATTTAGTAGTTCATGAGTATCTATGGTAAATGTTATGATCATTCATATATCTGACAATAGTGGCTTTAACTCTATCATTGAAGAAAATGTGATAATATGAGTAATATCACCACAACTCTTCCACGACCAACAACTATGCACTTTCTCAAAAATCAAGTAAATTGCGGAAGTGGAGACTTTCAAAGTTCTCTTTATAGATGTACATATCAAAGAGAGGTGTAAACTTTAGGGGGAGTCTCAACATAGGTGTGTTGTACTTTTTTTTCTTAAACCAAGTTTTATTTTTCCCATTGGGTTTTATTACTTGGCAAGGTTTTAATGAGGCAACAATGAAACACCATTTCACCCTTTAACTTGGCACAAGGGGGAGTGTTGAAGGAAAAACACAATTAGTGTGCCTTCGTCAATAAGTAACCGATGAAGGACAATTTAGGTATTTGTTATCTTTATGCATTATGGAAACATGTATTTGATACCCTATATAAAGGGAGCATTTGATGAATAAGAGAACCCTAATTTCTACTTTCTTTTTTGTATCTTCTTCTTTTTCACTTTTCCTTTTACACTATTATGTTTGATGTATTTGGTATTTCACAAAGTTATTTTGTCTTACGACATAAGGTTAAAATCTCGAATATTTTAGGAATATACGAATATCCTTTATTTGCCATTTTTTTTTATACCTCTCTAGTTAGAGAATATTGATCAATAATACTTTTTGGAAAAATGAAAGATAGGCTTAAGAGTACGATCGAGTATAAAATTATAATTTTATATTGGAAGATGAAAAGACTTTTGTAATAATCGAGAACGAAAGAATATAGAATATTATAATTGACGATGACAATATATATATATATATATATATATATATATATATATATATATATATATATATATATATATATATATATATATATATATGGTTGGGTTCAAATGAATGAACCAACCATATATATATATATATATATATATATATATATATATATATATATATATATATATATATATATATATATATATATTGTCATCGTAAATATAAT
>BMAC01000172.1:928560-953613 GCA_014905375.1 Phtheirospermum japonicum
ATTATATTTACGATGACAATATATATATATATATATATATATATATATATATATATATATATATATATATATATATATATATATATATATATGGTTGGTTCAAATGAAAACACATCATTATATGTGAATCTAATGACTCATCTACACCATATATTCATTTAATCCAAGGGTTATATTTAATTCAGAATTTATGTTTAAAAATAAAATATATGAAATCCAAACGCTGGTTTATTGATTGAGAGGGGAAATTAGACTAATTGCCAATTGTATATTATCTTTCTTTTTCTTTTAAAAGGAAAAAAAGATTGTATTTTATCATTCCTTTTCTTTTAAAAGGAAACATAGATTTTTTATAAAAATTATTAATTTACTTAAAAATGAGATTAAAAATAAACTAATGACATTCTTAAGTAGATTACTCATGTATTAATAATATTATAATATAATAAGATTGATTTTCTTAATATATTAAGACTGCGTTTTTTTATAAAATTGCAGTATTTTTTTACTACACTTACAATGCTTTTCCTATTGAACCAGTAATACAATAAGAGTGATTTTTTATGTAGTTGTAGTATTTTTTTTACTACAGCAACAATATTTTACTATTGAATCACTAATATTACTAATTTGATTTAGTTTTTGACCTAATATAAAAGTATTACTGTCCAAGGAAAACACACCTCCAATGCAATAAAAAAGCACTAATTTGATTTAGCTTTTGGTTTGAAATAAAAGTATTCCTAGCCAAGAAAAGTATCGTCCCAAAGTATAAAAAGTACCACCAATGTAATTAAAAAAATAATAATTTGAAAAAGAAAGCACCAACAATTTTCTTAGAAACACTCATCACTATCACCAACACAACTACATTTGAACGAAAGCACCAACAAATACTTGCAGAAGCATTGTGTAATGTTAAAAAAGCACTGTGTAAAGTATTCTCAAAGCAGCGGAGAAATTGGATGTGACAGCACCAACTTCGTTGACGAAAATTCAAATACAACTTTTGAAAATTGAAACACTCGGCATGAAACCTTCAACACCACCACGACCATGGGTTTCAGACCAAAAAAATAAAAAGAGAATTTCAACAACCACCACTGCGATCGGAGCCCCCACTGGTGGAGACATCCCCGATGGTGAGTTTTAGATGGCATCATCGATCCATATTCCAAATTTGGGCTATCGTGTACCCTCGCAATATCGTATACCCAGAAAACGTATATGAATTGGACGTTGCTTTCAACAAAGCAACGTATATGAATTGACAACCTTAGAAAAAAAAGGTAAACCTGCCGCATAAAACTGAAGAGTTGACGCTTTTTTAATATATATCGGTGCTTTTTGAGTGATCGGACAGTGCTTTCAAAAAAGCAACGAAAAGATTTTCCTTTTTTCTTCAAACAATTGCGTTTTTTATAATGGAGATGATAATGGAGATGGATTAATTCTGAACTATTCCGTCAATCTGGTGAGAATGATTATAATGGAGATGGATTACTTCCTTGTTGTAGAAAAAGAATATATGTAATTATGGAAAAGAAATATATATAATTATGGGACTGTCTTAATTGCAAAGATTTGAAAAAGACAAAAATATATCTATTATGCTCGAATTAGAGTCAAAACTTCCTTTTAATATTAACCATTGATCTTATTTAATCAACGGTGTGGATGAGTCCCTAGGTTCACACACACACACCACACACCCACACACACACACACACACACACACACACACACATATATATATATATATATATATATATATATATATATATATATATATATATATATATAATTGGGTTCAAATGAGAACCCCGTCATTATATGTGAACCTAGGGACTTATCTTGGCCTTAGATCTAATAATATGTGTGGACCAGATTTTTTCTATTTTTTTAATTTCATTAAATTAATTATATGGTAGGAAAGGGTGTTTATGTAATTTTACAAAGGCTATGAATCAAATTAAAACCCAAATCAATTCTGCGTCTCTACCCCGTATCTTCCCAAACCCCCAGATCCTTAACCCTAACAATTCTATCCGCCGCCTCCACCAGAATCAGAGGGTTGCCGAAGTAATTCTTCGGCAGAGATGGTTTCAATTTGTTCTTAAAATCGGTGACGACGCGGAGGCTGGTCTGCTGCTCGGCGACGACGAAGGCCTCAAATTGGCTGAACCCACGGTCGTATGTGGGCGGCGACGACCTTGAATCGGCTGAACCCACCGCCGTATGTGGGCGGCGACAGCCTCGAATCGGATGAACCCACGGCCGCCGGCTGCGCCACTGTCGAATGGTTTCAATTTGTGTAGGCGGTGGCAATGCAAGCGGCCGTATGTGTGGGCGGTGACGAAAACCCTGACGGTAGTGGTTCAAATTGAAGGCGGCGCCTGCGAGGGCAGCGGCAAAAATGGGTGGCCAGAGTCAAAAACGTCTGGGCTCGCTTCCGGTCGGGTGGAGGTCTGGCTCAGCGGCGAAAATGAGCGGCCAGCGGCGGTGCTCGCGTCCAAATGGTGAGGCCTTCTCCCCCATCGATGATGATTCGCAACGGAGGTTGACGGAGGTGGTGATGGCGTTTGGGCCGCGAGTGGCAGCGGAGGTTGACGGAGGGGTTGATTCGGATGGCTGCGGTGGGGCTGTCCCTCAGCGGCTCTGAATTTTTGTCGAACAGGTTTCGACCGGGGATTTTGGGGTTGATTTTTGAATGGCGGCGATGGTGAAAATAGGCGAGGCGGTGAGGATTTTGAACGGCGGCTATGCTGACCGATTATTTTTATTCGAAAAAGTAGTGTTTAGTGTAGTACGAAAGCACTGTAACAATATAAGAAAAGCACTCCAATTTTGCACAGTGCAACTATATGTCCAGATTTATGGTACTTTTTATACAGTACTATAGTGCTAAAATTAGTCATATGCGATGCTTTTACTATCCAATTTTTTTAATTTAATTATATATATATATATATATTATATATATATATATATATATATATATATATATATATATTATATATATATATATATATATATATACGTTTTAAAACATGAAATATGTATCTTAAATCATAGATCTTGAGAATGTGATTAATTTGATATATATTTCATTAAAAATGAATAAAAATTGAAAAAGTTATGGTTCGTTGAAGATATGAGTTTTATTTCAAATTTTGAATTTGCAGTTATAGACGAAATTTGTGATGCTTTTTGTACACAATTGTAGTGTTTTCTTTCTTTATTCGTTGTGCTTTCTAAAGAGCAATGTAGTGCTCTTTATAAACGTCGTAATATGTTAAAAATACCCTTTTAAATTATTTAATACTGTAATTTACATTATTACCCTGCTGACATGTCACGATCTTAACCATCAAGATTATCCAATCTAATGGTCAAGATAAGTCCCTAGGTTCACATATAATGGCAGGTTCTCATTTGAAACCACCCATATATATATATATATATATATATATATATATATATACACACACACACACACACTAATTTAACACCGGTGTGTTACACAGAATTTCTCAAATGATAAATATAAAAATTTTTTTGATCATTATATAGTTTTTAAATCTAAAAATAAGAAAAATTCAAAAAATATCGTACTTTCAGCGCGTGTCTTGTACAGATGGCTAGTTACAATTTATTAACTATTATTTTTAAGTTTTTTATTTTAATATTTAGATTAAATTCGTTAATAATTCCATATTTACATACTTACATAAATTAAAAACTTGTTATACGTTCAACCCGTGTCTAATTTATATTAATTAATTATTATTGAATATTTTTATATTTTAATATTTAAATTAAATTCTATAATAATTATTAGTTACATAATTAGAGAAATTCAAAAAATATCATATTCTCAACCCGTATCGTATTGTATTGGTGTCTTATTAATACTTATTAATTATTATTATATAAATTTATATTTTTTATATTTAAATTGAATTTGTTAATAATATTAGTTACATACTTAGATTATTACAAGTAACTCGTAATTTAATTATATTATATATTTTAATTCCTAAAAAGAAAGATGTTTTAACTATTATTCTAAATACAACATATTTAGATTATTAATAAATAATTAATTTTTTTGTAGTTAACATTATCTTAATTAAGATAAATAATTTGAATTTCTTTGTCTTTTAATTTTTTTGTCTCTTAATTAAGATAAATAATTTGAATTTCTTTTCTAATTATATATAACTTCTTATATATTTATATTAGAAAAATAAAAGAAAATATTGATTTAGACAAAATATATTAAATTAGGCAAGTATTAAAAAAAAATAAAATAATAAATTGAGCAAATATAAAAATATATATATAATAAAACAGGTAAATATAAAAATTCTTATATTTAGTAAGTCTCAAAACCTCCAAATAATCATCATTTCATTTATATATAGGTGGAATATATATATATATATATATATAATTAAAACTATGGAAGTTAAATAATAAAGTAAATTGTAGAAATGTGTAATGATAATTATTATATAAGTGAATTAAAACAATATTAAATTGTATATTTTTTATAAATTTCCAAAATCAAACTCTACAGTAAAATTGTTTCTTCTAACCCCCACCTTTTAATTCTCAACTTTCCTCTCAAAAAAACTTTTAATAAAGCGACTACTCACATTTCCGCTACAATAAAATTAATTAATTCTCTAAAAGCACCTAGTGTTCGCAGAACACAACAGGGGCCGCAGAGACCAAGAGTTCTGCTTCAAACTCTCTGACATAGATGTAAATATCAAGATTTCAATGATCTGGATTAGATGTAGACATCAGGATATTAAGACACAGGATAAGCATTGTACTAATAATACATTTTAGAACATAACATCATCAAACACAAACGTCAGTTGAGGCTAATCAGGTTTGGTTATCACCAAAAGAACCGATTTGTTTTCCCTATAAGGCTATAAATTAAAACCCAAAAGCTGCATGATGCCCAAGAGACCGTTACCAGAAAGCAAAAAATGCACATGCGCAGCTCCGCTATGCCAGACAAATCAAGAATTCTAGTTTTTGTTCAATCTAACAAAATATTGTATAATCAATTTGCCTGTGTCCTGAGAATCAGATATCAGTAGAATAAACAAAAACTGCAGATTTTTCCAACTTTTGCAGCCACCATCCCATCACCGTCTCCATCTTTTAATTCCAGCTACTTGAGGCACATTAATTTAGTCATCGATATATGATTCCCAAAAATATCCTACAAATTGAAAGCCACAATTCAATATGATAAACCTGAGGATATGATAGTCAACATAATCTAAATTCAGATTAATAAGCATATTTCTTCAAACATGAATTACTCATGTAAGAGTACGAGTAGAATCGTCAATAATATTATAATAATAATAATAATAATGAATACGGTGCCATGAAGGCACCATGACACCCCCCCCCCTGCATTCACATCCATTGATCTAACCATTATTCATAACCAACTTTTGATCTAATGGTTCCGATTAAGTGAAAAATGGTGCCTCCACGGCACCGTAGAAGTCCCCATAATAATAATAATAATAATAATAATAATAATAATAATAATAATTTTGAATCACTAATATAGCAAAGATTAAATAAACTTACTATCTTCTTGGAGCCGATGCGCTCTTTGTCCTGAAAGAGCACAAGCCGTTAGATTCAAAAATAATTACAAAAACTACCCTTGAGGTCTGACTTAACTACCAAAAAGAACAGCTAACTTTCAAAATTACAAAAGATACCCCTGAGATTTGATTCAGTGATAAAATTAAGGGGCTAACTGCCATGTTTGTATAAATATGAAAAAAAGGATTTTGAAAAATCCTTTTATTTTTGTTCATAAAGGATGTAAATGTGAGTAGAATCTCAGGTGTATTTTTGTATCTTTGAAAGTTAGCTGAGTTTTTTTTTTGTTTTTTTTTAATTAGGTGAAACCCTAGATTTACTTGGAAGCAGGAAATAATCTCATAATTCTACTAAATTCCAATCAAACCTGATCTGTTGTTTGCCAACGTGCCTCCCATGAGATGCACCCATCCTGTGTGAATAATCATTTCTATCAGAGTTTGTTCCATTTCCAGCTATCGGCAATGGGGCCCGGCCAGACCTCATCTCCAAGTCATTCGATTCTACTTTCTCTTTTGATTTGCTCAGGTTTTGAACATTCGAAACTCCTCCAGAAACAGGAAACGAACCACCATTCAAGTTCTTGTTCTGCACTGCCAACGAGGATTCAAGAGAAGACACCGTTTTCGACCGATGGGACTGTGACATGGGAGTTAATGCTACAGGAGGCATTAGTGGCGAGTATGAAGATGGTCCAATAGCAGCCACTTTGGCAACAGCTGCTGCGGCAGCTATAATTTCTTGGGCACCTTCTCGCAGCTGAATATAGTCCCCCTCGATGAGAAATAGCTACAACAGAAAAGACACTCGATAAAGATTATGAATATCTATCAAAAAAAGCTCAAAAGATAAAAAATTAACAATAAGGAAGAGGACATACATCAGGATGACTAGCCAAGAAATCATCAAGCTTCCCGTACTTCTTTTTATAATCGTGCCAGTGTAGAGGAGCAATCATTCTTCCAAGTCTATTTGAGAGCTGTTCAAACACATGATACAACTAGTCAATCATCACAACTACAATTTTTAAGTCCATCAAATTATGGGATAATTACCAAAAAAAAAAAAAAAAGCCTTTGAGATTTAGTCTATTTATCAAAAGAAAGAAAATGTAAAGAACATACAAGCATAAGGGGGTGCTCGTAATTTTGAGAAATAATTGGATTTCTTTTGTTATTAGGTCATAACTCAACAGTAGGTTTTGTAATTATCCCTCAAATTATTTCATACACGAACAAATCAATATACTCACGGTGGAACTAATCCTAATTCTACCGCCAGAGCCACCAATTGTACGAGCTATAGAAGCCAGCAATGCTCTTTCATCCAATAAATAAATTTCATCAGCCTTTGAAATGGCGTCATTTTCCTGCCCACTGGGAACAAAGGCCTTCGTCAAAACAGCGATCGAGGTAGTAGTTGACTCTGCTTCACTGAGATTTACAGCATGGATTGATGCTTCCGATGAGGATGCACTCATAGCAAATTTGGAATGTTCCATAATCGTGCTTTTGTTATCCAGCCCGTGATCAATGACTGGGTTGCCTTTCTTCTCCTGTGGCAATATTAATTCAACATGAACTTCCAATCCCTACAAGCATAAAGTAGTATTACCTCGCGCTAACCCAAAGCCCATAAATTCTAAGGCATAGACATAACAAAAGATTAAGAGCAAACGATTATTAACCTTAGTGTCACTGCCATGTTCGAGAGAACCCAATCTAAGAGCATCATCAAACTGGGAAGAAATTTGCTGCAAGTTCTGAGGTTCTGCATTGTCATGGCTTTTCTCAATAGGATCATGCACCTGAAAAATGTATGACGTAACCAAAGAGGTCTAAGGATATGAACCATGCAATGAAGTAGATGTAGGCAAGTTCTAAAAGAATTTTCACTTTGAGTTACCCACCTGTTGTCCCTCTTCATTTGGTGATGGGAGCACAGAATCAGCATCTAACCCTGGTCTGGCCTCGGAATCTAAATAATTTGCATGAAGAACTTGTCCGTTAACAGATGATTTGTAGTTATTATAATGGGAATCATTTCTCAACAAATTCCCTTCAGTTTGCTCAGTATATTGGTCGTGTGTAGACACGTGTTCACCCTCTGGCAGAGCCTAGAATAAAATAGAAACAATTAATAATGATTGCAGCTTGTTAATAATTGATCAGCAGCAACTAAAAATGTAATAATAGATCATTTACCTGTTGGCCCTGCCAGTTTTGAATTGGTGACATCCCATTTAACGAATGAAAATGAGGTTGTCCGATATGTGATGGGTGTGGTACACCTTGTTGATGCATTAAAAACGGATGCAACCCAGCAGGAAGATAGGTTTGCATCCCAAATAGGGATGAAGGAGCAAATGCAACGCTCTGAACTTGGTCGGTCTAGTAAAAAGAAAAGTACATCGTATGAGAAAAAAAGAGCACAAATATGAGAAGGGAACATTGAGACACATATATGCCTCCATTTTGACAGTACACAACATTCTATAGTATGAAGTCAGCGCAAACATCAAAAAGAAGGGGGATATATGTTTTAACCTGTGTTAATGTGTTTCCTCCAGAAGTTTCAGTATTGTCATTCTGTATGCTACCAATGTTTGCACTGGCTGAATTGTTGTCATTCCCCTCCAACTGGCTGTGATTGACATCTGCAACTCCAGAAGCATCATTTGTGTTTGTATGGGTAACACGCAACCCATCTGAATGAGTTCCACTTTTTTCTCTTGCATCAGTCATTTCAAGCTGGAGCTGTTGTATATGCAGATGAAGCCTTTCCATCTCTCCAAACTTAATAGAAAATACATCCAATTAGCATATATATATATAAACCAATAAAAAAAACAACTAGCAACGTTGGTATATGGTTCCCACGTTGATTATTATAGTTTAACCACCTGTCTTTGACAAAGCAGCCACAGCTGATTATATTGTTCTGTCCGATCTCTCAGTTCAGCTTGTAACGCCTGATTAGTATTTAATTGCAAAACATCCACTTCCTGAGCACGAGTTATCCAAGCTTGTGCCTCTCTTATCTGCTCGTCTTTAAAATTGATTGTTTCTTGAGCAACCCTATGCTGGATGAAGAAAGCAAATCATCAATAAACATCTAAACAATTTATAAATATGTACACACGACAAACTATTTAGTATTGGCAGATAAAGTGCAGTGCCTCGTACAGCATATTTGTCCAACAACATTTCAATTAGGGAACAATATAAGAATGTCATCATAATACAACACTATGACAATCAACAGAGAAGTGTAAGCTAACAAGGGCATCGCACAAGGTTTATATGGATGTAATAAACACCATTCTGAACTACTGAACTAACAAATGATATAATGACTGTCAATGTGTTCGTAGAATCTTATGACTCAATTTAACACAGATAAGATTACTTTAGCATAACACAAAAATATATATAAACCTGTTCCTGCAACTCAATGAACTGGCGCTCTTTTTCTTGCATATGTTCCTGAAGATCATGAATTTGTTTAATATGCTGTGCTCTTTCAGCTTCAGAATTATCTATCTCCATCCTGCAAAAGGACGCGAACCATACAAATTATACTTGCAAAGCATTCAAAAACTTTACGCAAAAAAAGACAGCAATTGCTTAACAGAAAGATAACCATAATAAGCCAAGCATGCAACGGCAAATTGATATGATGTAGCAAACATGTATACATATCATCTAACAACAGAAAATGCAAATAAAAAATAGCCACAAAAAGCTAACATTTTCAACAATAAATCAAGTACCTGTAGCTCTGGAGCTCTTGACTTTGTTCTCGAAAAAGATCTTCTTTGGCCCAAGCCTGCTAGAATAAAAGATGACGTACACACAAGTTCTCAATAAAAGATGAAGTACACAGAAGGCATCAGCAGCAGAAAATTCCAATTCAAGAGAATGGGGGGGGGGGGGGGGGGGAAGTAAAAGTTCTCTACTAACCGCTTCATTATCCAATCTAATAGCATGCAATTCTCTTTCTTTTTCATCCATCCTTCTCTCCAGCTCATGTATCTTATGTTCCTTTTCATGCAGTTGCTCCTGAAAAATAGGTCAGACTCAAAACATTTAAGCATGATTCATATTAATCTATCTAACAACAAATGCATCAAAACTTAACAAGAATTCAGTTGAGAAAAACACAGGTAATACTGTATAAAATTACACAGGCATGAAAATTTGAAAAAACACCATAGGAAGAAAACATATTGATATATCTCAATATGCGTGCAGCAAAACATAACACGACAACAAAATGCCACCCAACAAAATGCAGAAAAACCTGAAGTTTGAGAGTGGCATTAGAATGCTCTTTTAATTGAGCATCAAATCTATTCTGCAAACCCACAATTTCGGATCTCGCAATAGCCTGCGCACGAAACTCAATCTCCATGTTCTGATACTCCTCCCTTTGTTTGGACACATTGTGAATCTGCTGCTGCAAAATATCATTGTCCAAACCTCCATCAATAGTTATTGAACAGAAATCAACATCCAATGGCTCTCTTCCATTCTGCACCTTAATATAACACACACCAAGTTACCTCATTCTCCCCCCATAACTTTTAAACCACGCGTACACACACAAGACAAATAAAGGATCAGTTCTACAGAACACAGATATTACCTCGTATATCAATCTCTCATCGGACTGACCGAGCTTTGTACGCTCCAACTCCTGTGCATAAGCCACGCGTCAAAACAAAACCAAATAGAAAAAATAAAAAGGGGCCAAAAGAAAAAATCTTTGATCCAAAGTTACATCAGATGTTATTTTCTCGAAATAAAAAATGATAAGCAGACATTAAATCTGGACTAAATCCAATGCAAGTGAGAATTTCACTAAAGGCCGTCAAATCAATTTTTTTCCCTTTTCCTCTGAAGAATGATTGATAATCAAAAATGTTCCAATAAGAAATAACCAATGCAAGTAGATTTTTTACCTCGTTACCGGAGTTTCGAACCGATTGCTCAGAGACGATGCGCCACTCCTTACGTGAAGATGAGGATGACATCTGCGGCGGCAGAGAAACGACACCGTTTCGCTCGGCGGCTAAGGCACCGGGCGCAGCCTCCATAAAGCGAAAGTACAATAGCGCCTTTTTATCAGAAAAAGCCCTAATTTCTCATTAAAACCCTCACTTGAAAAGGTGAGGAAAATAAGGGGAAAATTAAAATGAAAATGAAAAAATAGAGAGGGAGAGAGCAAACAAAAATTGTAGATGAGGGAAAAAGAACAAAGAAGAGAACTAATAATGATGAGCTGTAATCGCCTGACAAATTTTGGTACTTTTTATTGGCTGTGGAATTTGGAGATTAGGATATTTTGGGGAATTTTGTAATATTGTGATTTAAGGGTTTTAGAGGGGCTTAATAGTAAAACTCGTTGATGACGAAGGATAGACACGGATGATATGGAGGGAAAATAATATACGCAGTTTATGGCGAGGTCAAATTACTAGTGTGGACTATGAAGCATGGTAAACGAATATAAAATTTTAATCAATGAACGTCCATTTGAACAACTTGTTAAATATTGGGTAAAAGAAATGTGAAAAGATAATGAAATTTGGTAAAACACAAATGAACATCCAAGTAATAAAAAGGAATAAACTTTGGGTGAAATCCAATAAACATCCATTTAAAAATAATAAATTCCCAATAAATTTTGGGTGAAATCATATTTAAAGTAGGGATAGTGATTACCAATAATCTGCAAGTGAACCACGCCGTTAGCAAATTATTCGTATATTGACTAAATAAAAGTTCGTCCGAACTGATTGAATAAACAATTAAAATTAAAGTATAATGATGTTTGACTCGTTAGCTCATGAATATATTCGTTATTGGTTCGTGAGTATGCTCATTATTAGACTTGTATTAGTTAATGTAATAATATTTTGATTTTAATTTCAATCTTGATACTTTTTCTTATAACAAATATATAAATATTTAAAAAATACTTATTTGTGTAAATTCTAATGGCTTAAAATATTTTGTTTTATTTCTTTAATAAATTGAAGAACCAATTAATTTATAATGAGTTTTGTAGATCTTTGTTAAATTCAAAATAACTCACATTCGACCTGGTAATAAATGCATCAAGCTCATATTCTCAAAAAACTCAGTTGAGTCCACAAAGATTGCGGCACTAAGTACCACGCATCTTGTATTACTAACTGGGCTAGGTTTTTATAAAGTTCATGTTGGTAGAGGCCCAAATAGATATGGTCTCAAAATAGACTGATGCAGTCTAATAATATCTAAGCTAATTTCATCCACACCCGAGGAATTACTAGTCACACCCGATTATTATTTCCATCCTTATGGGTTTTCTTTTTTTCATTTTTACTAACTACATCACACGTGAAACTCCTACACTATCCTTATCTTCATTTATGTAATAGATTTTCAAAACATACTTTATTAACCACACCATTTCGAGAGGAGAAGAGAAAACAGGAGCAGACGGATAAAAGGAAAGAGGCCCCGACCACCTTCATCCACCGGCGACCGACGATGAACCCACCCACCGAAGACCGCTACCATGTCTAATCAACAACCCCAACAAATATAGGTATGTAGCTATGAGTTTGTGATTTAGAAAAAGTAGGGTTCAGTTAATTTTCAGTATGAAGATAATGAAATTTTCATCCGTTTTCATCGAGTAGTGACTGCAAATGGCGTCAATTTTCAATGAGAAGGTGATTGAGTTTCATCCATTTTCGGTTTATAGTGACTGAAAAATGATGAGATTCTCAATCACTATTGAATGAAAATGAAAGCAATTCTCGGTCAATATCAACCGAAATAGATGCAATTTTCGGTCCATGTGAACCAAAAACGGGTGCAATTTTCATTCAACGGTGACTGAACAGTATATTTTCTTATATCCATGACAAAATCCTTCAATAAATGTTTTCTTTATAATTTAGCTAGTTACAAAATCTCCAAATTAATGTCTAGGCAAAACCTAATATTTGATTTCTATTACAGGTTGTCCTATATCAAGAGTTTAAAGTGAGATAAAACAAAAAATAGAAGTATTTTGAGATTTCGTCGGTTATTGTGAAGTAAAGTATATATCTGGTTAATGATGTAGTATTCGTAGATAGAACTTATGGATTATTTAACGTTAATACAGTTAATACGCGTTTGTTTCGAACAGCGTGGAGCAATCACTTGGCCTGTTGTGGTTAGTCAGGTGACATATTAACCTTAAGTCTAAAATCTTTTTTTTTTTAATTAGTTGTCTATAATACATATTTTACCAGACTTGTGAATTTTGAAATGCTTATGATACAAATGTGAGCATTTCAAAATTTAAATCTAAAGTACTTTCTATGTCCTCTAATATTGCATTGTATTTGTTGAAGGTAGGTGAGTGATTAAAGTCGGCGAAGGGTGTGCAAGATTGGAGATTAACAATTGAGTACATTCGAATGGAGATCATTTTATCAATTAAAATCACAGTTAAACTGTAGTTAAATGGTCAGCGGAGATGGACCAATCTATTAGCAATTGTAAACTTTTTAGATTATTATTGATTGACTATAGTTATATATTTTCTCGTAAGCTCCAAATTATTATCGTAAGTGATAAATATTAATATTCTAACGTCTTATTATCATTCGAAATCGTCATACACCTCCACATCGTCACTTCTCCCACGCAACGATTTAGGTTTGGTTGCATGATATGCCCCACTACGTTCATAAGCCAACATTATTTGAGGCTTACACTTACCGCTATTGTCCAAATTTTTCACCACAATCGCCATACTAAACCCATTTGCAACCATGCGCACCTAACTTATCACATGCTCACACGTCTCAAAATTTGATGATTTGTGCAGTTATTTGTATAATCCTTAACCAACTCATTTCTTAATGGACTAACGACACTAGGTTCTATAAAATACGTGTTTGATTCCTGTTACGAATTGCCAAACAAATGAGAAAAATCAATAAATGTAAGTCCATGTCTGTATACTGTCCGTTCAATAGTGACTGAGAATTACAACAAATTTTGGTCACTAGTGGCTGGAAATATGGACAATTTTTAGCCAATAGGGGCTGGAAATATGAACAATTTTTGGCTACTGGTGGCTGAGAATATGAATAATTTTCAGTCAATCAGGTCCAAAAATTGCTTCATATTACGACCGATCAGGGGCGGAAAATGTCTTCAATTTTTGGTCAACTATGTCCGAAAATTCCTTCTACTTTTGGTGTACCACAACTAGGAGTGTGCATCGGTCGATAGGCAAAACTGAATTAACCGAATTAGGTCGTCGGTCGGATCGAATCGACTGATATAATATGGAAAATCAATTCTCGACCGAAGCGAAATATTTTGGTCGGTTTCGGCGATTTCGTGCCGAACCGATTTTTTTTTTTAATTTCCCATTTTCTAAGCCATAAAAATGAAATTAAAAAAAATATATAATTAATATATTATATAATTCAGTTGATTCGGTTATATTAGTTTTTTTGGTAGACAAATCGAAACCGACCGAATTAACCGAATCTTTCACGACCAAAAACTGAAAACCGAATTGCCGATCGAAAAGCCAAACTGAATTCTACTATTCGGTCATTTTTTTTGGTCGGTTCGGTTTTTGGTCGAATTTTGCACACCCCTAACCACGACCAAAAATGTTACGACGAGTTTTTGAAATTTCGAGTTATAACTAACAATAAGGATACGAAAACAATAAAATAATCGGACAAAAAGGTAGAAATACTTACATTTGTTGTTCTCGTGTCTTTTCTATCATCCGTTGTTGATTTTTTATAATGTTTGGAAAATTAGGATATGGAGATAATTGAAGTGAGGTTAAAAAAGGTATTAGAAATAAAAGAATGAAGAGTGATATTTTATATATATATATATATTGTGTGTGTGTGTGTGTGTATAAATGGGTATGTGTAGTAATCTTGTAGTTTTCATGGATGTATTTAGTAATTGAATGATTAAAAATGTGTAGGATATAATAAGATTATATGAATTAATTCATTTAATGACATTTTTGTAAATGAAAAAACACGAGCGGGGTTGGTAATCATATCAAATTGGCGAATTATTAGGTACACCTGGGTGTATGTTGTACCATACACCCAGATGGAAAGAACATGTTCAATGTGATGAATGTATATCTTCGTCAAAATAAACTTTTATATTTGTTGTGATAAATCCTTATGTTTACTGTGATAAATATACATTTATAAATATGTAACGTGCATAAATGTTCATATTCGTTGTTACAAAGTTGTTCATGTCTGTTATGATAAATATTCATTTTCATGATGATAAAAGTTCATCTTCATTATGATAAATATCAATCTTCATTTTCACAATCATCTCCAATATGATAAATATTAATCCCAATATGATAAATGTACAATTTTTCATAATACAAGTGAACACATAACAAGAGGTACGTTCAATCCAAAAATGTACATCTTCATTGTATTAATGTTCATCTTTGGGTGTACAGTATAACATAACTCGGGTGTACCTAATAATAGCTGAAATTGACCTAATATCTATAGCGAGTACTTGAACTTTAATTTGGGTCGGAAGTATCCATACTCTAAATCATTTATTATCTTGGTTTATGATCTGCATAATTCAAGAATGTCTAGTTTTGACTACTCCAAAGAGAGAGAGGTGATTTCAGGCAATATGCAATACTCACACTTTCATCGTCAAAAATGGTGGGTTTTCGGGGAGAGATTAAATTTTTTTTTTCGTATTTCAACCTTAACTTTCTCATACGAAATTTAATTTAATTGAGAAAATTCAAACAACCACACAGAAAGTTAAAGAGATAGTGTTAATACAACTCTCACGTTGGGTTTTCTTTTGTCCTTTTATTCCCTTTTCACTTCATTTATAGATATATTATAGTTGAGTTTTCATTTGAATATGTATAATGTAATATTTACTTGAATTGGCTTATATCATGTGGCTTCAGCTCAAAGATTCTCTTGTAACNGGAGGAGGACATCTGAATTTTGCATCGTAATCAGAATATTTAGGATGCCACATCTATATAGTCTCAGGACATTAATTGTGTTTTCAGGCCTAACAATGGACAGTGGTTAAGCCCGAGTGCTGCTCTCCCTGGGATCAAATCATGCCATAGTTTGCTTAGAGGACAAAGCAAAAGCTATCAAGTTGAAGTGACTATTCCCTTTGATCGAGCATCCCTCACTTGTCACGAGTTGAATTCGAACCAGCGCCTATGGGGGATCGGGGGAGGAGTTCTATCTTGTTTTGATATTTGCATATGATTACTAAGGACGCAAATGATTTACACTACTGCAAGCTATTCAAAATTAACTCGCGAACTCGAACTCATGATAGATCTTATTCATTTAAACAAGTTAAAATTGGGCTCATATATAAACTCGTTAAGTAGTTCATCAACTATACATATATTAATATGCATAGTATTTGATTTATAGTACATCAATTAATTACACATACTCTTTATACTATATCATATATTAAATAAATTTACAAAAGTGCAAATTTAAAATTGATTTACACTTTAGTAAACAAGTTCGAGTTCATATTTGTTAAGATAAATAAGCTGAGCTCAAGCCTATATTCGGCATTCAAGAGCCTGACTTATTTGCAGCCCTAATGCACAACAAGAAAATCGATAAATTGTTTTTTATGAAATACCAACGGGAAAAGGTTTGATCCTTTTTTTTTACATATTTTTTTGTTGGAAAGGTTTTAATCACATTTTTTATTTTAAAATATCCATATTTTTCGATGCTGCTACGCCAAAATATCCCGGCCAAGGTCTCGGGTTCAATCCTCATTTATGATGGGTGAGGGGTATTAATGTGATTTATGTTCTTGGAGCACAGGCTTGAGACATACTTGGGTCGGGATGAGGCATTCTTGTGGGGTTGTTTGGTCAGCTTGCTCACGTGCCACACAATTTTTCTATCTTTATAATTTTTTTTCCTTTTTTTAGTTTTATGACAGAAAATAAGGGACCAATTGATGTTTTCAATGGAATTTCTTCATCCTATATATCCAACTAATTTCTTAGTCGAAAATTTCCAACCTTTTTTTTCGGAACATGGTTTTCACCGATACTATTGCGACAAATAAAATCGATCGAAAATAGTTTTTCCAATAAAATTTTGAGCATTTCCGACGAAAAAATCCATTAAAATGCTGAAATTTTGGTAGTCATGGTTACTCCAAACTATGTGTGCTTTTGGCTCTATCTATTCAACTTAATAATTGTTATTCCTTGTTATTCTCTCAACCAGTATGTCACTTGTGCATTGCATGGTCTGTAACATCCCAAGAAAGATAATACACTGATATATAAAATAATTATAAAGTGAAACTCACAACCCTAGTCTAACTAAAACTTATCACAATGAAATACTAACATTTAAATAATTAAAACATACATATTAAAACGTTTACTACATAATAGACGAGTATGTCCCACGTTAAATGAGGATCATGGTTTAACAAGTTACTCCCGAGTAATTCTTGATCTGTTCTTTGTAAACTTCGACACATATTTGGTTTGTTTATAAAGGGGTGAGCTAAAGGAGCTCAGTAAGCGGGGTTCAGAAATGCGATCTTGTGCATGCACCATGTATTCAATCATTCTCAAGTAATAGACACAAATAATTAAGTTCAATCACAATTTATGTACTTTGAATGAAGTTAGTTTATTTTTAAATATAGACAATAGACCGTTCAATCAACACAGTTGAACATACATGGGGATCTGTCTCATTTTAAAACCAAAATATGAGTGTTCAGGTATGGGGCTCCAGAGGTAACTCCTGTGCGTAACATTTAATTCCACTATATGGACTCTAAAGGTGACTCCCGCACGTAGTACTTAATTCCCGATATGAGTTAACTCAAATTAAATATATGATTGATGTTGATCAGACACAGACCCCTTGCACGTTCTTTAATCTCACTTATAGGTTGAAGCCTTGGTTTTTCTCATCCCTCCCGGTAGGCTCAACATCCTTCTAGATATAGGATTTAAACCTAGGGTACGTCATATTCCAGAATATACCTAATCTACGATCCAAATCCCATCGTCATCTCCGACCTTACCAAGAAAGTGGGAATAGGTGCCACAAGTAGTCAATTAAAAACCACATGCTACCTACTCAATTAATGCCCAATCTACTCATGCCAATTTGATAACAGTAACAATCAATACATTAATAGTAGATAACAATAACACTCAATCATCGTAACAATCGACGATAATAACTGTGAATAAATAGACGATAATATTTGTTCACAATTCACAAAAGATAATCAAGCAATATCAAACAGTAACAAATGAGAATTATGATAATAACATTTCATATAAACTCATATAATAGAAACTATGATCAAGCACAAGTATATGAAAGCACCTTAATATTAAATTTTTAAATTTCTGATTTTCCAATTTAAGAAATATATTACTCACCTCCATGATGTTCTTTCAAGAATTAAGCATATTGCTAGTGCGCCTTTATGAGGTTCTCGATCCAGTACATGTAATGTCTTGACATTTCCTTGTTATAATATGTTGGCCAGGTTCTATTTGTTGGGTTTGACATTGAGATCATTCCTATATATGATAAGGTACTCTCTAGAATTGGAGTCATTTGAAAGTGAAACGAATGTGTTTGGACACTAAATGGGATACCAAAGATATTTATGTTTGAATTCTTGTAATTAGATGTTCGAGGGGTAAAATTGAACTTTTGAATTAAACACACATATGATAATGAAATAATGGAGTCACTGTATGAATTTGTAGTCATTTGACCTATTTAGAACTGAAAATGAGAAAGTTGTATGCTCTCAAGTGTTTGATAAAGTATTTAGGGATCAATGTGGATTAAAGAGTCTTAGGAAGTTATTTGGGTGAATTTGATATTTCAAATAAGCTGGTTTTGGGGTTTATGTACAAATATTGAATAATCAATTAATGGGGCCTAAATTAAAACTTGTATGAGTCAAATTGAAGGTTTTTAGAATTTTCGATCAAATCCAAAACTCTATCTAATTCCCTCTAACCTCCCTTAAACTCCATAACCAAGCTTCTTCATATTCCTCATGTCACTCACTGCCACATACCTCGACAACACCTCATCTCGGTGGTGCTCACCACCGACCACCTCCTACTCACTCTTCGGTCAATCTCTGACAATCCCAAGTGGAAAACATAGGAACACAAAGCTCACAGACACACAAAAAGTACTGCACACACACAGCCCGCAACAGAGACACCACAGTGTCACGCTGACCTGCAAACAATCCGATGCGGTAGCCCCAATGGTGAGAGATGGAGAGTGATTCGTACATATTTGTGTGCAATTTTTGTATGTTTTGTGTCTTATTTCGTGTGCTTTAGTCAGGTTTTAGTGTACTTTGTCCCTTTTTTCTTTATTTTGTATTTTTGTAGCTTTTGTCGTCTTTTTAGTATTTTTCGTATTTCACTTTTACTTTTGGTGGATTTTTATGTTATTTTATTTTTCTTTATTTTAAGGTAGTCGATCGAGCCCAAGAGCGTTCCCGAGGATAACAACTAGCTCGATTTGATGAAAATACAATTCAAACCGCAAAGCATAGCCATCGATCGATGCGCCATCGACGGGGCCATTTTCCAGCATCGGTGGCCAGGCCATTGTCAGCCATTTTGGGCAAAGTTACCTTTTTTCCTCCACTTTCACTCTTATATATATCTCCCTTCCTTCCCTGAATAAGGGAGCTCTTAGACCCCTTTAGGGTCTGGATGCCCAAACATGTTCTTATTTCCTCTTCACTTTCTCCACTTTCTTCATTCATTTTTTCCAACTTTTTAGTTTAGTGAGATATGGATTTTTAAGCATTGCTTAGATTTTGGATGAGAACTTAATCTAAAATTGTGTAATTCCTTGTTTGAACGATGGAACCTACCATTTTTTATGAGTAAGCTTTTCATTTTCCTTTCTCTAATTGTTATAATTTATAGTTTGCTTTCTTTATGAGTATTTGTTGGGTTATGATGTTCTGTTTTAGTAGTTGGTTTTCCTGATTTTTCTCATCATTTTAAGTTAGGATTCCTATAAACTTATATGATAATATTTGTTGTTCTTAAAAGCTCATTTTCCATTGTTGTTTTCTTTCAAGCTTTTCATCTCTTTAATCATGTTCATGCTCGTGTTAGGGAAAATTTTATTTTTCATATATGTTGGGCACATTCCAAAAAAGGTACGCGATATTGACAATCATCAAACAACGCCTATTAAGTTGACCAATTCATCTAAAAAGGTACAAAAAAAGCCCGATCGGGCTTTTTTGCTGACGTGGCGTGATTCCATACTTTCTATCATTTTTCTTTAATTTTAAATATTAGATTGACAAAAAAAACTGGGAAAATTTTCATTTTTGGTACACTATGTTGGCCACATTCCAGAAAAGGTACGTTAAATTGGCCATCATCAAATCATATCTGCTAAGTTAACCAATTCTTAAAAAAAAGTCTAAAAAAGCTTTGATCGGATTTTTTTTCCTGACGTGGCATGGTTATATATTATTTTATTAATTTTCTTTTATTTAAATATTAAGTTGTAGACAAATACCTATTTTGCCTTCATTTTCTTTTCTTTTAATCAAATAAATAAAATTTTAATTAATAAAAAACAAAAAAAACAGTGATAAATATATAAACATAAAATAAACCTTCAAAGATTATAAAGTTAATATAATAGTTTATATGACTTTTATATTATTAAAATTATAATTAATACGAAATTAATAAACTCGCAGATAAATATAAGAATATAAAATGAATCTTAAAATATATATATATATATATATATATATATATATATGAGAAATCTATTATAAATGAATCTTGAACTCTCTATATTTATTATATATTTTCTAATATTTGTATTATGTTTTTTATTTATAAATGATTTATATTAATTCTTATTGATTATAATTTTATTAATTAGATTAACAGAAAGAGAAAAGAAAAATTTAAAAAGAAAAGGGAGAGCAAAATGCATTTTTGTCTTTAATTTATTTTGTATAATTATAGAAAATTGATAAGAAAATATAGAATTATATCACTTTAGAAAAAAAATCCGATCAAAGCTTTTTTGGACCTTTTTTTGATGAATTGGTTAATTTAGTAGATATGATTTGATGATGGCCAATTTAACGTACCTTTTATGGAATGTGGCCAACATAGTGTACCAAAAATAAAAAATTTCCCAATTTTTCTTTTCAACTTAATATTTAAAATTAAAGAAAAATGATCAGAAAGTATTGAATCACGTCACGTCAGCAAAACAGCCCGATCGGGCTTTTTTTGTACCTTTTTTGATGAATTGGCCAACTTAATAGACGTTGTTTGATGATGGTCAACATCATGTACCTTTTTCTGGAATGTGACCAACACAGTGTACCAAAAATGAAAATTTTCCCTCGTGTTAAGTTTGTGTTACTGCGTTTCTTGATGATTGTTGGTTAGAATCCATGGATCTAGTGACTATATAAGTTTAGAATCACCAATTGGCATTGTTGGGTGTTTAATTTACAATCTGGGATTGGCACCCCTAACTTGTAGATTAAGTGTTCGATCAAGTGCAAATTGATCATGGAGACGAGTCTAGAGCCTTAAACCCCCATTTTATTACTCTTTTCAAAGTTCTTGATTTCATTTCTCGTTATTTAAATTACCGTCTTGTATATTACAGCTTTAAAAACCAGAATTTGATCATGTGTTTAGCATAGTTTTTTCTTTGTTTTCTTATTTGTGAATCAAACATAAAAATTTACTTTCGATTAGTCTTCCTCGAGAGATTCGACTCGAGTCAAGCTTTCCACTTACAACTTCTCCGTTCACTTGCAGATGAACTTTTCTAAACAAAAAAGTAAGTGCAAAAAGTTCATTTCAAAGAGACCGAGAGATGCTGAAATTAAATGAAATTGGTCAATATTTTGAGCTCAAAATACCAATTGAACATTACTAAAATCATGATATTGATTGAAGGTATTGATTCCGGTGAAAAGACAAACAAAATGATATATTTTACATCAAATTTGAACCTGTGGTTGTCCAGAAATCACCCGTCTAAGTTCAACGACTCCATCGCACACAAACAGGAAGATAGTAGTTTTGTTGGCATTTTTCCGATGATCTATAATTGGGATTATCGATTGAGAGGTGGTGCTGTAAATCTTAAGAACATGTATTTCTAAGGTGTAAATTTTGTAAAGAACTAACGGCCGGATTTCTAGCAATCGGCTGACGAAAAAATGTGGCTAAAGGAGGCAATGGTGGTGATGAGAGAGAGAGAGAGGAAATCCTTTCTTACCAACTATGGAAGATTAAGAATTGGGCTCATTGTGGGCCTATTTTGTGGGCTCAATCTCTTTGGGATAAATTAATTGATATGGGCTCGAAATTGTGGGACAATTCGATTGGCAAGGTTTTGGGTCTAATTCACAAATTGAGTCAACAAAAAACATGATAAGTATTTTACTCGGGTATAAATGAAATTGGAAATAAATAAAAAGTCCATAATATCTATAATAATATATTTGAGCTAAAGATTATTGTAATAAAACACTGCTATTGTGATTAACACGAATTTGTCTTGATTTTAGTTAGTATTTTAGTTCGTTTTTATTATTTTTTTTAATGAAAGTTGGATAGATTGAGCATATTTTCGTATTTTCTTATCTCCAACTTGTTTTATCGTATTTTAATTATAATCAATTAATTTTATGTTTATTTTAGGTATTTCGAGGTATTTAGTATTTTACGTAGTTAAGGATGGGCCAACGATTGGAGTTTTAGCGAAAACGGGCCGCGATTTGAAGAATTTGAAGCTTCCGACTTTCTATAACGGTTTTTTATATGTAACCGTTATATTATCCCTGGCCGAGCCCTGCCGACCAGCCCTGCCGAGCGCTACCGACCAGCCTGCCGAGCGCTGCCGACCAAGCCTGCCGAGTCCTGCCGATCGCTGCGCACACCTGCCGACCAGTCCGCCCGCGTCGACCCGTTCACGTCGGTTGACTCCAGAACCGTTATAGAAACCCTGATCGACGCCAATGCCCCCAAACTCTCTGTAGCGTCGATCGACGCCCGGTCGACGCGACTGCCCAGAAAATGCATTTTTGACGTGTTTTTATGATTTCTTGCTACCCAAGACTTCCCACAACTATAAATACCTATGTATTTCATTTTTTTTACATACACAATCATATTTCTAGGTTTTTAAGGCTTCTTAGGGGCTGACAACCCCAACGAGTGCCGTTTAATTTCGTAGTTACTTCTCATAATTTCTTAGTTTTAAATTCTTAGTTTTAGATTAGTTTAGATTAGTTCTTAGATAGTTTAGATAATTTAGATTCAAGATTCACTTCCGAAACGCTATAACTTTTGTCATAGTTTAATTAGTAAGTCTTTATTTCCTTTCGTTTTAATTAGTTTAATTAGTTTTTATACTTTCAATTCTTGCTTGATAGTTTAATTAGAATAATTCAATCTTCAAACAAACCCCCCATGTATGATGAATTGTATGATTCTTGGTGATTTTGGATAGATGATTGTGGATGAGATTATTATGATGATATTGATGAGATTGATTGGCTAGGGTCTAGAGCCTAGAATCGCCGTGGAACCATCAATTGGGTTTTTCCCAAGAGATCGTGTAAACGATTCGAAGCTCTAGAACCCTAGTTTTCTAAATCTTTTCAAACCCTTGAATTTCATTATTCTTCGTTTAGATCAATATATTACTTTTATGTGTTTAGATTAGAATTTTATTTTATTCTGTATTCGTAAACAAACAAATACAAAAGGAACTTCTCGTAAACAAACAAATACAAAAGGAACTTCCGAGCCTAGTTTTCCTCGAGAGATCGACTCGTTTCAACTTACCAACCTACATGCGAACTCGTACTCTTGCGAGAGAACTTTTGAATAATTGACAAATATTTATAAAGTAGGAACACAAAAGTTCGAATCATATTGAAATGAAAATAATAATAATAATAATAATAGAATCTAGTCATATAATTTATTTAAATAAATTATAGGGTTAAATAGGCGAGGTTTCACATTCTCCCCTCCATCGAGAGATTTGGCCCCCAAATTCCATTCCCAGGTATAGGTAAATTCTTAGTACTACTGCGCAACGCTTAAATTTCAAAAGTCACTCTACAATGACGCTGGGTACAAATGAGTGAAAGAATGTTACTGTGTATTATCGAACATGTTGCACGATTTGATTTGAGGATAAATACATTCCACTGACTCAAACTTTTGTGCACCCCTTTTTAACAAATTAATTTAAAACACGTCAGTTTGCTCGCAAGTGTACGAGGTAACTGTAGGGTGATGAGTTTGACTCGAGTCGTATCTCTCGAGGAAACAACTGTTCGGTTTTTCGGATATTTTTCTCAATTACGAATAACATACATATACATTTGGGGTTTTAAATGGATTGAATTGATCATTATAACCTAAGCAATAATTAAACTAAAACTAATTAAACTAATCACTTTAACTAGATTATCAGCTACGAGCAATAATTGAACTATCAATAATACGCAACCATAAACTAAATCTAATTAACGAATATAAGAGCATGAGCATAAGAAATTACCACTAAGCAACGAATCATAAGAATCTAAAATTAACGAATAACTAAGCATGAATCAATCGCATAAATAAACTAAATTAACCAATATCCAAACATGAAACGATTTAACTAAGTAAACTAGTTCTAGCATTAACTAAGAATTAAACTAACAATTAAACTAGAAATTAACTACTAAATTAACTAAGAGTTTAGAGAACTTATTGAAACTAACGAAAGCAGTAAAAAGCTCCAGCTATTCCAGAGGTTGAACGTTGATCTTGGGCGAAAAATGAATCCCGAACTCGAATTTGATGTTTTGGACGCGTCGTCCTTCGATCCTTGATCTCCGTCTTCAAATCTCGTTATGAGATGTGGGATTATTGTTATTATAAGCTAAGGTACCCTAAGAGGTCGTGTGTTCTCCCCAAAATCCGAAATTTAGAGGGTTTATATAGATATTGCAAGTCTTGGCGCACAAGAAACCCTAAAATCTGAATTCTGGGCCGTCGCGTCGACGGTGCATCGACGTAGCGTCGACTGACGCATGCCAGTGCTCGGCAGACTTGGTCGGCAGGTGTGCGCGTCGGCTGGGCAGGTGCGTCGACGGGGTGCGTCGACATCGACGCTTCAGCACAAGTAGGTGATATTTCGTTGTTTTTCACCTTACAGCTAAGTAACCGGAAGAGTTTAACGCGTAATAGACGAGGTTCGATGTTCAAGAAGTGAAGAAC
>BMAC01000172.1:967554-985992 GCA_014905375.1 Phtheirospermum japonicum
TGTGGGAACCAATCCCCTGTGTGGGAATTAGGAAACCCACATGATTCACTAGATCAAATATGTTGTACGATCAAGATCAATTGCATGAATTATATAATTAATATAATTATATTAATAGAGAAGGACATATGTGTAATTATTCCTACTATAATTAAGTATCCCATAATTAATCCAAATCCTATCCCAAAAATCATGCACATCAATGCTAAATATACATCCAGAAAAATTGGAATCCCTTCATGCCAAATATATATTTTAAAAAAAGGAAGAAAAAATCTGAAGAACACGACAACCATTATTTATTTTTATTCCCTGATTTTTCTTCCTTTACACATATTTCTCATCCTACAAAAAATATCTGCCATTATTTATTTGTATTCGTATATTTTTCTTCGCTTATAACCATTATTTTCTTCCTTTACACATATTTCTCATCCAGAAATATGAAGTTATTATAATAATTATTATAACTTATATATACATTTTTTACAAATGCAATGACTTTTTGAAATGACTCATTTCTTTGCATCTCATTTAATATAGTAACATTGATGATGCAGCCTGCTAAGCACGATATAAACCCTTTGCATACTCTTGCATAAAATTGTTATAATATAGCATAGATAGAATACATTCACAACAACTTGCATACAAAGCACATAATCATAGCATCTTGCATAAGAAGCACATAATCATAACAACTTTCATAAGAAGCATAACCGGAAATCAAACGACTAAACCAAAAATACCGATGCAAAGAAACACACTGAATAATTAATTTTACGAAGCACGCCGAAAAAGAGACAAGTACTTATACGCAAAGCCCACAATCCGTCAGTTACATTAAAAATATTTCCAAACCTAGATTAAAGCAAAAATCCCAAAGTTTATAACAATACTATTATTCCATCCCAAAGTCCAAACTTAGACAATTCCAAAAGCCATCGAGTTAAAACACCATTACTTATTAAATTTAAATGCACCAAAGCTAAAAATGAATCGCTGCTACATATACTAATTCAAACCAATGCCTACACCTCATCTACGTCGACATCACACAAACGATTGACAAAAAGCTGTGCCACGTCAATTCACCATCTTCACATGCTAATCGGTAATGCAACAGCGCCGATTCCTTGACCCGACTTGGGTTTTCATTACTCACAGTATATCCCCTAACATCAGAATTGTTAACAGCACCATTGGACTGCATGCCACTGCCCCGGGGATAATTACGCCAATCAATCTTCCCCTRGTTCCGACGTTGATCCCCAACTTTRCTATTGCAAACACCWWATGCATCATGTCCAAATGAATGCTACCTACAAAAAKAATGCTGAATAAAAAATAAATTTCAAAATCCTGCCTTGACAATCAAATCATCAATATCTAACATAACAACAATTTTTCTCTTCATAGTGCCTTGACAATCTGATTTTTGCATATATTAAAATAAATACTAACAAGTTTGAGTGATTGTTAATTTTTCCCACTGGGAGGCCCTTTGAAATATCTTAGCATCAATAAAAAAGGATATTAGCAAAAGAGTTCTCAAATAACATATCCAAATAATTATTTAACAAACAATACATAATAATTAAACATCAAAAAAACACATGCTTAGTAAAAAAAAAGAACACAATATCACTTTACAAGCATGAACAGAAATGAAATTATGTGTAATCATAGACACTTCTTATCAGTATTACTTAACAAGCTTCAAACAAAAAACGATCAACCTACAATTATTACGATACTGCATCATATTATTAGCATAACCATATTAAATACACTGTTTTGCATATTGCATTAGTAATGGTTAGCATATTGCATTAGTACTAGTTAGCATAGGGTGCTAACCATTCATTGATCCAAGAACTAACGATATACCCATAACATTATATCACCTTAATTAACAAACGGTCAGTTTTTTTTAATTCAGAAAAAATAATGCAGCCACTGACCCTAAATTATTATAATCAAGGGACAATTAAAAAGAGTTCTCAAATAACATATTCAAACAATTATTTAATAATTTTATAATTAGCACTAATTATAATTTAGCACTAATTAGCATACGATTGTATCATTAGCACATAATTAAAAAATAATTAGCATAAATCACATATCTAGCACAAATAAAAATGTTTAGCTTATTGCTTTACTACTAGTTAGCATATTGCCTATATAATAACTAGCATACTCCTCTAGACTAGTATACTACCCAATTAGCATACAAATGATTGTATTCATCYCATAACTCACASCATACACTAAACATACTACCACTGCACTAATTAGCARACAATTTTTATAATAAGCACACCATTCAATAATAAATAGCATAAATCACATATCTAGCAAATCAAACTGTTTAYCTWATTTCTTCATTACTAGCTAGCATATTGCCTCTGCACTAATTAACATACTCCTCTGTACTATTTTAACAAAARTTGTTTTGATAGTTTTAGCATGCCTAAATGACAAACATCATACTCCCCCATACAAATACAATACTTCTTATTATGTTTTCCAAATTTCTCTACTAACATTTTTGGGGATAGTTATTTTTATTTTAGCAGTCTAATAATGTAATATCAGCAACATAMGGTAAATTAGAATGTCTCATACAAATAATTAGCAATTATACTAATTATATTAAAAAAATGGTCATTTTATTTTCCCSAACCCATATATCCACTCACCCTAAATCCAAGTATACTCAAAAYAAATTTGTAGAATAACCTAACAGTTACTAAAAATAAAATACGCGACAATCACCTGTCAGTTTCCATTAAGATCACCTTATATATTTAGATATCTCGATTATTATTAGCATCATTCTAACCTTTATATTATAATAATGAGCACAAAAAAGACTGGAAAATTATGAATTTTTTTGCTTCTTATATATAAGTAGCATGATGCTTGTTATGTTCTTAGCATACGAATTAGGGTAAGACAACAACATAATTAAAGTTAGCAAATTTAATACATGTCATTATCAAAGCTTACTATGTTTTCCACTTTCTCTYATTACATTCTTCGGAATACTCATTTATATTAGCGGTTGAATAATATAAATAACAACATAGGGTTAGCACATATATTACAAATCGATTAATCTACGTGGAATGAATTGCTCCATGGAACAACAGATAAAAATGAAACTTTAATAATTTCAGCATATATGTATTATTTTATTAATTTCTTATTTACTTTTTTACTCTTTTTGGTTATAATGGAAAGAAATTTATTTAAAAAAAAAATCCCTGCTTTCTTCCTTCTTCTTCCCGTTGCCTCCTCCACACCCCCAAAAACTAATATGTCCGCAGATCTCCAATTAATTCTTCAAATCATCAAATCTATTTCTTCCAAAAAATTAATCTTAACAGGAGATGCGAACAAGACGACCAACAAGAGGATTGCACACCCCTAAATCCTCGCCATGCCCGCCGTCGCCTACAAAGCTGCCGCCGCCGCGGCTGTCCAATTCTTCGAGATCGTCCCTACAGACAAAATCGAAAAGTTTTCCACACGGGTTCGTCTTGTTAATTGGATTTTTATTTTTATTATTATATATATATATATATATATATATATATATATATATATGGTTTGGGCTTGGAAAATTATCAGGCTTAGCTATCATATATATGAATTATTTATGTAGATTTACAGTTTTTCCTTTTTCATTTTACTTTTAAGAATAAAATTGATACATACGCCTTTAATCAGCTTATTAAACTATCGAAAGTTACAATATTTGTATCCTCAGAGTTCAATTCCTAATATAAAGTGAAATTTTGATCTGAATTCCACTTGAGATCGACAAACGACAATTGCTAAATCGAGTTTCAGTGGCTGTCGAACGTCGACCCACTTGAGACGATTGCGAAAGTCGAGTTTCGTGCATCAAGTTTTCGAATTGGTATCACGAGCAACAACAAAGTATCATTGACAGAGTATACAGAATGTGAGTTCGGGCCAAATGGCTGGACCGAAGAGAGACAATCGACGAAATGTGGATCAAATATTTAGAAGCTGCTTTGAACCAAGATATCCAAATTTTCAACAAACAGGTTCGAATATCTGATGTGTTTCTTGCTATCAACACAGATATAGTGATGGTATGTTTTGTTTATTTTTGTTGCTGGATAGAACTTTTATGTATTTGTTTATGGAAATGGAAAGAGAGAGTGAAATTAAATAAAGGAGGGATGGATTTCTTGTGCAGTGTGTTAGTGGTGTTGGTCGGGTGGCTCGCGGGCTGCTGGAAATGGCAGCGCGTGGCTGCACAGAGGGAGGAGATCAGGCGGCTCATGATGCTGGCGGAGGAGGAGTCCGAGAGGAGGCAGCTTCTGGCTACATAGGCTATGGCTCGGTTCTGGCCGCGGAGCCCCACCATGGCTGAGGAGCCAGTTATCGCGACGGGTTTCGTCTTCGGGCCGACAATTGCAGCACCAGTGTGAAGTGTGTTTCAGTCCAACCACAACGCGTTGCAAGCAGTGTAAAGCTGTATTGATCACCCCTGTTTTAGGAGTTTTTTTTTTTTTTTTTTATCTTTAGGTTTAAATATTTAGAAGCTGCTTTGAACCAAGATATCCAATTACTCAACAAACAGGTTCGAATATTTGATGTGTTTCTTGCTATCAACACAGATATAGTGATGGTCCGAGATGCCAATTTTTTTTTTGTTGGTATTATTCTTTTCGAATATGAAAAACTTCATTTTTTAGTTTAGGCACTATTGTATATATATAATACATCAGCAGTTAAGTTGATTTCTTCAAGCTGCTTATGAGCTTATTCTTTGATATGTTTTTATTTTGGTTTAGGTATTCTTCAAATCTTATGCAAAGTTATCATTGTATATTAGCTTGTGGTGGTTTTTAATTGTCTGATTTTTATTTTGGCCAAATGTGATGTGAGAAAGAAAAAGGGTGTTACCAGTTAGTTGGTTACAACATCAAGAATGCATGCTCAAGCTATATAACACCATTTTTTTGTTACCAGTTTTCAACTGCTAATTCTAACTAGGCCCACACATCAAGTATTAACAAGTTTCACCATTTTATCCTTGGTGAATCAATAGAAAAAAATGACTCTATTACTTGCTGTTCTAATGACATTCATCTCATCAACCATTGCCACTAAACAAACCTCAGGCAACCAAGACATCATATTTGCCACTGAAGAGATGCAAAAGGGCTAATTACTTCACCTTTGTCATGCTCATGAAAAATTAACAACATCTTAATTATTATAACCAACAAATCACTGAAAGCTACTTCTCTTTCTTTATCTAAGAGAATGCATTTAAAAATAAATAAAAATCGAGGTTAAGCAATCTAGCACCAACTAGTTTCATAATTCAGAACAAATTTCTTGACAATAATACTGTAGCAAAAGCATAAATCATGGGGCAAAGAATCAATAGTTTAAGTATAAATACAACTAAAACAAATTCAATTGATTTGACGATTCAGGATTGATCACGCACATCAACCTGGAAATAAACCATGATTCTAGCATCGTTTCTTATCAGGTTAATTATAGAAAATGTTGTTTGAAAAAATTAGGCACGCGTGTACAAGGATAAGGAGGATAAGCGGTTCTGTATACAGTGAATCGGGATCTTGAAATCCCCGATGGCTCCGATGATCCTGGACACGATGGCCAAACTGTTGCTCGCGAACTCGGTTGAGTTCTTCATCAGAAACCCGACCTCGCCTAGCGAAAGTGGCGTTCACTTATTTCAAAGCGTCGGAGCACGTTTCTTGGTCCGTGACGACGGTGCTCAGCCACATTTTCAAGTCGTCGAATTTAGAGAGGAGGTCTTTATCGTGCATGGCGGAGATCGAGTCATTGATTGGAAGTCGAGCCACCAGCCATCGTTGGCCACCGCCTGCATCTCCAACTTGTTGTGCGCTGCCGTCCGTGGAGCGTACATTTCTTTCCATTTAATCCTCTTCCATTTAGGCGGAGGAGGCGACGGGAAAGATGGAAGAAATAAGGGACAAAAAATTAATACATTTCTTTCCAAATAACAAAAGAAGGGTAAAAAAGTAAATACAAATTTAATAAAATAATATAAATATGTGTAAATATTAAACTTTCCTTTTTGTCTTGTTGCTCCATGGAGCAATTCGCTCCACCTAGCACTACCAATTACAAATAATTAGCCAGTTTTTTTAAACATTAGCAAAAGATTTAATTAAGAATACCCATCCAAAGAATAAATCAACTACAATTACCATAGATCTAGTTATGTATTTTTGTTGTCTCACACATCTTAACTGTAATCTAATAATTCCATAAATAAACAAAATGAAAWTTRTTTCAGRATGCTGCCATGAGAAACATTATGATTAAAGTCAGCAAATTTAAGGTATATATTTGGCAAGCTTTTTTAAAGCACACTTCACATTTGATTTAGCATGCCATTATAAAACTTAAATCTAGATGAATTAACATACAGCTCATAATTGCTMTCATTATCTATATATAATTAGCACCATTCATTTAAAAAAATAGCAAACAACCAAAAAGGTCACAACATTTTACATTTTTRCAGAAATGTTTAAGCATGTCAATGCYAAACATAAATCAAAATCAATTAGCATACATCTTGCAATTCCAGAATTCAACATCTAAAATTAGCAACATTCCTATAAAAAAAGCAAACAAGCAAAATAATTCTAGCATTGGCTTATTTTCGTGAAACAGAAGTTTCCTCGAACATATATACATTTTTAGCCCAACAAAAAATTCTTTTGTAGCTTTTACAATARTATCATTCAAAACCCCTCAAATATAAAATACTAATTCGTCAAAAAAGAAAAAAGTTCCTAAAACAAATACTAATCCAAAAACAGACTTTTCATCGAACATACATAATTAGTACAAAATAAAATCATTTTTTTTTTAATTCAAAATCGTAAAATTCAAAAACCATAATATATAAAACCCTAAATCGAAAAAGAYAAAATTTCTTCAAATCATCCAGGGACTCCTATCAATAAAAAAAATAGTGCAAAATAGCTAACCTCTCGCCCTTAGCTTTCTAGCACGACCAACAGATTCACATGCAATTGCTGCGTTCCCCATGCCCAGCTCTCGATTTTTACAATGAAAAATGTAACCCTAATGTAAGATAAATTGGGTTTTATGTACATGCCTAGCTCTCGATTWTTAGGAATGGGAAATCTTCAAAATCGGCTTGCTATTTCGCGTGTGGTGGAAAGGAGAAATTTTTGGGATGCTTTGATTTAATTTCAGATGCTGTTATTTGGAGAAGACGCTCACAAAATTAACAACGAAGAATATCGGGAGAGGATCTTGTCCTGATTTTGGGGAATATAGGAATTCCCAATATACCCTTTAACATAAGTAAAAAACAGGCGCGTGTAATATATTTAAGACACCATACCATATATGGAGCAGTAAATTAGGGTCGTTTGATCACCATATTTCAATGACTGAGATTGGTCCTCAGTTCCCACACAGGGCATGGTTCCCACAAGATCCCATCCATATATATATATATATATATATGCGGGTTTTGGACGAAGCTGATTAACACATATTTGTGGTGATTTTAATTAGTATTTTAGTTCGTTTTTGTTAGTGTTTTTGGTATAAGTTGGATAAATTGAGCACATTTTCGTATTTTTGTATTTTCAACTTATTTCATCGCGTTTTAATAAAAATCGATATAAATAGGTGTTTATTTATTGTTTTTCCAATCCAGCTAATTAACCGGAGGATTTCGGAGCTTAATTAAAAGAATTGATGTTCAAGTAAATAAAAACGAGCTTTCCGGTGAAGAAGTAGCAAAAATTGAAGCTTACAGACTTTCTAGAACGGCCAGTTTCTGGAACCGTTCTAGTAACCCGTGCCGCACAGCCCTGCCCATGCCTGCCGACCCCCACGACGTCGCCCGACCAAGCGCCCGATACCTACCGACCGCTTCCAGTTTTCTAGAATGGTTAGAAGCTGGAACCGTTCTAGTAGCCCCTGCTGATGCCAAAACGCATTTTAAACGCATTTTTAGGGTTTCTTGTTGCCCAAGACTTGTAATAACTATAAATACCCTATCTATTTCGAATTTTTAGCATACCACTTCATACTTTATCATATTCCTAGGGTTTTAGGGTCTCTTAGGGGCTGACAACCCCGACGAGTGCCGTTTTAGTTACTTTTCAATTTTTTAGTTTTAAATTCATAGTTTAGATTAGTTAGATTAGTTCTTAGATAGATTAGATAGTTTAGATTCAAGATTCACTTCCGGAACGCTGCAACCTTTCATCGTTTAATTAGTAAGTTCTCGTTTTTCCTTAGTTTAATTTAGTTTAATTAATGCTTAATAGATTGTTAATTGATCTTCAACAACAAACCCCCCAAATTTGTATGATGAATTGTGATCTTGAATGTGCTAAATTTGATATGATGATGTTTGGTTTATTGATGATGATATGATGAGATTGATTGGTTAGATTTAACGGGTCTAGAGGGCACAAAAATAAAGTAGGTACAAAAAGTTCGAATCAGAAGCACAAAAATTCAACTCCTTACACAAGAGGGCTTAAACATGTAAAAACCCGACAAGTAAACTATTCAAACTTCTAAGCATTTGGAGATCGCTCAACAATGTAATAAACACACACAAGACACAAAAACGACTCAACCATATAAATGCACAACTAGTAAGCATCACTTCGCCAAGAATGCGTCTCTTCGCCAAGGCTCGAGTTAAGAAAGACAAATCATGCTTTTTGACACCCGGGCCCTAACCACCTACCCACCCCACACTTAAACCTACAATGCCCTCATTGCATTTTAATGAAAATCAAGTAAAAGGAGGGTGAGATAGAAGCTTTCTTAACCGAGCAAGTTTGGTTCGAGCTCGGTGGGATCCACTTAAGCATCCAAGCAATCTAAGCAAAAACCGAGCATGGCTTGTTTCTCCAGGCTCCATGAACGCTACTAACTTGTCAATTCGGCAAAAGTTGGAGTCGGAAAACAAAACACTATAAAAAAAATCACACAAAATCAAAACCACAAGAAAATATGCACATGACTCAAAACAAAACAAAACCAAGGATTAAAAGAACCAAAAGACAACACAATTTTTTTTAATTTTCAATTTCTTGAATGTTTTTGTATTTTTATATAATAAGAAACTAAGAAAGAAAGAAATGTGAAAATAAAAGAAATAAACGAAAAGAATATGGGTTGCCTCCCAAGAAGCGATTGTTTAACGCCATTAGCTTGACGAACTCCCTTCTTGATTATGGGGAAGTTGAGACGGGAGGATCCACCAAAGCAATAACCTCCTTGTCGGGAGGGTCCAATCTTAAACTGTTCTCGGGGCGTCGCATAACGGCAATGGCCTTTGATGAAAAGCAAATATTCCAAACGGGCGAGTAAAAGTCATCTTGTCTTGATCTTCGGGTGGAATTGTGGTTTTGATGTGACCCAACAACTCATCTAAGAAACGATAGGAATAATGGCCGGCTAGCTTGTCCAACATTTGGTCGATAAACGGGAGAGGGAAATGATTTTTCTTGGTGGCTGCATATAACCTTCTAAAAACGATACACATCCTCCATCCCATTGTAGCCCTCGTGGCCAACAATTCTCCTTTTTCGTTCTCAATAACGGATATGCCGCTCTTCTTTGGTACTATGTAAATGGGATTTACCCACTCACTTTCGGCCATTGCAAACATCAAGCCTTCCTCCAACAATTTCGATATCCCAACTTTCATTATCTCCTTAAGATTTGGATTCAAATGTCTTTGGAATCCTCGAGAAGGTTTCGCATCATCCTCCATAACGTTCTTATGCATGAAAGTCGAAGAGCTAATTCCCTTGATATCTCCAAGACCCCAACCAATAGCACCCGTATGAACTTCAAGCACTTCAATCAACCTCTCATCTTCTTCTCGATTCAAATTGGCCAAGATAATAACCGGTTTGCTCTCCTCTTCCTCCAAATAGACATACTTGAGGTGAGATGAGAGAGGCTTAAGCTCGGGCTTGTGCCTCCTCTCGACCTCGTTGGGAACTAACTCGAACAATTCTACGATCCCCTCAAGATAATCTTCAATCTTTTCAATCTTCTAATCAATAATCTCCACCTCCCCCTCTAAAATTTCGTCGTTTCCCTCAACGACACATAAATAATCTTTCTCACACAAACCTTGGTCATATTGAAGCACAATTGAATCATCATTACGAACAAAGGTCTCATTCCTTTCACCACAACCTTCAACACAAGCTCTCAGGTCAAAATCATCCTCAATGCACTTTTCCTCCATATAAACTTGTTCGACCAACTCTCGGACCACATCCATATGTAAGTACTCCTCAAAACATATGCTTGATGTATAGGGCATAGGGGCCTTAGAAGTTGGTGGCTTGTAGGCATTCGAGGATTTGTGTAGGACATCGGGAAGGTCCTTTGCCAACGTGGGACCCACGGGAGTAAAATCGAGAGGATTAAGAACATTAGGAATAGACACCACCTCCTCCTTGGACGGCGGGGCAACCTTATTATCAACCACCCCACCACTTCCAATGACCGTGACCGCAAGAGTAAGCGAAGGTTGGCTTGGCAATTTCTCTTTCTCATTAGCTAGATTTGGCACATTGACATCACTTGCTAGTTGCCCCAAAAAAGGGTTTGTTAATCTCGCTCATAGTGAGGACGGGGGCATTTTGGGCATTGGGGCTCCCACCTCCAAACAACTCATACGGATCGGGTTTTTGAGCATTATTGTCGGCACCTCCATAACACGGACCACCACCATTACCATTAAAATTCATATTCGGATCATGATTGAAATTAAAACCGTGAGGATAAGGGCCGGGGTTTGGATTATGCATATTCAGAATTTAATTAGGAGCACTATAACCTCCATACGGGCTGGAATTCAAATTTTGCATATTCAGAAAGTGATTGGGAGCACCATATACTCCATACGGACCATTCATATCCATGAAGCCGCTAGACCCAACATGGTTTGCACCATGCCCTCCTATGTTGGGTTGACCATAGTCGATTCCACCATTGGCAACATGGTTTACACCATGCCCTCCCATGTTGCCAAAACCATTATAAATCATCTCATTCCCAACATGGTTTGCACCATGACCTCCCATGTTAGGAATGTTGCTCCCATTGCCATAAGGATTAAAAATGTATGTGTTACCTTGGGTTAGGCTCATGTGTGAATTGACTTGCATACACTCAAGAAAAAGGTCAAATACAAAAGAAAGCTAAAAACACAAAGAAACTACAAGCAAATCGAGAACCTTAACCAAGCCGAGTCGCAATGGCGCCATTTTATTTTGTAGATTTTTAGTGGTGATGAAAATATAAGAGGTTCATGGCTTGGTATCATCAGAATTCGATTGATTGTAGGGATCAATGGGTTTTTAGCTTGTTGGAATTAAGAGAAAATGAAAATAAACTAAGACTATGATGATCTATGAAGGTAAATGCAAGTATTTCCTATGCTCGTGCCTATGCCCAATTGAAATTGAAAGCAATAATGAAAATAAGCAATAAAAAGCAAGGAAACAACAAGGTACAAGCATGAAACCTAAAGTACTACTATGCATGCATGATCATGAAATTTCAAAATGCAAATTAACAAAAACTGAAAGCACCAATGGAAACAACAATAAAAGTTGACGTGAAAGTTAAAACTTTTCGAGAAATAACTAGAAACGAAGAGTAGATCTAAGATTCAACATAAAACCATGCATGAAAATAAAAACCAAAATAAAGCATATGAAATACTCAAAATAAAAACGATCAAGGACCCGATCTATGATCTTGGTGTGTCACTCACCTAGATTCCATAGCCAAATCACAAAATCCAACAATAAATCTAAGAGTTAAGGCAAAATGCATAAATTGAAGAACAAGCTTGAAATTGAAAAACAGGGAAGAAAATAAAGGAAAACTTACTTGAATTAAGAAAGAGAATCCAAAAGCTTGAATGAAATTACAATCAAAATAAAAATCCAAGTGATGACTTGAATTCTTCTTGAGCTTACAAACTCAAGGAAAAATTTGAAATTAAATCTAAGATCTAGAGAGAAAATAAATCTAAAACCTAGAGAGAGAAAATAAATCTAAAAACTAGAGAGAAATAAATCCCAAACCCTTGCAAGAGTTGAGAGGAGAGTTGATTCCTTCTTTGGGGTAAGATGTGGGGTTTATATAGTTGTTTGTAGGGGCAAAATCATCAAAAATGCCAAAAATCCCGAAGCTTCCTGCGATGTAGTCGATCGACAGGTGTGTGCTCGATCAACTGAAGGGCATTCGATCAACTACCCTTCTGCAGCTACATTCCAGTCTATGTTGTTCAGTCGATTTGGCCTCGCTTACAGTCGATTTGTTAGTCGATTCTGCATCGGCAGTCGATTCGGCCTGCTTTCGGCTTGATTCTTCTCGTTTTCCATTCTAGAATGTCCGCCGGGCGAATCTAACTCTTTAAGCCACCTACGAAACAAGAGTTTTGAACTTAAAAACCCAAAAATCACACAAACATCTCCAACATCGTATACTTAAGGCTAAAAAATATTAAAACAAGAAAATAACCTAATAACCTAAAGTAAATCGACTCAAAACTATTCAAAATGACACAAAACCCTAATTAAAAATACGATAAAAATACCACAATTACATGCAAAGCAACATAGTTATTATAGACAGTAGAAAATAAATAAAAAGTCTATAACTCTCACAAAAGACAAGTCAGTCGAGAGTTTAAATACACAAAAGACAAATCATAATAAATTGATTTATATAAATGTTGTTTCTCATGAAATAACTTATTGAGGATTATAAGATACTAGTGTAGACACCCACGATTACGCGGGCATTGATAAGAAAATCATAAAAATATAATATTTATTTTAAAATAAGTTCAAAAAGTAGACATTAAATACAAAGCGAAAAAATTATATACCTACTTTATACACGATATTATTAATATGCAGATACCGAGAAATAATTTATCAAGTTCAAAAGCTGAATTATTATTCACTTAAAGTTTTGAGAAAAACTCATTGTATACCATATTTACTATTTTGTTTTATAATTTACATTGAAATAGTCTTGAACCATTTACGTCTCTTCATTATCAATAAGTTCAAATGGGCACAAATAGACAAAATTTGTTCATGTCTATACACAAAACCAACATGTTTATTGAAATGAAAATGACTCTATTTTTCAAACAAAGAGAAACGGATAATTTAAACAAAATATTATAAACATTATATATATATATATATATATATATATATATATATAATTATTTATATGTATATTGATACCATAATATTTATAAAATTACGTAGATTGTGTGAAATAATTACAATTATCATATATTTACAGTTAAGCAATATATATCCAAAACAACTAATTATTTGAAAATAATTATTTAAAAAAAATGTTGAACATGGTTTATAAAAAGATTATTATTCATTGAAATGTAGTTTACACATTATAAAATACTTAGTTGTACAAAATATTCACACACTATTCTCCAGCCTGTGGTAAAATAAAATAATAAGATGTGAGACCATAGCAGTTATGTACTATTAATTCAAATATATAAAAATTACAAAGTTATGATTCTAAGTCATGAACCTTAAACCCAAAGTCATGTAAAGTAAAAATTTGAACAAATAAAAATGATGTCCTTTGTTTGTTTGTTTTTTTCCATTTTCTCACTAAAACCTCATTCGAAATACAACGCAAATTATCTCTTAATTTATCAAATTGTTTTTTTTTTTTGGTTTCCTTTCCTTTTTTAACAAAATGAGAAACCCGCGGTCGTTTGGGTATAAAACATCATATTTGACAAACTAAAAATACCACATTTTAATACTCCATTCAGTTTATATTAAGTGTCATTTTAAAATTAAAATTTGTTTCAAATTAATATTCGTTTTAGAATTATTTTCCCATTTTTTTCAACTTTATTCCTACTCATTTAAAGAAACAAAATAAATTTATAGTAATAAAATAATTATAAATTTATATAAATTGATAATTATATATTGTAACGTTTATGAATTAAATTACATATTTATGTTAAGTACACTAATAATAGGATGTATTTTATCATATGGTAAGTGATTAATTAATTATATATATAGGGTTGGGTTCAAATGAGAATCCGTCATTATATGTGAACCTAGGGACTCGTCTTGACCATTAGATTGGATAATCTTGATGGTTGAGATCATGACATGTCAGCATGGTAATAATGTAAAAAAAATGCATTAATTAATTAAAAATGGTATTTTGGACATATATCAACATTTACAAAGAGCACTACATTGTTCTTTGGAAAGCACAATAGATTAAGAAAAAAAAACACTACGATTGTATACAAAAAGTATCGCAAATTTCGTCTATAAACTGCAAATTTAAAATTTTGAAATGAAACTCAAATCTTCAAGAAACCATAACTTTTTCAAATTTTATTCATTTTGAATGAAATATATATCAAATTAGTCACATTCTCAAGATCTACAATTTAAGATACATATTGCATGTTTAAAACGTAAAAAAAAATATATAATTAAATTAAAAAAACTGGACTGATTTCAGAGCATTACAGTACTGTGTAAAAAGCACAATGAACCTGGACATATAATTGCACTATGCAATATTAGATCTAAGGCCAGGATTAGTCCCTAGGTTCACATATAATGACGGGGTTCTCATTTGAACCCAATCCTATATATATATANATAATTATATATTGTAACATTTATGAACTAAATTACACATTTATGTTAAGTACATTGATAATAAGATGTATTTTATCATATGGTAAATGATTAATTATTACATATATATACAATGTAAAGTGATTGATTTCATATGCATTAATTTCATATGGGAATTGATAATTATAACCGATTATAAAGTAATATAGTAAATATGGAAATTAGTATAAATCAATGTGCACTTTCCATAGCATCAATGTCTGTTTTAAACGAATAACAAAATAATCTATTAGTTAGCATAATATTTAGGAGATTACATATCATAAAAAATCAATCATAAATTAATAACCATAATTGAAATACATATAAACTTTTAATTAACCTAATATTTAGGAGATTACGTGTCATTCTATCGTTTGTTTCGTGTTTTAATCAACAATCAATGTGCCCCTTGAATTCCGTTTTGGGTGAGACAGTCATGTTTTCGCTAAACAAAATTAACAACACTCCTACATCGTTCGTGAAAGACGAATGTTCTACTGTTGATTTAGTAGGTTCTTGTGTGAGTGAACTCCTAAGTATTAACACTATGAACGAGCTTGATGATGAGGATGGTAAGGATCACTTGGACAGGGGAGAGGCGTTTCGTAAGGATTGGACGACGAAGAGGAAGATGTCGAGCGAGGTTTATGACAAGAAGATTCATGATACGAAAATCAAGGTTGGTCAACTAGTGCTCTACAATTCCAGACGTAAATTTGAACCGACCAATTTCAAGATCGAATGGAGTAGCCCATTTATGATAACGGAAATGGATGAGTACGGAGTTGCCACTCTATACGATGAGACTAAGAAGTCGAGATTCCAAGTCCACAAGTATAGAATCAAACCTTTCTACAAGGAACATGGGCTGAATCACGATTGTGATAAAGAAGAATTAGTGGGGCCTCCATGGGTTAAAAACTGATCGCATGGAATCACGTCGAGCATAGGACGTTAAATGTTGCGCTTCTTGAGAGGAAACCCAAGCGATAATTAGTTTTCATTTTCTTTTCCTTATTTTCTTTATTTTCTTTATGTTTTTATAATGTGTCAATTGCCGTGGTACGTTTATGTGTGTATTGATGTGCAAAAAATACGATAGAATCGCTTATTCTGGACAACTAACGGTTATAGCAGTAGCTCGCTACCGCAAGGCCTTACCGCTAGTTCCACTCGAGTCGTTAACAATGATGATCAACCACTGAACCTCCTGTTAGCCGCAGCAACCAGGGATAACGACGAGCTGCAATCCAGCCACTTACGACGTTGAGCCGCAATCCGGCCATTTCAAATACCAAAAAATGTGCCACCGGGCACTTGCGCGTAGCAATTGATCGCATTCGTAGTTCATTTTGTTTGTTTTTAATAGGTTTTTTCAAGGACAAATCCAATCACGTGACTCTAGACAACGTCCAATTGCACGACTTCAATTGGAGAAATTCGACCATCATTTTTCAGGGACGTTTTCTTACCCCTTTCCTCGTTTGACTTGCTTTTCTTTATATTTATGGCAATCAGGGGATTGCCGAGTTTTTAAGAGGGGGGGATGGTTGAGTACTGAATGGTTGAGTATGATTGAAAATTGGGTGCAATTTTTAAAATTTTTACGTGATTGTTTGCTATTTCTGCGCTAAATTGTGTTTGTATGGCATGCCTGTCGAAGTTAGCTATATATGATTTGATGTTGTTGTCTTTGAGCGTGCATAAGTGCATAAATTTTTCAAAATTATTATTTATATATTGTAGAATGGTACTTGGACGCAATTGATTTCGCAAAATTTTAAAAGTAACGTCAATTCAATCTTTTTCATGCAAAAAGCCAGTGAGTAGCCTGAATGATTATCATCATTGCATGTGCTCGAATGAGTTTTGATATGAGATCTCTTTGAAACCGCTGTGTGTAGTTGACTTGGAAAATGAGGTTAAGGCACAGAAAAAAAAACCCTATTCCGGCCATTTCCATATATTTTTAGCCACTATAAATTCTGAATGAGCCTATCATAGCTAAATAATCCATTTCCATTAGCCATGAGCGATTTTTGAGTCAACCCCTACAACCCATTAAAAGCGTGGGGTAGGAGTTAGTAATTTTTATTGGTTGGTGGTGTTTTGGAGTTTTTATAAGGGATTTATGAATTTCTTTTTTTGTAATAAGGGATCACCATCCTTCAATTAAAAAAAAGAAAAAGAAAGAAAGACCCCATAAAACAGAATTAGAGGGGGATAAAAAAAAGAGAAAAAGAAAATAAGAAGGATGGTGAATTGTGATAGTCATTGCCTACGCATTAATGAAAGCTTGTGTTTATTATTTATTTTATTTCATGAGCCTATTGTTTAGAAGGTATTAATTGTGTTTAAGTGGTTTTGAGCTTCAAGTCGGTTTGGAGTAACGAGTTGAGAAATAGCCTATGTTTAAAGACTACGTTATGAGTGTTTAGTGAGGTTTTTATCTTTGAACGAGGTGAAGCGTATTAGAATAGGTTTGGTGAGTTATTGATCACGTTAGATCGTGAGTTAGCCACACGACTTATATATTCCATACCCGTCCAAAAAGCCTTACATTACAACCCGAAAAGACCTTTTCCGATTCTTTGTTCGATAACACACTTAATTTGCGATTGAAAAGAGATTGATTTTCGGTGCTTGTTTATTGTGCTTGTATTTATATGATTTGAGTGTATACACGTCCTATGCAGAAAATACTCGAGTGCTTGAGCGTACACCCCATTATATTTCTCTTTTTGTGAGGATGCATGAATTCGATTTTGAAGCGACAATGTAATACGGGTAGAGTGTTTGAAGTTACATTGCATGTACCAATATCTTCACAATTATTTAAGTAGCATAGCACGACTCATTGCTTGGACTGATTTTCATTTCTTGCTATACTTTGAATCTATCGTTTGTTCGAGGACGAACAAACCAATTAAGCGTGGGGTAGTTGATTAGCACGTATTTGTCCTTATTTCCAGTAGTATTTTAGCTTGTTTTTCTATTTGTTTTTGGTATAAGTTGGACGATTTAAGCATAATTCCGTATTTTTATAGTTCTGGCTTATTTTACGATATTTTAATTGTAATTGATGCAAATAGGTGATATTTCATTGTTTTCACCTTACAGCTAAGTAACCGGAAGAGTTCAGCGCGTAATAGATGAAGTTCGATGTTCAAGAATAGGAGAACGAGCTTTTCGGCGAAACGAGTAGCAAAAGATGGAGAGAGACGGAGGCAGACGCGCAGCCGCGTCGACTGACGCGACCGTCGACGCGAGCTATGATCCGCGTCAGTCAATGCACTGTCGACGCAACTTGCTGAAGCGTCGATGTCGACCCACCCAGTCGACGCACCCGCCCAGCTGACGCGCACGCCCTGGCTGCACCGACGCCGAGCACTAGCACGTGTCAGTCGACGAACCGTCGACGCGATGGCCCAGAATTGGGATTTTAGGGTTTCTTATGCTCCAAATCAAGGGAAATCTATATAAACCCTTCTAAGTCCGTCTCAAAAGGATATACCCTCTCCCCCACACTCTGATATTCGACCCTTTTGGTTAAAGAACAACACCATCCACATCCCGATAACAACAATTGATCAAGATCGAAGATTCGAGGATCGCCAAGCTCCAACCGTCC
>BMAC01000172.1:986260-1002208 GCA_014905375.1 Phtheirospermum japonicum
TGCTAGTTGATCTTGTTTAAAGTTCTTAGAATAATTTCTCTAGTTTATAAGTTCCAATTGCTGAATTAAATTACTTAGTTTTAATTATAGTTCATGTGTTTTAAATTTCTAGATAATAAAAAATAATCAAACCCCCCCCCCCCCTCCCTTTTAGTATTTAGTATTAGTAATTACTTTTGAAAAAACTATTTGAGATTTCCGATTGTATGTTCCTCGAAAGACGACTCGCGTCAAGTTGCTAAACTACGCGCGACCCCTTTCTCTTGCGGGCAAGCTATTGATCTTTTGACAAATTTTCATAAGTAGGCAACACAAAAGCTTGAATCAGTATTCGAAATATCGGATCAAGTATTCTGAATGCTATGGCAAACAGGCCATTAACGATCCAACCCGCTGTCCCCTCGCCTCTTCAAACCCTCCTAGTCGATGGTGTTGTCGTCGTCACCTTTTTCAATTAAGCCAATTTCTCAGGAACTAAGTCACTTTTCCAGGAGGATTCGACTCCGTGGAGGATTCCAAATCCACTAACACCAAAGCGGCAAGGACTAGAAAACACTGCAGGGCGTCCAAGAAAAATAAATAAGACTAAAGGCTTGACGAAGATGGTGCATACGATTGAAAAATAATTGAGAGATAGGGGAAGGAATAATTAGTTAGATTCGGTGCAGTTGGAGGTGTAATGAAGAACAAAGAAGACTATATTTCTGGATTTAGGAAGTTTCTGGGGGAGGTGGAAAGGGCTCACTCAACCTTGACGGAATATTTATCTACTTATATGGGTGTGAGTGAGTTAGTGGAAAGAGGATGGTATGGATTGAAAGATAAAGTACAAATTATAGGTTATAGCCAGTCAGTAATGAGAATAGTATGACACACTCATATTTGAGTAATGAGCTACAGGGGATTTTGAGTGCCCAAAATCTTGGCCACCTGCATCCCCTTCTATATTGGGAGGATGATTCGCCGGAGAAATTCCTCAAGAGTGCCGAGGAACAGGGGTTTGTTCATCCCTATTGGCTAAATTCATGGGTTAAGAGGAGTTTGAAATCCACCGAAAAAGGCAGTATGCACAGTTAACGAAGGAGTTATCATTGGGGATAAATTTCGAGTTCATTTTGGTCAAACGTGGTTTGAATATGGAGGCAGACAAATTAGCAGAGATCATAAAAGAAGATATATTGGCTTTTCTGAATGAGAAACGAGCCAACCTCATCTACTAAAGCCAGAATGAGCTCGATAATCTACTTAATCCAGATTTCATGTTATGAACTTATTTTGGTTGTAAATAAGTTATTATTGACCATAAGATATCTCACTCTGTTTTGTGATAGTTGATGTATTTATTATATTTGAATTCAATTATGTCTTGACACAATTAAAAAAAAAAAGTATGAACTAAAAAAGGTATGAACCAATTCTTTTATTTTCAGATATAGGCTTTGCTTTTGAGATGTCTTATCACTACTACAAAACAGCCTTTCCACGTCGGTTATTTTTGTCATTTAACGTCGGTTTTACAACCGACGTCTAAACCACCGACGTGGAAAGTGACGGTTCACGTCGGTTTAAAACCGACGTAATATGTCGAAAAAACCACGTCGGTTTTTGAGAAAACCGACGTGGATTCTGTGGCTTTTCACGTCGACTTTTAGTGAAAACCGACGTAGATTTATGTGACTTTTAACATGGGTTTTTCCTGAAAACCGATGTTAAAACATATGCACCAGCTTTTTAATTATGGTAAAATAACCACTAAAAATGACATAAATAAATATCTATATTAAATTGAATAATGGTATAATAACCACAAAAAATACCAATATGACCGTATAACATAGCATATTTTATAATCCCCGTCATTGATTATACAGACAACTTCAACAAACTCTTGGATAGGTCGCAACAAGAAACACAAGTGTTCGATGAAAAGCCATATACATGAATGCATCCGCTCAGCTAGATTACCTCTACTATGCAATAATATAAGATCTCTAAAATCTCCAACATAAACCATAGTACAAAGTACAAATTCAATACACATCAGACGGTATAACACAAGTTTTTGTCCTAAATTTAACGAACCTTGATGATAAAGAGATAGTGGGCTCATTTCTGACACGAGCTGGGCAGGTAGTTCCGATCTCCACCAGGTGTTGCTGCAGCCATGCCAAGTATCTAAGCTCCACCTCCATGTATACCTGATCGGCAGTGTCCCCTTTGAAGAGGAGGTAAAATTGTGTCCTGTGAATGATCGAAACATGGAAAACGTCCCATAACTCGATTATCTGTTGCCTCTGCTCCTTAAAAGACACCTGCCACGAAGCCGGTGACTCTTCTTGTATCTTTGGAACATTCGCATCCTCCTCAAAACGTATCCAGCAGCTTCATTTGCTTCAAGCTCAAGCACCTAAGCAGAAAATTATCAAAGTGTGCTTAATATCAAACTTGCACATACATATAGTCGAACAAAGAATTAATTAAGGAAATTACATAATCTTGATTGGCAAGATTTTAGTTCATTTTCATTTAGATGAGTTATTAATTTTTATTATTTTTTAAGCTTTGAATAATGAATTATTTCATCTAGTAGGGTGCTCATAACAGATTTATATCGATATTTCATTGAACAATTGATTATAGATTATACAATATGTGGTGATATTTCATTAAAAAACTTCCAAAATAATAAATTAAGTAATTCCCCACATAATATAAACATGACCTCCTTCGATGAAACCTCGCCACCTTCACTCTTCGTAGGCGTATCTTTCTCCGAGTTTATGGCACGCAACCTCCTTCTGTAGAACCTCGAGGGCCCGATTGGCTTCCTTGCCTAACTGCTCTTGGAGGTGCTCGAGTTTAAAGATTTCTTGCATCAGAGTGAAAGGTGCGGTCGATGATTGACGCAATGCGTGTCGTCCCGTTGTGTTTCTTAGCTCCAACCCTCCGTGTTTGGGTAATAAGTTTGTTGAGAATGAGAGGCATTTCTTCGCAACAGGAGTAGATGATAACTCAGACATTTTTGCCTTCTGCATTTCATTACACATGGAATATAAGTTAAACTTTTTCTCCCATCTGGGATTTTTTGTTCACCCATTTTCACTTTTTTTCTCCCACAGATCACTTCAACTCATTTAAAAAGAAATTAAAAATCATTGGATCACTAATCAGTATCACATTTTCCCATAAATTTTACTACCAATCATAGATATCATTATCTAACTATTTATATTAAATTAACTTCCAAACATTACGTTTCCATTTCATATCCATTCACACACTCGAAATTCATCATTCTAATTTCAAAAAAAATTAAAAAATCACCATCACTATTCCAAAACCATACCAAACCAAAAAGAAAAAAGAAAGTGTATCCAACAAAGGAGTAAACAAAGTACATGCTCGTCCTCGAGTTTCCTATGCAAGTCATCAACCTGTGACTGTGCTAAATCTCTTTGACGCCTAAGTTCTTCCATTTCCCTCTCTATCTAAGTATATATAAGATTATTACGTATCATAAGTACTTCTCATAAATTCCAACCTTAACCAGAAAATAGAGTTATGAGACTCGCTGTATAGCTAACCTGTTGAGTTTTTACGTCTTTCTCACTAGACGGGTCTGGTGTTCGTAACACTATTTTCAGCCTCGCAAACTCCTTTTGAAYATGCTGCACAAGCTGCTTTTCGGAAACAACCATGTTCATGTGAGCGTTGTTCGTCGTTTCTTTTGCTTGGGTAGCAAATAAGAGAGTGTTGCGAGATTACGACCAGATTCCTAATTCAGTAAATCTCTAACATTTTCGTTATGGATTTCAAGGACACATATCTTTACGTTGAAGCCTCGTTCCGGAGTCTGCGTTTCAGTCAAAAATACAAGATTAGTTCATGTACAAAACTGAATGAGGAGAACATATAGGAAGATAATGTGCCGTTTCATCATAATTAGTTGGAATTTTAACAGAAAAGGCATTAAAAATACTTGTAAGAAAAACTATTGTTACTATCTACATGACTTCCTAATATTTCAGATACAATGGTAAAGTAATCCAAATTTGTGCAAGTAGGATAAATGTATTAACATAAATCATAATGGTAGTGAAGAAAGTTCAAAAATCTTACATTTATTATATGCATGTATATATCATTAACAGCTTTCTCCGTAATTCCCCTCATCCTGCAAGATTATTATTATTATTATTATTATTATTATTATTATTATTATTATTATTATTATTATTATTATTATTATTATTATACCTTGAGGATTCTGAGACAAAAGAGGACACCAGCAAGAATAACTCCAGTGCCATATAAGGCAAGGGTATAATTATACAAGTCTAAATCCTTAAATGATCTTTCATATTTGTAAAGTTTGTCTGCACATTCACGATTGACCTATTTGAGTTTAAATAAACTACCTGAACGCGAAGGCAAAAAGGAMAAATATTGGAGACGCCGATTTACACTGTAAATATAAAGATAATATGAGTTCATTATCTGAAGAAGCATTAGCTATAATACATGTGATGAAATTTAAAAAAAKGAAAAAGAAAGAAAGAAAGAAAAGAAAAAAGTCCAACCATAGTGGCAAATGTTACGGAGATGAAAACCAGAGACGCATTGCTTAGATCCATTGCGGTGCTTAGAGTCGTTGGTARAATTMTGAAAGGCAATCTGTAGCATTAGTTGTCAGAAGAAGTTAATGATACTAGCAAATTTCAATAAATAAAAAGTAGAATGAAAAGGAATGATAGTGCGTGAATTTAAAAAATATTGACTCGTCCGTTTACGCGATAAAAAAAAGTAAAAAAAAAAAAGAGTTTGGCCTGATGTACAATTTAAATTATACCGATATGAAACATAAACAAAAACATCTAAAAATATGAGTGGCTTGATAATAACAGACAAAACTCAGTCGCTAAAACTTGAGCAGCCTATTATTAAGATGGTTATTACGCATAAGATCAGTAATGTATAGATTATTATAATTAAATGGGGCCCAAAGAATTTTCTTCTACCTCTGACAAAGTAATCGTTCCACGACATAACAGAAGGATGAAATCTGTCAGACCAAAACCACGTAAAATTCATGGAGTGAAAAATAGAAGTTCCGCAGAATTTCAACATTTTGGAATGTAATTGAATAACACTTATTTCACAATTTGTTTTCTAAGTTGGTATCTACCTTTGCCCTTGTAGCCCCTTCAATAATACTTCAGCAAGCAATTTTCCTGCCTTATCAGACTTACAAAAATATGGCAGCACATAAGATCCTTGTGAACAAGAATCGCAGTGGTAGACAAACAAGTGGAACCACCCATATATTACTCTGTTAGACACTAAAATTTTATACAAAGCCCTATGGAAAATTTAATGTAGAAATTATGCCAGTGCAACTTGTTTCTCAAAACTTACAATTCGGCAACTTATTGATTAATATCTGAGATAGAACAGATCAGAAATACATTTCCAACCTTCTTTTCTAATGTGATAAACATTCATATAGTACAAATATGGGTTAGTTACAAAAGTAKCCTTTAACTTTAGTCTATTTCAAAGTAAAAAAAAAACATATAACTTTCAAAATTATAAGTAACTCTTCATATTTGTTAATGCAAACCTTAATAGGGCGAACCTCGTATACCAMGCACYTCAAATGTGTCCCCTGCCACCACACTCGGAACACATAGTATAACCAGTTCCACCACAACCTGCGAGGTAAAAGCAAGAGGCATCAAGATTCTTAATATCATCATTAGATTCTAATTCTCAGCTCAACTAAACAAAACCCCTATCTGTTATCTCATAACTCAAAGTCACTTACAATCTTTTGAGAAATTCACATATTAATAAAAGCTAATGATAAAAACCAATAGTGGGATGTAACACAAAAAAATCTAGATCATAACATTAAAACTATTTTCCTAATGACACCCACTATTTTAAACACTTAATTCAGCCATCTAAGAACAAATCCATCCTTTTCAATCGCAAGTAATAAAATTTAATGAAAGGTGGAAAAAAAGAAAAAAAAAAAAGAAAGGTAATATATAGGGATGTGGTGTGATTGATAATCGAATAATTTTTTTTTTACCTAAGCAACGAACTTTTACAATGATTCCTCGACTCTCCAAGATAGTCTCCACATATAAGCCCGATCCAGAGCAAGTGGTGCAAAGAATATCTCCTTTAGATTCACAGTTCGGACAATGAGGATTATATCCAATATCTTTTTCAGCCAAGGATATCCCAATCGGCTCCTCGATTATTTCCTCTGGAATAGGTTTATCGTAACAAAAAAGAGATTCGAGGCTACTTCTTCGCTTGTCCACATTCCCAACTGCACATTTCACAGCCTGCAACATCACATAGATGTAACTCACTACCTCTTACCATTTTAAACTTTATGATTCAATAAAACATAACCTACTAAACAAAATCAGAAGGGAATAATAATATGATATATGTGCTATATATAGTTATCTTCACATATCATTTCCTAGAAAACTTAGAGCAAAACCGAAATATGCAAATAATTTAGAACCTATACAAGCACTGATATCTCAAGAACCGAAAATGAGTTGGGTAATGAAGTTAAACAAACTTAATTTCACCAAATGTACCAAATCTCAGCTTATTACAATTCAAGAGTGACACAATCTGGTCGCCTACCCTGCTCATGGACCCTGGAGCGTGGGCTCTGGTCGCCTCCACTTTCGTAGCTGCCACCATCGTCTCCTCCTCGGAGCCCCCTGCGATGACTGGGCATCCTCCATCGGATTGCAAAAAACCTGACAAATTCAACCAAACCCTAGGTCACTGTAATTATAAATCACAGTTCGAAATGCGAATGCGGGAAACATGTAGAGAGAGAGGGACCCAACCTGCGAGGGGATTAATTCGAATTTGTATTTTGGGCACGAGAGTAAGATCGGAGGGTGGAGAAATGGGGGAGGAGACACGACTAAGATTGGTAAATGGGGAATTGGGGCAAGAATGGGTTTTAGAGTAGCGGGTGAATGTGTGGGCCTGTGGTTGAGTCATGGGTCCGGTGGAGGTGGCCGCCGCTCAAGGCGGCGGCGGAAGAAGGAAGGAGATGATGATCTTCAAGGCGAGGAGAGCAGATTTTGCCAAGAAATGAAAAAACGAGCAAGGTAGAGGGAGGCAAGAGTAAAATATAATTGACGGGGGCAGGGTTTATTTATTGTATTAAATATTTTTTTTAATATAAATTTTCACGTCGGTTATTAAAAATCGACGTGATATACTTTATATCACGTCGGTTTTGAAATAACCGACGTAGATATGTCACATATCACGTCGGTTTATATATAAACCGACATCAAAAATATTTTACGTCGGTTTCTATAAAACCGACGTTAAAAAACCGATGTGAAATCCATGTTTTGTAGTAGTGTATCCTGTTCATAGGGTCCTCCATCAGGGATGTAAAGGAAAACATAATGAGATTTGTGTTTTCAAAAAGGCCATCCCTAAAGCATGTCAAGAGTAAATTGTCTGTTGAGACTTTGTTGTGTTTGTGTTTTTAAGTAATATCATCAAAGAGAATATGTTGTCCGTCGTTGGAATGAGCTGGTGTTACAATTTTTTTAATGAAATGACACAATATAAAAAGTGGTCTGAGAATTACAAATCAAACCATAGAAATTCAAATAGTTAGTTGGAAGGATTGACCGAGTTCGTCCGGATGGTTCGGCAATAATAGCACCAAAAAAGTTCTTATGAGGGCTTTGGGTGGTCTTGAGCAGATGTATGTGAGTTTGGGCTTAATTACACTGGCAATGCATGAACATGCTAACGTGAATGATATTAAAAACACGGTTGTTAAACCTCCACCTCCTCCACCTAATAAACCCTAACTTAACTTCTCTGCCTCCACCTCTTCCTCCTTTGCCTCAAACTTAACCCTAAACCTGAAAACTCCTTCTTATGGCAATTCATGATCCTACTGATGGTCATCACATTTTTTTACTGCGGCATAGAGAATGACAACTTTGTTCATAAGATAATTCTTCCAATTCGTGATTATTTCCGGTCTTTACCAACTTTGAGAATTGCAAAAATCTATGAAGGTATTCCCAAAATGCTTCCTTTCTCAAAAGATGTCTTTTACATTAAATTCACGTACCATAACCACGATCCTCTTTTCTGGAATTAAGTTTAGAAAATCTTTACTTCTGGGGTTTCAGTTATGATACATGGTACAAATTTATCCATGAATTTATCGTTATAGAGACTGAAGTGAAGAGGATTGAAAATAAAATTCTTGGTTCTAAAAGACTGGGTTTTAGGGGATCATACCCTGAGATGTTGAAGACTTCTTTCGTCGGTGATTATAGAGATGCCTCTGAGATGGTGAAGGCTTCTCTCGCTGATGACGACATAAATGCTTCATATGTAGCTTGCCATGGCGGTCTCTATATTGGAAGAACATATCTTATAAAAGCCTTTCTTACTATATCAACCTTTCATTCTCTATCAGGCTCCCCCACTCTAAAAAAACATCCTCCACCCAAAATGATTGCGTAAAAGCTTTGATGTATCTCTCAACTATGGTTTTGTGAAGCCATGAACTTTACCTAAAGCGTGTTGAAGGCTCATTTAAATATGACGATGTAATTGAGCTTGTTATCGTGAATCTATCGATCATACAGGCTTGGGGTGCAAGCAACCAATTTTATATTATTGTTTATGATAGTCTAAATGGGCCATTATTCTTTGGAGACTCTCGTTTGAAAGAGAGGAGGTACATCACATTTATGTTGGATTCAATTAAAAGAGAGGTTGGGATATTCAATTTTGGTAAGAAGATTCCAAGTTTGAAGATTCCAACACCTAAAGAAAAAGATAGAGTTACTCCATAGTCACCAATTATTTTTCCTATGAGAAGTTGAGAGATGACGCAAGGGAACTTTTGAAGAAAGGATGAAGGATATAAGAAGTGATGTAATTGAGCACTAGAAAGAAGTTTTGTGGTTTTTATGATTGTTGTTGTTGGATTTTGTATAGTTTGAATAGTTTCAGTTTGAGATGTTGATGAAATGTTGGGTATTTATTTAGTTTGAATAGTTTCAGTTTGAGAAGGTGATGAAATGTTGGGCATTTGTTTGGATAGTTGTAGTTTGAGAAGGTTATGAAATGTTGGGCACAACTATATTGTGAATTGTAAGGGTGGATGAAAAAAAGAAAAAAATGTATGAACTAAAAGCAACCTTAAGAACATAGATACCCTCTTCTTGGATTTCATTTTTTTCGATCCCATTTACCCCTTTGACAATGGGCTTCACACGCTGACTTTACTCTATGATTTGTACATAGTTGTGTATGATTTTTGTATGTTTTTATATCTTGTTTTGTGTGTTTTAGTCGGGTTTTAGTTGTATTTGTCACGTCTTTCCTTATTTTGCGTTTTCATAGCTTTTGTCGTCTTTTTTATATTTCTCTCTTACTTTTTGTAGATCTTATGTTATTTTTCTTTTCTTTATTTTAGGATAGTCGATCGAGCCCGAAAGCGTTCTTGAGGATCACAGCTGGCTCGATTTGATGAAAACAAGACTCGAACCCGCGATGCACAACCATTGATCGATGCACCATTGACGTGGCAATTTTCCCAGCATCGGTGGCCATGCCATTTTCGGCCATTTTGGGCAAAGTTCCCATTTTTCCCCCACTTTCACTCCTATATATATGTATATGTATGTATGTATGTATCCCTTCCTTCTCAGGAATAAGAGCTTTTGAACCCCTTAGAGTTTGGATGCCCAAGCATGTTCTTATTCCCTCTTCATTTTCTCCACTCATGTTCACTCATATTTTGGATGTAAGCTTAAGATGAATCTGTGTAATTCCTTTTTCGAATAATGAAACCTACCTTTATTTGTGAGTAAGCCTTTTATTTTCCCTTTTCTAATTGTTCCAATTTCTTGTTTGCCCTCTTTATGAGTTTTGTTGGGTTTGTGATGTTCTTGTTTTAGTAGTTGGTTTTCTTGAGTTTTCTCATTATTTCAAGTTATAGGATTCTATAAATTTATATGATAATATTTATTTTTCTTAAAAGCCTATTTTCCATTGTTATCTTCTTTCAAAATTTTCATCTCTTTAATCATATTCATGCTCGTGTTAAGTTTGTATTATTGCATTTCTTGATAATTGTTGGTTAGAATTCACTGGTCTAGTGACTAGATGAGTTAAGAATCATCAATTGATATTGTTGGGTGTTTAATTTACATCTGGGATTGACACCCCTAACTTGTAGATTAAGTATTCGATCAAATACCATTGATTGCGGAGACAAGTCTAGAGCCCTAGAACCCCATTTTATTAATCTTTTCAAAATTTTTGATTTCATTTCTTCTTATTTAAATCACCATTTTACATATTACAACTTTAAAAACTAAAATTTTATCACGTGTTTAGCATAACTATTTCTTTATTTTCTCGCTCATTGCTCTGTTCTCTTGCGAATGAGCTTTTCTAAAATAAAAAGTAAGTGCAAAAGTTCGATTCACTCTACCAAACACATACCTGAAACAATCGCCAGAAAAGAGTCCAGATCTCTGTTAGAGAGTTCCCAAACTCATCTAAACATTATTGAAGTATAACCACCTAAGGAAGAGACGGGTTCCCAAATTCATCCAAACACTGTTGAAGTATACCCACCTAAGGAAGAGACGAACGATGTGAAAACATCTCAAATAAAAAATGCACCAGAAAACACTCACTTCTGACATCAAAAATGACTTTTAAAATTACACGTATGGAAATATTGAGATTAGTCTTCATAAAGGGGATAAGATTAAGTTCAGAGAAATTAGTGGTAAAATGATTCGCAAATGATTTTTTTCGTGAGACTCAAGCTTTCTAACACTAAAAACGCCGAAGGGATTATAAAGATGAGAAACTCCAAGTTCACAATAGATATTCCTCTCATCATTGAAGAGGAAGACTCATCATTGTACGTGAGGCTGGCCAAAATCCTCAAAAGAGGAACTTAATTGGTATGGTATGTTTTATAAGTTGTTTCTGAATTCTGAAGCATTTTAATAATTAGTGACAACTATAACTAGATCTGATGGATTGTTATGGAATATTTTTATGTGTCTTTTGGATTATGATATCTTCTGCTATCATTTTTATAATTATAATTACTATTGTGATGGATTGTTGTGGAAAAAAAAAGCATGAACTAAAAGCAAACCCTACAAAGTTGAAGATCTCCAACCCTCTCTCATGGCGGCAGTAGAAGTATATATGTTTTGTGGTGAATTTGTTGAAGTCGAAGATGTGGTTACAAGACTACTCCACTGCCAACATCTCATCTATGGACACTGTCACATTTAAATAGTTCAAACAAATCTTGGTTTCCTAATCTCCAATGCACCTGAGCTACATGGTCCCATTGACCAGCTCTTAATAATGTTCGTAGATGGCATAGTTTTTGATAGTAATCCTCTACAACTTGGTGCTAATATTCCCCAGTTGCCGATTGGAGCCATTGGCATGCTTAACTGTGTTGAACAAAGGGCCCGTCTCAAGATTCACATGGAATCCACTAGAATCCTTCAGAAAATTTTAATATATTTTTTATTGTCAAACATCATCTTTCATTTTGCAGCTCTTCTTTTCTTCTTCCAACAAGGCATGTACAAGAGTAATCGCTAGGAAAGGGGGTTGCATAACCTACTCTAATGAGAGTATGAATTAAGGCTTTGGTATAAATTATGGCTCCGATGCAAGCAAACAAATGTATGACAAATACTTGACGATCGAGATTGGCAGAGGTGAGAGTGTGGTACAATACACGATATATTATGGATATCTTAGGCTAGAGGTACAATGCTTGGGGTTCCATGAGCTATCTACAACATAGGGACACTTCGACATAGGGATCATGATTTAGCAAGGGGGTTTATAAGAAATTATTTGAGATTGATTCCATTAACGGAGCATACCTTAACTCTTACCTCTTCATTAGAGTTCCTTGATGCATGGTGGAACCATCACGAGCTGAAGGAGGATGGCGCCCAAGAGAGGCTAGGCAGACATACTTGAGGTAAAATCTAGTGTTTGTAGCACCATACTTGGTTGATCCCACCGATAGTCAAATGTTTGCCTCAAAGATTAAGTCATGCATGTGAGCATACGTGAAACATCTTCGAACACTAGCTTATATTTTGTAAAGACTTAAAAATTATCTTGTTAAACAAAAATACATATTTTGTAAAAAAAGCATGAACTAAAAGTCGTGCTCTGTTGTCGCATTCTGCAAGCCCTAACTCAATAAAGTTTTCAAAAACCTTTTCTTTTCCAACCTCTGACCTGAAAATTCCGAAAACCTTCTTCCAACCTCTTCATGTATATAAGGACCATTTGAGAAGTTAAGTCTTATTTATGTACGAAAACACTTTAGCATTATATTCATTCCATAAAATACATATGTAAGTGGCAATTCCTTGAGTAATTTGAAGAATTATTTTTATAGCAAATCGACATGAACCTAAATAAGTAAATATATTCGTATAATACTATGTATATCATAATTTTAAATTAAACTTGTTTTACAAACAATCCATCGAAATGTAGTATTTTTGTTTAATTCATTTCAAAATTAGTTTAGAAAAAAATCATAACAAAATCATTGTCATATAATTTTATATATTTTTAAAATAATACATTCGTGTATAATCCTAAGAAAAAAAAATAGTATTAGTTCATATTTTCAGAAAATAAATAGTTATTTACGGATTTATAAATATCTATCATTTTTTTTCTCTTCCCTAATTATATCTCTCACCACACCTCTCATTTTATATAGATATGGGTAGATAGATAGATATAAATATAGATTATGGTTTTTCTATTATGGTATTTCTCATCAATCGTTGTTGGATAACCAAAAATATTTCATCATGCAGCCTTGGTTGTGACTTGTGAGGACTATAATAGAATCTCCAATGCAATAATGTGTATCGTACTTAGTGGCAAATAATATTATTATTTACAAAAATAAAAATAAAAAATTAATGCATCAATGTTAAAGTTACAAATTATTATTTGATATTTAGAAAAAATAAAAAGAGTGAAATAAAATAATTGGATGATAAAATATAAATTAGTAATAAAATTGTTTAAGGTTTGACATTATTCTTGACAATCTCATTTAATTATTTATTTATAACGTCAATTATTATTATTATTATTATTTTATTTTTTTTGCTTTTCCTAACATTCTTTGAAACAAAGACAATTTTGATCACGTGCATGTGCGGCACGTGACTTAATATTTCTTTAATATTCCACTTGCAAAATGAAAAAAAAAAAAAATTTGAGGCAATATTTGACTTTTATTATTATCACAAGCTATCCGTACGTAATGTGATGAATTTAATTAAACAATAATCATTAAGTAATAGTTATAATCATTATTTTGTTGACTTTTGTTTCGAATAAGCAAGATATTGTTATAGAGTTTTGCACAGGAATTAAAGAATGAAACTAAATGACTTTACTCCCTCATTAAAACATTGTTTTTATTAAAAAAAAAAAAAAAAGATTCAAGTAATATTTCATTGGGGAAATATAAGAGCAAAATTGAAAAACTATGTATAAAATTAAAATATATAACAACAATTATTTTGAACTACTTTTTACTCAAACAACAACTAGTTTGAACTATAGTAGATAGTAATATAGTCCATCCAGTCTTCATGTTAAAATTTTGAAATTAATTTATTTTATTCTATCTTTCATGTTTAGTTTTTAAAAAGGGTTAATGTTACTTTTTATTTTTTTAATAAGAATTAAATATCAATTTATTAATCTTACTATTACTTTTATTATTTAACACATTTATTTCTTCTAAACAAAATGATATTATGATTATTTGATATCAATAATTATAATATCAATCATTTGTTCTAATCTCGTTGAAATAGTCAGACAGATAAAATGAGACGGAGTGAGTGTAAAATTATTCTTTTAAAAAAATTTGTGATGAAATTATGTTAGTCTAGTTAAAATGTATTAAATTTAGGGTCAGATTGGTTGAGTTGATTTAAACATGTTGGGGATGAACAAAAAATCGAAAAATCGAAATAACCGACCGAGTCGAACCGAAAATTTCGGTTCAGTTCGTTTTTATGTAAATTCGGTTCGGTTTGAAAATTTCAGAAAATCGGTTAATTCGGTTCGGTTTTACAAAAAAAAAATCGGTTCGCTTTTAACCGAGGTATAATTAAAAAATAAAAAAATATAAGTTTTATATTACTTATTATTATTTATTATCAATTCGGTTCGATTCTGTTAATTCGGTTTTAAACATATTTTCGGTTTAGTTCGGTTTGTAATTTTGTAAATATTTCGATTTTCGATTTTTTCGGTTCGGTTCGGTTTAAAATTTTATGCAAATTTCGGTTATTTCGATTCGGTTTTCGGCCGAACCGATGGAATGCTCACCCCTAAAATATGTGATAAATGATAATTGGTAGCTGATGTCTTATATTAAATTAGTACTTAGAAAATTAGTTGATAAAAGTAGTTGAGTGAAGGTTAATTTACAAATACATAAATGATTGAAAAGTATAGAATATTATATATAAAAAATAAGAAAAATATAAAAAATAAAATTATAATAATTAATAAAGACTTTGTAAGTATTTTCTCAAGGAACAAGGCAAATACATGAAAAATAATTAAAAAAATTGTAATAATAAACAAAACTTTATTTATGCCTAATAAATATCTTTCCGTGAAATATAAAGTTATATATTAGTTTATAATTAAGTTATTTTTTACAATATAAAATGATACGATTTTTTTTTCCAATAAGGCAGTAGATTATTAGAAAAAGATTCGATCTGTAGTTTTTTTTGAACAAGAGCTTATTAATCTAAATAAGCTATCAGAAGCTTATTCTTGATTTTCACCAAACAGACTAAAAGAGCTTATTAAGATATAATAAGTTATAAGTACTTTTAAAAAGTTCAACTAAACAGGTTCATTAAAAATCACTATCTTCTAAACAATATATCATTATGTTCATATAATATACTGTATATACCTAATAATAATACTCATTCTTCATATACTTCAAACTTCAAATGATATACACCAGATAGAATGAAACAGGGTTAGTATAAACCTATATACACAACGCTTTAAAATAAAAAAATAAATTTGTTGCCCATAATAATCGAGAAATGACCATGGTTATGAAAACCGGACCGGACCGGCCGGTTCGACCGGGAACCGATCACCACACCGGTCCGGTTTTCATGTGAAAACCGGTAGAGTCAAAAACCGGCCAAATCGGTCATGAACCGGTTGGACCAGTGAACCTGTGACAGGTTCAACCGATTTTTTTTTTTTTTTTTTTTCTAATTTTTATATTAAATAAATTTTGACGGGGTCTTACTTTTTTTATTTGGAGTACAAATAAATACAAATTATGATGGTTAATTTTATTTCATTTGGAAGTTGTTGGACTTGGAGTGATGATATTAGAATTGAACTATTTTATTTGATTTTTCTTCATTATATTTAATTCAACTACATTTTTCTATGTTGTATTGTGATTGATGAATTCATATTTATTCATATGGACTCTTTGAATTAAATTTTAAAATATTTTATAATCATATATTTTATTAATCTAATTTATTTTATTTATTTATAATATATTTAATAGTGGTATACATATATATATATATATAAAATCGGTCCGACCACGGTTGAACCTGTGAACCACTGAACCTGTAGTTTTAGCGGTTCGATGACCGGTCCGATTTTCAGAACAATGAAAATGACCAAACCCAAAACCAAAACAAAGAAACATTGCTATGCAAGAGTATATTTTGTGTCCATTTATTTTTTAAATGTAAATATGTAGCGTTGTTATTAAGTAACTATTAAAGTCAAAAAATAAGGAAA
>BMAC01000172.1:1002233-1065927 GCA_014905375.1 Phtheirospermum japonicum
TTCGGTTTAGTTTCGGTTTGTAATTTTGTAAATATTTCGATTTTCGATTTTTTCGGTTCGGTTTCGGTTTAAAATTTTATGCAAATTTCGTTATTTTCGATTCGGTTTTCCGGCCGAACCGATGGAATGCTCACCCCTAAAATATGTGGATAAATGATAATTGGTAGCTGATGTCTTATATTAAATTAGTACTTAGAAAATTAGTTGATAAAAGTAGTTGAGTGAAGGTTAATTTACAAATACATAAATGATTGAAAAGTATAGAATATTATATATAAAAAAATAAGAAAATATAAAAAATAAAATTATAATAATAATAAAGACTTTGTAAAGTATTTTCTCAAGGAACAAGGCAAATACATGAAAAATAATTAAAAAAATTGTAATAATAAACAAAACTTTATTTATGCCTAATAAATATCTTTCCGTGAAATATAAAGTTATATATTAGTTTATAATTAAGTATTTTTTACAATATAAAATGATACGATTTTTTTTTTCCAATAAGGCAGTAGATTATTAGAAAAAGATTCGATCTGTAGTTTTTTTTGAACAAGAGCTTATTAATCTAAATAAGCTATCAGAAGCTTATTCTTGATTTTCACCAAACAGACTAAAAGAGCTTATTAAGATATAATAAGTTATAAGTACTTTTAAAAAGTTCAACTAAACAGGTTCATTAAAAATCACTATCTTCTAAACAATATATCATTATGTTCATATAATATACTGTATATACCTAATAATAATACTCATTCTTCATATACTTCAAACTTCAAATGATATACACCAGATAGAATGAAACAGGGTTAGTATAAACCTATATACACAACGCTTTAAAATAAAAAAATAAATTTGTTGCCCATAATAATCGAGAAATGACCATGGTTATGAAAACCGGACCGGACCGGCCGGTTCGACCGGGAACCGATCACCACCACCGGTCCGGTTTTCATGTGAAAACCGGTAGAGTCAAAAACCGGCCAAATCGGTCATGAACTGGTTAGACCGGTGAACCTGTATCGATTCAACTTCATTTTATTTTTTTAATTTTTGCTTTCTTATTTTTATATTAAGAAATTAAAATTTCATATTAAATAAAAATTGACGGAGTCTTATTTTTTTATTTGGAGTACAAATAAATACAAATTATGATGGTTGATTTTATTTCATTTTGAAGTTGTTGGACTTGGAGTGATGATATTAGAATTGAACTATTTTATTTGATTTTTCTTCATTATATTTAATTCAACTACATTTTTCTATGTTGTATTGTGATTGATGAATTCATATTTATTCATATGGACTCTTTGAATTAAATTTTAAAATATTTTATAATCATATATTTTATTAATCTAATTTATTTTATTTGTTTATAATATATTTAATAGTGGTATACATATATATATATATATAAAATCGGTCCGACCACGGTTGAACCTGTGAACCACTGAACCTGTAGTTTTAGCGGTTCGATGACCGGTCCGATTTTCAGAACAATGAAAATGACCAAACCCAAAACCAAAACAAAGAAACATTGCTATGCAAGAGTATATTTTGTGTCCATTTATTTTTTAAATGTAAATATGTAGCGTTGTTATTAAGTAACTATTAAAGTCAAAAAATAAGGAAATGGAAAACATGCATATATTTACACACTTTTGATGAATATTTCATTCATTCCAGTTTTATAAAATCATTTAACTTCAAGAATAATTACAAGAATTCTAGGAAATTTTTTCTTTTTTTTTTATTATATTGACCACATTTTAAATTAAATTTGTGTATTGGTAATCATCAAACAATATCTACTAGTCAATTTATCAAAAAAGGTCAATACATGTCCGGTCAGATTTTTTTTTTACTAACGTGACATGATTCAATACTTTTTATAATCTTTGTTTAATTTTAAATATTAAATTAAAAAAAAAAATAAAAAATAAAAATTCATTTTGATCCATTATATTGGTCAAATTATAAAAAAATGTACGTGACATTGGCCATCGCAAAAACACGTCTGCTAAATTGACAAATTCATAAAAAATGTCCAAAGAAAAACTCTGTCGAGATTTTTTGCTGACGTGACTTGTTTCCGTATTTTCTTATCATTTTCTATACTTATAAACATTAAATTGAAGACAGAAACCTATATTGCTTTCCCTTTTTCTGTTTTCTTTTACTTTTTCGTTAATCTAATTAATAAAATATTAGTTAATGAAAAACTAACAAATTCAGTGATAAAATATAAAAATATAAAATAAATATTTATAAATTATAAAATTAATATAAAAATTAATAAAATATAATAATACAATTAGAGATAAATATAAAAACATAAAACAAATTTTAAAATAATTGCAAAGTAACAATAAAGTTTTATATGAAAAAATCAGATTTTATTTTTATATTTATTTTATAATGTTTTAAGATTCGTTTTATGTTTTTATTTTATTGATTTCTCTTAATTAAAATGTTGTTAATAACAAAATAATCATATAAAATTTATCTATTTTATAAATTTTTAATATTTATCATTGATTTTTTAATCTTAATAATTTTATTAAAGAAAACATAAAAGGAAAAAGGAAAAAAAAATGAAGGGCAAAATAGGTTCTTGTTTTCAATTTAATATTTGAAATAAAAAATGATAAAGAATCACGTTGCGTCATGAAGAAATAAACCCGATCAAATTTGTGTGAATTCTTTTTTAAAGAATTGACCAACTTAAAAATAAATATCGGTCAAGCTTTTTTGGACTTTTTTTTTATGAATTGAGCAATTTAGAAGACAATGGTTTAACGATGGACAATGTCACTTACTTTATGTGGTCAATATAATAGATAAAAAAAACTTATTCAAAAGTTTTTATTTTTAATTTAATATTTAAAATTAAAAAAAGATAAGAAATATTTGAATCACAACATACTTATAAAAAATTTGAATTTTGATGAATTGACTAACTTCTTGACGATAATAAATATCAAATACCAACTTTATAAAATATGACCAATATTATGAAAAAATGAAAATTTTCAAAATTCTACATTTATCTTCTCAAATTATTACATCAAAGAAAATTAGAAACTAATCAAATGATATAATAATACACACTAGTACAAAAACAGAATTTAAGAACAGACATTTATGAACGCCTCAGGAGGCGGCGTTCTTGAATGTCAGGCGGTGGTATTTTTGTAATAAAAGTGTCACATACCAGAACGAATTTTTTAAAGACGTTCTGGTATACTGGATATACAGAACGTCGTTAAAAAGACGTTTTGGTATATTAGATATCCAGAACGTCGTTAAAAAAGACGTTATGTTATTTTTAATATCAAGAACATCTTTAAAAATGACGTTCTCGTATTTTAACTATCTAGAACGTCTTTAAAAACGACGTTCTGGAAAGTATTATTCAGAACGCCTTTAAAAAGGCGTTCTCGTATGTCATATTATTTATGTATTAAAATATACCCACAAAATCAATTTTTTTAATTAAAAAATAAAACAAAAAACCCTTATCCCCTTCCTCTCCCGATCCATCTCTGGTTCAATTGGACGAGAAATTCAATCGGAAACCTTCTTCTTCCCATATTCCACCACCACACTCCGTCGGCGCGCACTCAAACCCTAGCCACCACCACTCTGATCAAGCACAAGCCCAAGAATAACACGTTCTCCTGAGCAGCCCTTCGCTAGGGTTTGACGACTGGCCTCCCCTGCCTGAGCACCATCTCCAGCGCCTCCCACCTTGGAATCCCAGCGGCGACACCACCACCACCTCTGCGGCCGCAACTGCAGGATTCTCGTTCAACTCGCCGCGCCGGAGCTGTTGGGCGACGGCTACCAGAACCCGTATTTGACTAGTTCTTCATAGAGGGGACCCCTCAGTCCAGTAACACACCTTCGCTTCGTGCTTGGATGGATCCATCACCCATCTCGGCCACCGCCGACCACCCAGGAGCACCTCTGCCGGTATACTCCGGCGGCATCGGATATGCCGCCGGGTACGGTGGGTTCTCAGGGTTTCACATCCCAGCACAGATTCAAGGTGACCAAGAGGAGCACTATGGCTATTTTGACAAACCATCTTCTGCTTCATCTGATTCTTGCCACTGAGTTTCTTTTTAACTCAAACATCATCAACTACAGGTAGGTTTTTTATTACTTTACCTCTGCAATTCAATGTTCCTTTTGTTTTGTTTATTTTACAGTTAAAACTGAATTATTATTTTTTATTAGCAGGACCATTATAAAAAAATTAATCAAATCAACGAAGAAGTTTGAGTGAGTTGCAGCTCGATGGAGAGACTTGGCTATCCGTGAGGTGAAATAATCCTGATTTTAGTGTCTGTTTTTCTTTTTCCCCGATCTCGATTTGCCGTTTTATGTTTGTTTTGTTTGAATGTTTGCCGTTTTATGTTCGTTTTGTTTGAATGTTTGTTTTAGTCGATGGCTAGTTTCATGTGTTTCCATTAATTTGAAGTCACTGCTCGAATTTGTGAGAAGAGGAGTTCATATCGTGGTTGCTACGCTGGGGAGGCTTAAGGATATGCTGGCGAAGAAGAAAATGAATCCTGATAATTGCAGGTAATGATAACTGTAACTCTATTTTGTGCTGCCTTTTATTTTCATCTTTGTGAGCCTTAAATACATTTGTTGTTTATGTTTGCTTGAGCTGGTTTTGCATTTGAATCATTTTTTCAAAATGTTAATTATTTGTTTATAATTTTATTTGATGTTTATGTTTGCTCCTGCAACCTCTTGAATGTGGTAGCTTTCGGTCCGTCGTTTGATGGCCTCTGGTATGCCATCTTATCTTATCTGCCTTCATCTTCTTCATCTTGATGTTTCTTTTTTGAAGATAGAGAGATAAGCCAAATATTAGATGGGCCTAACGCATAAAAATCCAAGGTTGAATGGAATTGTTGCTCATGGTATGTGTTTTTCATCATCATCTTCTTCTTCTTCTTTTTTCTTTCTATTTTCCGTAATAAGAATTGGATTTTTTTTGACATAGAAATCGATGGTCGAAAAGGATTATTCGACGCTCACTGATGGTGCGTGTTTCATATTTCTCCTCTCTACCTCTTTTTTTTGTGTTTTCTGTACAAAGCATTGGATTTTTTTTAAGCTTCTTTCTCTTCCATTTGTGTGTGTTATTTATTTATGTATTATATTTTTACATTTTATGGCGAAATTAGCAACTGGGCAGATAATATCTACCTTGCTGCCATCTTTTTTCAAGTTTCCACCAAAATTAAGATTCAAATTATCTGTAATTTACTTGAGGGTAATTACAGATCCACCCCAAAGGTTCAGTTTAATTACAAAAAATGAAACTATATTCCAAAATTACAATAAACCCTCAAAGATTATTTTGAATAAAATTTCAATTAAAAAACCCACCCTTGATGTTAAGGCTTGATTACACAAAATCCTAATTACCTTTGTAGTTTCTGAATGAGTACCCCCAAAGACGCATTCGTAATTTTTAAAGTTAGGTGGGCTTGTTTGTAATTAGACTAAACCCCGGGAGTGTTCGTTGTAATCAACCCTTTAATTTATTATTCTCCTACTTGATTAAGCACTTTTTTTTCAATTTAGTGATCTTTGTTTTTCGTTTTCCTAAAAGGTACCTTCAAGTCGAGAATGCAGCGGTTGTTTCGGTCGGACGTGCTCTCAGATACTTGTTGGGTATGGCAGTGCAGAAGCTGTTATGTGGAATCTTAAAATAAAGGCATGTTCCCGTTCTTGTTAACGTGTTCTTATTAATGTTATCTTGCATATAGAAACTTCATACTTACGTGGGGAGTTTTTTCTTTTATTTTCCCTCCCCCCAGTTTGGAGAAATATTTGTAGGTCTGAATAGTATCTTCACATAACATCTACCATTAGACAGTACTGGCGGTATGAGCGAATGACTAGGGGACGCCGTCGTGAGCATTATCAATGGAACATGGATATTATTGGTGTACCTACTGTTACGGTATGTTCACAACATTATGTTTCATTTTTTATGTATAATGCTAAACGCTTCTCTTTTAGTGTATCCGCACATCTTATAATACTTATTTTGGAGTATCTTAGAGTGCACATTTTAGTCCCTTTTAAGTTCCCAATATTATTTCTTTAATTTGGTGTTCCTGCCTTACAGGGTAAGGTGAATGCTTACCTTATAAATAAAATTAAAAAAAACTCTCTAAGTGTTGGGTTTCAAAAGAATGGTATCAATTAACATGCCTTTGTTTTATTTGGAAATAATGTTCCTATGATCCATTTTCTATCAGGCTGAGGCAGAGCTGATTTATTCGATTGTCGCATTTTTCAAGCGCATTGGTATTACATCATCAGACGTTGGGTTTAAAATTTCTAGCAGAAAGGTATGTAGCTAGACGTGCTCATTTTTTCCCCAAAAGAATTGCTTCAGATTATTGAGTTTGCATGCTTCTGTTTTGGCTCTGCACGTATCATTTTATTTCCAACAAAGTGTATTACATTAAATTTTACTTGAGAAATACTGATGTGTTGCCTTTATGTGCTGTTCTTACATTGTACAGGTTTTGCAAGAAGTTCTGAGACGCTGATGCATACCAGAAAACTTGTTTGGCAGGATTTGTGTAATAATAGACAAGGTTAGTTTGATAAAGAGGTGTCTATGTGTAACACCCATGCATCAAATGCATATTTTTTACAATTTATTTTTTAAAAAATCATCTTGCATTAAAATATAATTGTAGTCCCAAACTCGTCACCGTAAACGATTTTCTATTATTAGTTTCAAATAATCTACGAATCATATTTAATCAAATTAATAGTTCGGTTATCAAATAAATTATAATTCTCGACTTTTAAGAAGCTATTATAATTATTTAGTAATTTATTTATTTATTTATTTAAATTATTATTGATTCGTTTACAAAATTATTCGATTAAACTATTGGGTCGTCTTTTAATTATTTTCGGTTTTGGACTTCAAGCAAGCCCATGCAAGCCCACCAAAACCTAACCCTAACCTTTCAAAATGAATTTTTGTCTTGGTATATAAAGTAAAGTTCAAACCTTATCCACCCAATCCCCACATTTCTTCATTTTTCTACAGTCACAAACAACTCAATCTCCACATTTCTACATACGGCCACCATCCTACATACGGCCGCAAATAGGTAAATCATTCACTGCTTTCTAAGAGATTTTCAAAGAAACAATTCATCGATCAAATATTTTCCCAGACATTTTCAAACCACCACTATCCTTTTCAGTCAAAACAAACGGCCTGAACCACAACCAGCTGCACGAACGGGCCCAAGGTGCACGAACGGGCCCAAGGTCGGGCCTCGTCGTTGTGCTGCCACCACGACCTTTTCGAACCACCAAGAATCTCTCCCGGCCAGCTTCCAAACCCGCAACCACCGTCACTGACCCAACAACCAACTTCCAGCCGCCGGCGAAGCAAACCCACCAGCTGCTGCCGGCAGCCTTCACGACGCCATCGCTCTCACCTAACCACCACCCTTCCTCGCCAAACCACCAACCACAACCACTCGCGGCCCGAATTCAAGTCCGAATGCCAAGTTCTGCTGCCGCCCGCTTCGCCGTCGCCCGCCCCCGCCGGTTGTAGCCAAACACCACCCTGATGCCGCCATGGTTCAGCCGCCGCCTTCGATTTGGGCCCCTGCCACCGTGGGGAGGAGGCCGTTAGCAGGAGCCGCCGTTCGCCGAGCCGCCGCTGTGGTGGTGGAATCGATGGGGAGGTGGTTGCGCCGAATTGCCTAGTTTCTGCAAATTGAGTAAAGAAGGAAAAGGGGAAATGGAGGGGCCGTTGAAAGGATTAAAGGGCTGAAAACCTATATATAATCCAATCTTTCCAGAAATATCAAATTGACCCCAGCTTTTCTAGCCCATTTCAATTTGACCCCAAAGTTTCCAATTTTTTTCGATTGACCCCTTTAGCTTTAACCTCATTTCAATTTAGCCTTCAATTTATTAAGAACCTCCAGTTGACCCTCAGACTTTTTCCATCTTCCAATTTAACCCCCAAAACTCTTAACATTGTTCAATTGAACCCCCAACTTCCTAACCCTTTTCAATTGAACCCCTAGATCTTGCCAACCTTTCCAATTGACCCCACAAGTTTTCAATTCATTCAATTGAGCCACCTATTTATCCAAAACCCCAATTGATCCAAAACCTCAATTTCGACCCTCCAACTTTCGAAAACTTCGATTCAACCAAATAAAACTTATTAAATTTCAATTGAGTCCATTATTATTTATTTTAATATTATATTTTGTATTTTAAATAAATAAATAAATATATTACATATTAATATTTAAAAAATTATTTAATTATATAAATAAATATATTATATATTAATATTTAAAAATTATTCAATTATATATATACTAATTAAGTATATTTCTCAAATGATTAGGTGACGAGGAAATCAGGACGTAGGATTCAACCACGTGAATTCACTCAACTTTTTCACGACTTTATTTCGAGGTAGGGACCACCGACCCGTCTTATGTTAAATTCTATGTGCTCAAATCTATGTGCAATGTGTATCATGAAATGCTATGTTTATAAAATAATATAGCCGTGTACCGCAAAAGTTGTCCGTGACCGGGGAAAAGGGTCATTGGGTTTATCCCAACGTGCTATATCCAATGATTAAAACCAGGGGCCTTAAGTGCCTATGACCGGGGGAAAGGGTCATCGGGGAAGCCTATGACCGGGGAAAAGGGTTATAGGGGAAACCCGCCGCGTTTTAGCTGCAGTCAACTGTCTTCCAAAGTAAAATTATGAATTCTATGGTTAGTTGTGCTATTTCTGAGTTTGTATAATTTTGCATAAGGTATGTCGGTGTAACTATTGAGTACGTTGAACTCATCCCAAATCAACGACGTTTTTCTTTCAGGTACAAAAGAGAATATCGAGTGAATGGGAGACGAGGAAGCAAAAAGGATACTTGTTATCCGTTTTGTTTTGTATGTTTGTTTTTTTTAAAGAATGTGGAACTAGACCTAAATTGTACTTTAGCTATCGTTTTCCACTGATAGCAATTTGGTTATTATTGTTTTAAATATTCCGCTGCGTATACTTGATCATTTTGAAATTATGAATTTTATTATGTTGAGGTTATGAAATTCGACATTTATTTGTGACGCCAAGATTTCTTCAATTATTTAAAATATAAACCTATTTCGATTTATCAAAATCGGGGTGTTACACTATGAACTATGAATATTTGCAATCATTTTCAGTTCTTTTTTTTTTTTTTGCTACTTTTTCCCCCTTACAATTTTGTTCTAAAATATTAAGAAGAAAAGAAAGAATATATTAAAAATATAATTAATATAAGTATGTAAATCACGAGTTTTGTTTGGTAATTAAATACAAGTATGTAGTTAAATGTTAGTAATGAATTCAATCTAAACATAAAAATATAAATTATGTAAGAAGAATTAATAATATTAATTAGACACCACTACAAATTAATTCTGGGAAGTTGAACATTCCAGAACGGTTTTTTTAAAAATACCGTTCTGGAAAGTTGAACATTCCAGAATGGTTTTTACAAATACCGTTCTGCAAAGTACTACTTTCCAGAACGGTTTTTAATAAAACCGTTATGGAAAATACTAAAAAAATAAAATAAAAAAAATTGAATTTCAATTATGCAAATTACAAATTAACATACAAATATTGGCCATAATTTCTCATTCATTATTATCAATCAAATAAATCACAAGATATTCAGGCAAACATCTTAGAAATAAGTGATTGTCAAGTGTTTCTACAGATTACATTACAACAATCGTAGCTTTACAAAACCCACATGCTAAAAAAAAAAAAAAAAAAATCTCTAGCACAAGTCCAAGATTTTGCACAACAAGGCTGGATGATACCATTCTCGTCATCCTCTGGTCCAAGAATAAATGATTCCTTTGAAATAATCACTTATACCCCATTTCTACACACAACCAACTTCTGAGGTTAAGCCATTAATACCTTGCATCCGGACTGAGTTCAAAAGCCGCATCCCCTCGTCGCCTATATGCTGAACTTCTGATGGCGATAAAATTCTAATGCGAAATTTATGCAAAATCGTCATCATTTACGTAAGCAGGATATAGCCGATTCGAAGGTGTTTGGATAGGAGGTGAGATTTTTAGGAGACAAAGCGACGTCGGTTTTACCTTGTCCAGTTTTCATTAATTTTGAGTGTGGTTGTGTTGGAGGCTGAGGCTTCAGGTTGGATGAGCTTCCACTACGAGATAACGATGGCGACGTTTTTTTATGGTTGTATGTAATTACTGCTCCTCGTGGGGTAACTTTTCTGAAACCGTTCAGGTTTTTATTTTCATTTACTTCCTCTACCATCGGTCTCACAGCTGATTCGACAGGCACGAGCTTCCCGTCCACTTGGTTTGTAAAAACTAACGAAACCTGAAAATAATAATAATAATAATAATAATAATAATAATAATGATGATGATGAATAATAGATAGATGAGATATGTATATATGATGTAGTGATGAGGGATGAGATGATAAATAAATAATAAAAAAAAATACACACAATTTAAAAAAAAAAAGAAAAGAAGAAAAGAAGAGCTGAGCTAGCAAAGTAATTAGTTTGCCGAAAGAACCCTGTGATGAAAGCCAAGTGCATCAAAGAAAGTGGGACTTACAGAGAGAGGCAGACACCAAGCTCGCAGTTTGAATACTGCCCTAAATCTGACTGCACTTGCCAATATCAGTGCCTAAAGAAATTTGAAAAACTAGACCAGTATCCTGCGTTTAAAATAGTTGTTACTCCATCTGTTGAAGGATTTTGGGTCGCCTAGATCAATTATGTATGAGAAATTAGGATGCCAAGAGAATAAGAGGATAAAGAACTTTCGAGTTATATTTTACAAATTATTCCAAGAAAATTGATTCACTCATCATAAGTTATCAAAAACATTAATACGAAATTCAGCTCTCAGTTTAGTTACTAGACCTAACCATAGCAAAAATAACTTCCAATAGGAAAAGGAAGGCGAGAAAGAAATGCAAATGAATCCATAGATTTACCTAGAGTAATCATCCAACATTTCAAAATATTATCTTCATTGTCCTCTTTTTATTATTTATTGTCTCTTATCATAAACAAAATCCAATAAAACCCTGCATCTCTAAGATCCTAGTTGCCTGAGAACTGCTTGCGAGCACCTAAGAGTAGCAGAAGACTAGACTATGAAAATATTTGTAAACTTCATGAGCAGTTATATAGATAAACCAGTAACTCAACATGGCCAAATGCTACAGTAATACATAAAGTTATACGGACCAAATACAACTATTTGCCTAAGACCCTAATTTTGAGTCATGTGCATCACTGATCAATAATGCGATGAGAATCAAACTTTTTTCATCATCTTGATCAACCACCTCTCTTATTATCTGGTTATGAAGGTACAACACAACGAGCACAAATAAACTGAATGCTTGGTCTTACCTTGACTGTGGGTCTTGCGTCTGTCCTTTTGAATTTTTTCATGAATGCCATCAAGCATGGAAATGAAAAATTCATGTGCATCCTGTTGCTCATAACTAGCAAGATTCGAAGCATGCTGCCACCAACTGTATCACAAAATGCAGCACATGTTAACATGAGCATCAAATGTGAGTGGCACGAAGACAAAACATATAAACAAGACCCAAAAACAAATTGGATACTAAGTACCAAAAGTCTTTAGTAGTAATCAAACCAAACACAACAAGATTAGGGGAAAAAACAAATACTTCATTTTGCCACAAACTGCAAAAAGGTCAAAGATTTCAGTAAAATCTTGACTTTTGGTGAACAAGGAAACACACTAACCAAAGAATCATACAGGAAAATCCAATCTTTATACCCACAAAATAGGATGAACACAAATATATGGATGAAACCGCACAGATAGGATGAACCAAAGATCAAATATATGAATGCTCATTTGTGTTCACTAGCAAATGACCAAATAACTTTATGAATTACCAAACAGCAATGTAAGTGCTTGCATCAAGCCAATAACCGATGGGACTTTACCAGAAAGGTTGTTACTTTGCAAGGACCTAAAAATAAACCACAATTCATCAAAACTCTTCAAAAGTGAATCTCAACTTTTAAGCAAAAAGAAAACACTAGTTTTTAAACCAAATATTAAAAAACATGTGTGACAGCCTAAATAAAATAAAACTAAACTCAGGTGCTTCAAAATGAAAGAAAGAAATATATTTCAAATACCTATGGATCCCACCAGAAAATGACGCTTGATGTCATAATTATCCAACAAATATTGCAGCACAAAAAAGGTTTAAAAAAATTGATAACAACAAAAATGAAAAAATAAATAAAAAACAAACACATTTGCCAACAATACCAACTTCTATAACCTTATCCTCCATCAGCAAACACCCCACCCCACCCCACCCCCAATATCTAAAACCAACCAGTTGCCCTTCACTTATCACCCCAATAGCTTATGAACATCAGCTAAGTTCCAGATTTATGAAGTTACAGTTTCAATTTCCCCATCAGAATATTGAAAAAAGCTCCGGGGAAAGGGTCATTGGGTTTATCCCAACGTGCTATATCCAATGATTAAAACCAGGGCCTTAAGTGCTATGACCGGGGGAAAGGGTCATCGGGGAAGCCTATGCCGGGGAAAGGGTTATAGGGGAAACCCGCCGCCGTTTTAGCTGCAGTCAACTGTCTTCCAAAGTAAAATTATGAATTCTATGGTTAGTTTGTGCTATTTCTGAGTTTGTATAATTTTGCATAAGGTATGTCGGTGTAACTATTTGAGTACGTTGAACTCATCCCAAATCAACGACGTTTTTCTTTCAGGTAGCAAAAGAGAATATCGAGTGAATGGGAGACGAGGAAGGAAAAAGGATACTTGTTATCCGTTTTGTTTTGTATGTTTGTTTTTTTAAAGAATGTGGAACTAGACCTAAATTGTACTTTAGCTATCGTTTTCCACTGATAGCAATTTGGTTATTATTGTTTTAAATATTCCGCTGCGTATACTTGATCATTTTGAAAATTATGAATTTTTATTATGTTGAGGTTATGAAATTCGACAATTTATTTGTGACGCCAAGATTTCTTCAATTATTTAAAATATAAACCTATTTTCGATTTATCAAAATCGGGGTGTTACACTATGAACTATGAATATTTGCAATCATTTTCAGTTCTTTTTTTTTTTTTTTTTTGCTACTTTTTTCCCCCTTACAATTTTGTTCTAAAATATTAAGAAGAAAAGAAAGAATATATTAAAATTTCACATGAGTTTTATTATCAAATTTCTTGTCTATGGCCTAGAAATAGATATACCATCTATGAAGGAAAATGGTCCACTAATATCTTTGGTAGATGCTTTTTTGATTCTAGCAGTGTAATATGACCAAACCCCTTGGGGTATGTATAGTATAATTTATTTTGATGTCTGTTCTTGAGCTGTACTTTTAATTGAAATGTTATATCAGGTGATTTGTGTTAATTATCACTATACATTTGTTGCATAATTAATGTAATTTGGGTGCTTTGCTACTGCTCTCTCTCTCTCTCTCTCTCTCTCTCTCTTGCATTGTTTCTTTCTTTTATTTCTATGCCATATCGACTTCTTGTTCCATTTTTTTTTAATTCTGAATAGTTGGAAAAGATTCCCATCGATGATATTAAGAAAGAGTTGAGGTCTGCTGAGTTATCAGAGGAGGCTGTTGAAGATCTATTTGTAAATCCTTTCAGTAAAGTCTTTGGCAAAGTTAGAAGGTTAGCATGGTCACATTTTGTACCATTCTAGAAAATAAATTTTCTGTTCTAGAATGGTACCATTCTATTCTTATCCGTCACTTTCCAGATCGGTTTTTACAATTACCGTTCTGGAAAGTTGTACATTCCAGAACGGTATTTTTAAAAAACCGTTCTGGAATGTTCAACTTTCCAGAACGGTTTTTACGAATACCGTTCTGGAATGTACAACTTTCCAGAACGGTTTTTTACAAATACCGTTTTGGAATGTACATCCTTCCAGAACGGTTTTTTACAAATACCGTTCTGGGAAGTTGAACATTCCAGAACGGTTTTTTTAAAAATACCGTTCTGGAAAGTTGAACATTCCAGAATGGTTTTTACAAATACCGTTCTGCAAAGTACTACTTTCCAGAACGGTTTTTAATAAAACCGTTATGGAAAATACTAAAAAAATAAAATAAAAAAAATTGAATTTCAATTATGCAAATTACAAATTAACATACAAATTGGCCATAATTTCTCATTCATTATTATCAATCAAATAAATCACAAGATATTCAGGCAAACATCTTAGAAATAAGTGATTGTCAAGTGTTTCTACAGATTACATTACAACAATCGTAGCTTTACAAAACCCACATGCTAAAAAAAAAAAAAAAAAAATCTCTAGCACAAGTCCAAGAATTTGCACAACAAGGCTGGATGATACCATTCTCGTCATCCTCTGGTCCAAGAATAAATGATTCCTTTGAAATAATCACTTATACCCCATTTCTACACACAACCAACTTCTGAGGTTAAGCCATTAATACCTTGCATCCGGACTGAGTTCAAAAGCCGCATCCCCTCGTCGCCTATATGCTGAACTTCTGATGGCGATAAAATTCTAATGCGAAATTTATGCAAAATCGTCATCATTTACGTAAGCAGGATATAGCCGATTCGAAGGTGTTTGGATAGGAGGTGAGATTTTTAGGAGACAAAGCGACGTCGGTTTTACCTTGTCCAGTTTTCATTAATTTTGAGTGTGGTTGTGTTGGAGGCTGAGGCTTCAGGTTGGATGAGCTTCCACTACGAGATAACGATGGCGACGTTTTTTTATGGTTGTATGTAATTACTGCTCCTCGTGGGATAACTTTTCTGAAACCGTTCAGGTTTTTATTTTCATTTACTTCCTCTACCATCGGTCTCACAGCTGATTCGACAGGCACGAGCTTCCCGTCCACTTGGTTTGTAAAAACTAACGAAACCTGAAAATAATAATAATAATAATAATAATAATAATAATAATGATGATGATGATGATGATGATGATGATGATGATGATGATGATGATGATGATGATGATGATGATGATGATGATGATGATGATGATGATGATGATGATGATGATAATAATAATAATAATAATAATAATAATAATAATAATAATAATAATAATAATAAATAGTTACAACACAAGTTTAAAAAAAAAAAGAAAAGAAGAAAAGAAAAGAAGAGCAAAAGACAACACGACATTCAGATCACTTCATCATTTACATTAGCGAAAACCTAGACATGAATAGAAAAACGATAATCATAATAAATGCAAAGTCTCCTCAAACATAAACCCCGTTTTAGCACAAGTGAATCGTAATGAAGCTATCGTTCATCCTTTCCATCCCGTATTAGCAGCTCTTTGAATTAAAGGGGCAAACATTTAAAAGATTGTCAGAGATAAATTCCAGAGCATAACAAAGCTGAAATTAAAAAAAAAAATACAAAATACAAAATCAATGTTCATCGTCATGAAAACCATGCACAAAAGCACAAAAACAAAAAAAAGCTACTCAATGAACCACAAATATCACCAAAATCTCGGATATTAGGCAATAAGACAAATATCTACAAAATAAAAAAATCAATCAGCAATATAAAACTAATTAAGCTCTCATGCATCACAAAAATTCTTAAAAGACATTTCATATCAAAAGAAACAAAAAAAATACGACATATAAGTTCTCAGAGAAAAGAACAACCATGCGGATGAAAATTAAAAAAGTAATTAATATAAACAGTAAGTAAATAAAAGATTTAATACAACCAGTAATTAATAAAAAAATATATATTCAGAACTTACTTGCTTATCGTGAGAAAATCTGCAACCATCTCCACGATTACACTCTCCTTTTTGAAAAGCCCGACAAACACCTCATTCCTCTCTCTTCTTCTGCCTAGTCTCCTCATCCTCTTCTTCTAACTTCTTGTACTTGCTCACATGATCAACCCTAATTGTTCTGCCCAAAATTTGAGCTCCATTCAAATTGTCTGCAAAAGAGATGGAAACTCAATCTTTTTAAGTTGAAACTAAAAGAAAGAAGACTAATGAGGAAGAAAAAACGAACCTACAGCAAGATTTGWACTTCTTTGATCCTCATAAGCGACAAAAGCAAACCCTTTGGATTTTCCGATACCTTTGTCTCTTACTAAGTTAACATCAACAATCTCTCCATACCTAAATAAGCCAAACAAATCAATTCCCCCGAAAAGTAAAAAATAAAAATAAATAAATAAAAATCACCTTATAAAGAGAAATTCAAAAAGGCGAAAAGCTTACTGAGCAAAGACAGCAAGGAGATCGCCTTCGGTTAGGTCAAACGGGATGCCACCGACATAAACATAAGCCGAATCTTTATACTTAGCATGCCATGATGCATCTTCGGATATTCCTAGACTTGCTTCTTTTTTGTTTATATTCTGAATACGCTTCACCAATGTCAAGGGATTCATGGGAATAGGATTTTACTCTAGACGCAAGAAATAACTCCGAGTCTCAGAATAATTAACTTAGTTTCTATGAAAATAATTCATTTACAAACCATATAGATGGCAAACACTAATATCCCTTTTATCAGAACCAGAGAAATTGATTCACACTTTTTGTCAACTAAAGTACACAAATACAGTACACTAAACAAATAATTGGGCATTTGCTTAAATATCTCAGTTCATAATTCTCTTAGACATTGTCTCACTTCATCCCTGTATTATAGAAATATAATCAAATTGTATTTATGTACTATTAAAAGAGAAATRYATTWACCACGAAAAGCTAACGCAAGAAGTTATCAACGTATACAAGCAACATTCATAGGCTCACAGAGCTAGGATCGCTCCATCGCCGCGCGTCTTTGCCGGAAGCGCTGCGCTGACTGCCGTGCTGTTCGCCGTTGCCGATTTCTGTTTTGGGAGAAAGAAAGGAAAAACAGACGGGTTTCAAGCTTATGGGCTGGTTCTCCATCCCATCAAAAGGCCAGAATCGCCATCCCACCACCCTCGTCTGTCACCCACCACCGGAAATCGCAGCACCATCATCACCCAATCCCAGAACCGCTGCTGTCGAACCCAATTAGTGAAGCGCCGCGCCATCGTTCTGTCGTGCACAGGCGCCGCACGGAGACGCCGAACCAGATAAGCCGCCTCTCCACAGTTCCCGTCGTCACCTCCCCGTTAATTTTCAGAAAATCAAGACGGAGCCTTCCGAGCTGGTGCCTGCCCTCGTTGCTGCTGTCCGTCGCAGTGAAAAGGAGGCTGCCTTTCCTGATCGCTAATAACATAACCTGACAATAAAACACACAATTGCCAAAAAAAATAATTCGACAAGACCATTAAAATGATATAAAGTCAACAAAACAAAGTTTGAAGACATGGCAACCGGTGGCATGGTTAAAGAGCTTGCACGGAACATTCCATGAATTACAAAGCTGCACAAGACCCTGTTAAACTGAGAGTTTGGGGGCGAAGTGGCCAACCAAGCAAAATCCCGTTTCTAGAAATTTAGGCACATGATTTCACATACAATCAGCAAACAGCAGACACATAATGTAAGACTTCAATATCCTGTTTAAATACTCAAACCCCTCAACACATCAAACGARAACTAGTATACAATCAACTAATTTCATTAAACAGTAAATAAATTACCAAGGCGGGTTCGAACCTTCCCTCACGGATGGCGACCTGGAACCCACGCTGCTGTCTCGTCCCAGCCTAGACATACTCCTTCCACTTTTAGGCGTACCCAACCCCGGGCTCCCACTACGGTAACTCGCTCGCAGAGACTCATCGATCGTTTGTGAAGACTTACGATCGCATTCCTCATAAACTTCTGCGCGGTGGGCGAAAACATCTTTTTGATCGGGCTCGCACTCACCCCTCTAACCGGCGAAGGTAGTGGCGGTTTCTGAAATAATTTTGACCTCTCCCTAATCTTCCTCGCAGCCTCCCGAGACAAAGAATGGGCCTTCACATCCCATCGAGCTCATCGCTGGCAAGATTCGCTTTTTGCTCATTGTATAAGGAAGGGGTAATAGAGGTATTCTGTAAAAAGGAGGAACCAGGTGTTACCGTGGTGTGGCGGCGCGAATCAGTGGCAGCGGTGGAGTCTCCACTTTTCCTTATACGATGCCGTTTCGAGGATCTTGAGCTGGGCGTCTCGGATGAGAACGGGATCTTGGGACCGAACGGCCTGCAGCTAGTCGAGGCGATCTCGGAGCTTGGGGATGTCGGGGAAGAAGTCTCGCTCGATGATCTTCTCAATGGAGGCGACGTAGGTGTCCTCGTCTAGAACGGCGGGGCTACGGCGGCGCTTGCGGGAGGCAAAATCGGGCGTGGAGGCTGAAACGAGGGTGGAATTAGGGTTAGGGTTTGGATCTTCTCTGTATTCTGAGGTGATTCAGAGGAAATTGAAGATGCAGAGATTTGAGAAATTAGGGTTCGGGAATTGGGGAAGTATTGGAATTGAACCTTTGGTAGGGAAATACGAGAGTGGACGAACACGCGTGGACCCTCTCATTTACCGCCCCATAAGACTTTTTTCTAAAATTTTTTTTTTAAGAAAGACATTCAAGAACGGTTGTTTAATACCGTTCTGGATTGACTCATCATCCAGAACGGTATTGAAAATACCGTTCTGTATCATAAACTTTCGAGAAGGGTATTTTTTTACCGTTCTGTATCGGCGAATACATCTAGAAGGGTTTTTAATATGCCGTTCTGGAAAGTAAAAATATGGGCGGCAAAAAATTTTTATTTACGCGGCATTAAATTGACCAAGACATTTCAGAACGGTTTTATAAATACCGTTCTTGATTGGCTTACAATCCAGAATGGTATTTTAAATAACGTTTTGGAAAACACACTTTCCAGAACGGTATTAAAATACTGTTCTGGATTGTACACTTTCCAAAACGTTATTTAAATACCGTTCTGGACTGACTCATAATCCACAACGGTTTTTCAATAACCGTTCTGGAATGTATACATTGCAGAACGGTATTTGAATACCGTTCTGGAAAATTGTCAATCCAGAACAGTAATTTCAAAAACTATTTTGGAAAGTCTAATACAGAACAGTATTTTAAATACCCTTCTAGATGTACCAGGATGTTCTGTTCTAGAATGCAGTTTCTGCACTAGTGAGTTATCATTATTAGTTTGACTGCATCTATGGTATAGGAAACTTGAATGGAGGAGTTTGACATTACGATCTTGATCTGCCCGATAAATAAGTAATAATAGTTGTATATATTTTTCAATGGAGATGAAAAGATAAGAGGAAAGATAGAGCTTGAGATTTTCCTCATAGCTGAACTTTGGAAGTGAAGTAATTAATTACACAAGTCCATGGTGAATATATCGTGTGTCTAGAACTTGAACGCTAAGAATACATTTTGTTGCTTTATCCATAATGGAGAAAAGAAAATTCAACCTCCCTCAGAAACAATTTGAAATGAAAGACCTTCAGACAGATGTAGGCAGATATTGATCCTCTAATTGGTTGACATAAGGGGCGTCGTTGGTTGCTGGTAGTATATAGCACAATGTAATATGGTTAAGTGAAGCTCTTGTTGATGTCCATTTGAGAAAACCTTAAAGGCTTGCAATCCTTCACCTGCGCCTATTGAATTATCTTCTTTACAGGTCCGGGTGAAATAGGCTTTTTCAAAACCTTTAGTTAATTTTCAGAGGAATTGCAATCTTCATTTGCTCTTATTTTCTTACAAATCATTGCAGAGAAACTTGGCGATTCAGTCGATGCCCTTGCTGATTTGAAGCAACTATTCTCACTCGCTGAAGAGTATGGTTACTCCGATTGGATCCAATTTGATGCATCCATCGTACGCGGCTTAGCCTACTACACTGGAATTGTTTTTGAGGTAATGTATGTCAAGGAGAAATATGTCTTAGTATGTGCTAATGGTCGTGTTAGTTAAAAGGGGGATAATAACAAAAACTATCCTTGACGTTTGACCTAATTACGGGAAAAAACCATTAATCTTTCAGAAATAGTAATACCCTCATAAGCTCAAGGGTACTTTTTTTTAAAAAAAAACTAACTTTAGTTTGTATGATTGTTTTGAGTAGATGTGGACTTGTTTGGTCTCAATTAATTACCATGTTGCTCATTTTCAGGGATTTGATAGAGAAGGAGAGCTGAGAGCTATTTGTGGTGGAGGATGATATGACAGGTTACTTTCTCCTTTTGGAGGCGATGATCTTCCAGCATGTGGCTTTGGTTCGGTGATGCAGTTATTGTAGAAGTGAGTTAAATTCATTTTACTGTCATTTCACTGTATATTCTATTTTCCTTCAATTCGCCCCTTTCTGCTATAACCATCTAAAATATCTTTCTTGATTTCCTCATCTTACTTCCCATTGATTATAAAGCTGCTAAAGGAGAGGAAACTCTTACCAGAACTAAGCGCCCAGGTACAAAATATCGTCTGCTCGTTGGATCAAGATTTGCAGGGTGCAGCGTCTTTAGTTGCTGCTAGACTCGGGGAAAAGGGCCAAAGTGTTGACTTGGTTTTGGAAAATAAACCTCTTAAATGGTACACCATTTCACGATAAAAGTTTCTGACTAAACACAAGAAAAGTGCTAATTCCAAAATTTACCCGAGGTTTAGCCTAATTGCATAAAAAACGAGTCTGGAAGGGTGTGTTTGTAACACATCTCTATTTGTGATTTTGAAAGATAACTGACATTTTTTTGTAATTAGGCTAAACCTTAGGGTGGCTTTTGTAATTATCCCGCAAGAAAATTGTTAATACTTGTAAACCCTATCAACACTAACAGCTGTTATTGCATAACTTTATTTAGTTAATGCTCATATTTTTTGTTAGTTTGAAACTTCATACATTTTCTATAATCGTGTTTTATGTTTTCTTATTGCCTTGAATATTACAGGGTATTTAAACGGGCAGCACGAACAAATGCTGAGAGGCTGATGATATTGGGAAGCAAAGAGTGGCAGAAGGGAATGGTTGGCGTCAAATTCTTTCATCCGGAGAACAATATGAGATTAAAGTTGATGAACTTGAATGATGGTTACAAGGTATTTTCCTATTGATATATATATATATATATATATATATATATATATATATATAGGGTTGGGTTCAAATGAGAATCCGTCATTATATGTGAACCTAGGGACTCATCTTAACCATTAGATTGGATAATCTTGATGGTCGAGATCATGACATGTCAGCATGGTAATAATGTAAAAAAATCCATTAATTAATTAAAAATGGTATTTTGGACATATATCAACGTTTASAAAGAGCACTACATTGTTCTTTAGAAAGAACAATAGATTAAGAAAAAACACACTACCATTTTATACAAAAAGTATCGCAAATCTCGTCTATAAACTGCAAATTCAAATATTTGAAATGAAACTCAAATTTTCAACAAATCATAACTTTTTCAAATTTTATTAGTTTTGAATGAAATATATATCAAATTAATCATATTCTCAAGATCTACAATTTAAGATACATATTGCATGTTTTAAAACGTAAAATATATATATATATTTAAATTAAAAAAAACTGGACTGATTTTAGCACTACAGTACTGTGTAAAAAGCACAATGAACCTGGACATATAATTGCACTGTGCAATATTAGATCTAAGGCCAGGATTAGTCCATATATTCATCATTTGAACCCAATCCTATATATATATATATATATATATATATATATTAATGTAGAAATACTATTGAACATAATCTAGATAAATGAATTTTGTTTGGTTTTTTCAATTCTTCAACATGGCATTTTTTTCTTTTTAATACAATTTTATGCCCCAAGTTTGTATCATAACAGAGGATACTTGGTTGAGCTTTGCCCATCGATCTATTGTGAATTTTGCACTTTGTGAATCATCATAACAAGAATAATTGGTGGTTAGCTAAAATAGCTCATTTGATAGAAACTTAAAAAAGTTTGGTAAATAATTCAAAAGTGGATGATGGCCTTTTTATCAAACCAACTTTACTAGTTATCTGTTTATTCGATTTTGGAATATGTTGATTTAGTTACTTAACAAAATCCTCAGTGAGAGTGAGTTTGACTAACAAGGAAGTGCCTCACTATTAGCTGGATCGATCTTTTCATTCTCATAACACACTGTCTTATCATGGACAGTGGTATTGGAATGACCACCATCATTTAATTTATATTATTCTCTTATTAAATTAGTAATTTTTTTTGCTTCTACTTACCTTATTAGTGTGGTTTTTGCTGGTGAATTTGTCAGACTAATTCCCATCTTTTTGGACAACTTGCAACATTCATGCAAAAGTTTGAGCAACAGTTTCGATAGAATGAAAAGGCAAAAACCCTTCTCAATCCAGACTCGGTACCGGCCGTGTAATTTGATTACGGGCGGAGTTCCCATCGAAGATTGTTTTGATTCAAATTTCTTATAATTTATTTATATATAATTATAAAAATCACCCTTGATGTTCGACCTAATTAAAAAAATCCTAATTATCTTTTTAGGTTCTTAATGAGTACTACCAAAGAGGTATATTTAATTTTTAAATACAGGTGGTCAAGGTTTGTAATTAAACCTTTAATTTAGTATCCTCCCACTCGAGTAAGCACTCTTTTTTTTTCAATCTAGTGATATATTTTTTTTCATTTTTCTAACAGGTACCTTCAAGTGGGGAATGAAGTGGTTGCTTTGGTTGGATGTGCTCTCGGATACTCGTTGGGTATGGCAGTGCAGAAGTTGAGTGGAGATGAACACCTCATGACTCTTCCCCCAAAGTTTTCTCACTCTACAACTGTTGAGTTGCTATCTTCGCATTTAACTCATCAAGAACTGAACAAAGAGAAAGGTTTCAATCATCCAAGGAGGTTTTTTTGCTTTTCTTGGGACAAGAATGGAAATAAAAAATCACATACTTTTTTTGACAATTAAAAATCATATAGTTTTCGGATTTTGACATAGGTTGTGTTGGTGATTTTCTATTGTTGCATTGGTTGTTGAACTTATCTGTGGATTTATAGAAAAAGATTTAGCGTAAACAAGTTTTTAACTCAAAAAGATTTTGTTATTAGATCTGAAGGATACTAAGACAATTGAATTGAATCACAAGTGTTGCCGATCGTATGACTGTGAAATATATGTAAAAACCAAACTTGCATCTTAATGGGTTTAATATTTTTCATTCTGTTTGTGATTATCTTTCGTGTACTTTGCTTAGTTTTGTTTATGATGAAAGTTAGGTTTCATGAACTTTTTAACTACATATCATGACAACTTTTTGGATAATATTCATTTTTTCAGTTCGTTATTTTTTTCTCATCACCTTGTTTATCTCTTGTAGCGTATATACAATGAATTGAAGGGGATATTTGGATGGCCGGCTGATATACGCTCATTATTTTCGAGATCTTGGAAAGGAATTGAAGGGGATATTTGGATGGCCGGCTGATATAAATATATGATTAATATATTATTATATATATAATTGTTATATATATGTTTAATATATTAATATATATATTTATATATATATATATATAATTGTTATATATATATATATAATTTATAGAAACCGATCATGCTTATTTGATTTTACGAAAATCGAATTGTTTCTATTTATTGAAAAGCAATTATAAAACATTGTATGAATTAATTGATTGTAAAATTGGACCGTCGTCAATTTAAATTCGATTCAAATTACTTTTATTTAAAAAATTTTGTTTTCCGCTGCGCGACGGTACCCTCGATTCCCAATACGCTCATTATTTTCGAGATCTTGGAAAGAGCGAGGGTCGTCCTCAACAAGAATGGTAATTTGTTATCATCCCAACGGTCATGAGAAATTTCACATTTGTTATTTTGTTATTAATGGAAACAATCTCTGTCTGGTTCTTGAAAAATGCTTATATATGTTTTTTTTTGAATACTTGTATTGTTTGTATTGACATCTTATGGTTATTGTGTATTATTGTGTTAATGACATGTGTTGTTTGATTTTGGAATTATATAAATGACATGTGTTTTGTAATTTAAATAGGTAATAAAACTGTAATATATATGAGCAGGCCTGGAAAAATGAATTCAAAATGAAATTTGATGTATTTGTTGGCACCTGCTTTAATTAAAAATTTATTTTTTTTTTACTACTGAACGGTTATTCAAAAACCCGTTCTAGAAAGTATACTTTACAGAGCGTCTGTTTTCGAGATGTTTTGGAAAGTATACTTTCGAGAACGCCTTAAAAGAGACGTTCTGGAAAGTACTTTCCAGAACGTCTTAATGAAGGACGTTCTGGAAAGTTATTTTCCAGAACGGGCGAAATCGGTAAAATCGACTTTCTAGAACGGCTGAAATATTTTTCAAAACGTCTCTAAAAACCGTTCTTGAAAGTTTGACAATCAAGAACGTCTCAGCAGGGCGTTCTTGATTGTCAGACTTTTAAAAACAGCTCCATACAGAACGACTCAGCAGGGCGTTCTTGATTTGCAAAAATAGGCGTTTTTGAAAGTTGTTTCTGCACTAGTGACAAAGCAATCAAAACCGAGAAAAACAGAAATTTCTTGTGTGGTGGTAATAAAATAAAAACAAAAATACCAAATTAATAATTTAAAATATAACTCGTGAAAAGTTTTTTTTATCTCATTTATTTATTGTATTTATATTTTTGAGAGATAATTATAATTTTTTTTTTAATTTACAGGTAATTTACTACTTTTACCCTTATCTTTATTATTTCACATTTTTAATTATTTTAATCAAATATTATCATAGTAATTTAATAACTATAATTATAACACCAATTATAAAAAAAATCATAAAATAACAATTATACTTCTAAAAATGATGCAATATCGACTAATAAAAAAAAATTCTAAAAACAATCAAAATTCCTTCTTTCAGTTCCTAAGAAAAAAACTCCTTTGAAGAAAGAAACATAATCAAAACAGAAAAACAATTCCAAATTGCTACACCAAACCAAACTATAAAAATCACGTCGATCCACCAAATCAATTAATTAAACAACACGTGAGAAATAAGTAAAGACCCATCAAGCCTTGAAGCACAAGAAGTGGTGGTGATGATGATTATGATGATGCGACGACGTTTCCTTATCAATCAAACCCCTCACATAACAAAACTCCTCCACGTGGCACGGAATATTGATCGGCCCCTTCTGTTCGAACCCGTACTCCTCCTCCGCCTCCTTCAGCAGCTGCAGAAACAGCGGGTGGTTCACGTACGCCACCGGAATCACAAACCGCCGCAGCTCATCGCCCTGACCGACGGTCACCGCAAAGCACCCCTTCGGAATACTCCTCGCCTCCCGCCTCCCTCCGCCGCAGCTGCCGCCGCCGTGAAATTGAGCGTGCGGCACGCGTAGATGAAAATCAATCAGGCGATTACCTTTATCTCCGATCTCCGTCTTGCTAATCGACCAATTCATCTCAACTTACAGAGATCCAACGAATAGTTTGCCCTGTACAGAAAAAAGAGCGCACGAAAAACCTAGGGTTTGGGATTTGGTACTAGAAGAAAAGGAAAACAGAAAAGGGCCAAGGATCGGATGCAGAGATGGCGAGCGTGAAGAGGGTTAAAGCGGCGTCGGTTAGAGATCTAGGGATATTGCTCATGATATATGATTGTGGCAAAAAACGTAACGCATATGAAATGAAAAAAAGTTTGTTTCTAATTTGAGAGATTTGATTTTGAGAATGAAATAACAGGAGGGATGAATTGTGTATATATAGAAAGAATATTTTAATGTCAAAGGGTTTGTGTTTTTCTGGAATTTGCTGTATATGGGTGAGGTAAGGAGTTGGATTTCTTAGTTTATACGCCAAAGGGTTTTTCCTTTTACTAATCGTTGAGGTTTTTCTAGGGGCGGTTGGAGGGTAAATCGGGAAATTGCCGTGTGAGTTTGTATATATTTATTAATGGTCAATATTTAGTTTTTCCAACTGCTAAGCATTATATTAATGATGTATTTTATTTGATAAAACAAATAAGAAAAATGAATAATTATTATATTTTCAACTTGAATTGTTTCATCATAATGTATGACTTCATAATTTATTTGTCATTTGTCGGTTCTTGATTTAATCTAAATATATACTATAATATTATCATCACTAGAGATCTCAATACTATTGCCGTTTAGCTATACACTCAAATAAGTAAATATATTTCTACCCTAACTTTATCAATATTCAAGGCAAGAATTTTGCAATTTGCAACTGTCTCCATATGTTGTTTTAGGAGAATTGTTAAGTTTTTCATAATATTTGTTTTAATTATTTTTTCTTTTTACAATTTTAAAGTAAAATTGTACTAATCTTTCCTATTTCAGCCAAGGGGTCTTATCATTGGAAGACAAATCTTATGAAAGAGATACTTTGATAAATATTTTGATAATTGTATTTTATTTATGTTAATAACTTAAAATTACATCGACAGAGGAATGTAGGTAGTACTAAATTTAGCTACTAAAAAATTACTCTATATTTAAAATTAAATAACATTCTAATTTTTAATTTATTTTAATTAAATATTGTTTTAGATATATTTTAACCGAAAATTACTCAAAATGTATATTAGTCAAAATATTTAATTTATAATCTGATGTTTGAATTTAATTATTTAAGTATAAATATTTATTAATTAACTAACTAATACTGATTATCATTTGCAACACGTGTGTTTCTTACGAAACATTTATAGCTCTTTTTTAATCTACAAATTAGTTCAAAATAATTGTTTGCAATGAGTTCATACTTAATTCATGGTATGACGATTTTGTAGATAGTTTATACTTAATTCGAGGCAAATACTTTTACGGTAAATAAACTATTTCGTATGACAATGATTCCGCTTCCCACGTATCACCAAAACGTATGTGGAAGTCCAAACAAATAATTCGGTTTGATTTTTTTACTTTTTATCTCAATAAGGCCTCAGTAATTCTTGAATGATAATACATCCGACCAATTTTATATTATTATAAAGTAATTTAGAAATCAATTAAGGGTGTATTTGGTATAACTAATTTTAGTAGTTGATAATTGGTTTTGAATTGATAAATAAGTTTAAATGACTATTTGATATATTATCTGATTAAAAACTAATTTATTGATATGGACACGCTTGATAGGTATATATAAATAATAAACATAAAAAAAACAAATAAATAGAGAGTTTCTAAAAATAATGCATAAGAAGATTTTAAAAGTTACAACAAATAAATATTTCCTTATATTACCAGGAACAACACTTTCGTAAAACTATAATATAATGCGCGAGTATATAACAAAATATTAACGAAGATGATTAAAAATAAAAAATTTCAAATTGAGTTTTTTTATTCATAATCAACTATTAGAAATTAACTATGCGTAGTCACTAAACAATATAAATGAACTGAATGATCGTGCATGAACTATCAACTACTCTGACTTATTCAATCAAACAACCCCTCGAACATTTTAATTTCATATTTATTGTTAAATTAAAGAACTAAACTGAAGTTCTTAATCCGACAGTGAAAGGCCTGGGGGCGCGAAACCGGTGTAGTATTTGGCTATTTGGTGTGTCAAAGGGACAAGTGTTCCAATTTTCACCCCAATTTGAACACCAAAAGCAAACGAGTCACTAATTTCATGCTTGCTACTTGCTAGTTGCTGCTGCCCACTAGCTAGTTATGATGGACATGTGACAAATATGAAAGTGGAAGGCAGAATTTGTATAGTCCCTTCGATTTAAGTAATACAAATGGCTATTACATAAGTTTTTCCCTTCCCCTTTTATCCTTTATTCCTTAACTTTTCTCACGATTTTCATTAAACGTCTTCCGCCTATAACTATAATGTGAGTTTAAATAATTACATATGGCTATTACATATGTTGACTCAATATTTCCCGATCGCATTTTTCCCTCTCCAATTTTGAATTGTAATCCCTAATTCGTTAAGTTGTTCATGAATAAAATTAGAAAACTATAGAATAATTAAACAATCAAATGTGTTTTGTATATAGTGTACAAAACTTTTAACTACAAGTAATAAATCTTTGTAATCGTGTACGTATGAAACATAAACAAGTAAAAATTACGAAAAATTCCTACAGAGTAAAATTATTCTAAATCAACATTAATCTTCCAAAAGTTAAGAATCACAATCTACAGGATTGGATCTTAATAAAAACGCAAAAGTATGGAAGAAAAATAATTCGTTCAACAGATGTTACTGTAAATGTTGCAAGCGGTAACGTCTGAGCCTATGTAGATTTGCTGTTGATTGAATAAATCGTTCATAACCCTCAACTCTAATCTTTTCGTGTATACTCTCAGCGTATTCAAATTGTAGAACTAGTCCTCATATTTATATAGATATCCTTGTTTATAAAGAATCCTACAAAAGAGGGAAAGAATATTTACATAATATAATAAACTTTAAATAAGGAGAGAAGATAAAATCTAAGACTCCTAATAATCAAGACTTGCAACATACAAAATTCTAAGCTTGGAGAAAGATAATTATAACCTAATCTAATTATAATAGAGTAGGTCTCGTGTGAGACCGGTCTTATAGGATGAGACCACTTTTAACCCAACCTAATAATCAAATTACCCGACCCGCTCCGATTTGCCTACCCTTCCACTTCAATTATTATTAAAAAACATGATAGTCTGGCTCTCTCTCACATAAACTTACAGATATGTAAATGATCTTCCTTGCCGTCTGCATCTCCTCGACACCGCCACCACCGTTTCTTTTCATGTTCATTCCAGATTCGAATTTGAAATCACAATTTATTCACTACAAAAAAACAGCAGTTTTTCGAGGGAAAAATCGAGGGAATTGTCTTCCCTCGGTATTTTTCGAGGGAAAAACCGAGGGACAAAAAAATCCCTCGTTTTTTTCCGAGGGAACGACATTCCCCTCGGAATTCCGACGCCATTATTTACCGCCATGATTATCGAGGGAAAAAATCGACGGATTTTCGAGGGAATGCATTCCGAGGGAATAAAGCCCTCGGAATTTTTTTATTTGGATTTTTTTTATTTTTTGAAATTTCCGAGGGAAATTGCAATCCCTCGGTTTCATTCCGAGGGATTTTGGATTCCCTCGAAAATTTTAAGAAATAAAAAAAATTGAAAAAAAAATAGAAAACTCGTAAAAATGAAACCGATCCTATCATCTTAGGCACGTGGGGTGGTTTTGACCCGATTTCGATCGAAAAATACCAACGAGCACGTGCGTATCCACACGTGTCGTGGGATTCGACCAACAACAAGATACGATCGATCGATGAACTCRTTCGGTTGGAAACGCGAAGCGACGAAGCGTCGTGATTTCTCCATATTGGAGGAGGGGTGCGTCTCGGCGTCGTGGAACCACGGGAGTCGGGCGTCGATCGTTTAGGACGCGTTTTCTATTTCTTTTTCCGATTTTAAATAAAAAATAGAAAAAAACTCGAGAAAATAGAAGAATTAGTAAAAAAAAAATAGAAACGAATCCCATCATTTCACGACCGGGGCGGGGAGGGGTGCGCCTTGGCATCGTGGAACCACGAGGGTCGGGCGTCGATCGTTTCGTAGGCGTTTTCTATTCTTTTTTTCGATTTTAGATGAAAAATGGAAAAAAACTCGAAAAAATAGTAAAAAAATAGAAAAAAAAACCAATAAATTACGACCGGGGCGGGGAGGGGTGCGCTTCGACATCTCGGAAACAAAAATCCTATCTTTTTCAAATTTTTTCTATTTTTTTCTATTTATTTTGATTTTTTTTTTGAAATTTCCAAGGGAAGCCAAAATCCCTCGGTTTTGCGAGGGAAATTTCAATCCCTCGGTTTCATTCCGAGGGATTTTGGATTCCCTCGAAAATTTCAAAAAAAAAAAAAAAAAAAATCAAATAAAAAACGAAATCGATCCTATCATCTTAGGCACGTGGGGTGGTTTTGACCCGATTTCGATCGAAAAATACCAACGAGCACGTGCGTATCCACACGTGTCGTGGGATTCGACCAACAACAAGATACGATCGATCGATGAACTCTTTCGGTTGGAAACGCGAAGCGACGAAGCGTCGTGATTTTTCCATATTGGAGGAGGGGTGCGTCTCGGCGTCGTGGAACCACGGGGGTCGGGCGTCGATCGTTTAGGACGCGTTTTCTATTTTTTTTTCGATTTTAAATAAAAAATGAAAAAAAAACTCGAAAAAATAGAAGAAATAGTAAAAAATATAAAAAAAAAAATCAACGACCATATTCACGACCGGAGACGTGGAGGGGTGCTCCTCGACGTCCCGGAAACAAATCTTTTTTTTTTTTTTTTTTTTTAATTTTTTTTATTTTTCGAAATTCACGAGGGAAGCCAAAATTCCCTCGGTTTTTCGAGGGAAATTGCAATCCCTCGATATTGTTTAATTAAAAAAAATAAAAAATAGACCAATCCGAGGGAGTTTAATTCCCTCGGTATTTTGAGGGAAATTGCAATCCCCTCGATATTGTTTAATTAAATAATAAAAATAAAAAATAGACCAATCCGAGGGAGTTTAATTCCCTCGGTTTTCCGAGGGACTCTATTCCCTCGGAAATGTTGACCTAATTATACCAGTGGGCTTGCCCGCTGGCTTCACTTCTGCACAGCCGAAAAACCGAAAAAAGAAGAGAAAGAAGACGAAGCCCTGCAGTCCACAGCCACCGACGCAGCCCTCCACAGCCGTCGCCCGCCGCCGCTGTCGCTCCGAGGTGCAGCCTTCACCTCCGCCTGCTCCGCTCCAGCCACCGCTGTCGCCAAGCCACCGCCGTCTCCACCGTCCTCTATCGCCCTGCAGTCCACAGCCACCGACGCAGTCCTCCACAGCCGTCGCTATCGCCCTCTGCCCTCCACAGCCCTCGCCCGCCGCCGCTGTCGCTCCGAGGTGCAGCCTCCACCTCCGCTTGCTCTGCTCCAGCTTCCGCCGGGTGCTCCTCCAAGTTAAGTTTCCGATTTTTTTAATTTTTGTTATTATTTGTTATTTTATATTTTTTATTATTTTTGTATATCTTTGTTTATAATTGTTGTGATGAAATTATTGTATAATTAATCTTCTAGATTAGGGTTAAAATTAGGGTTTAGGGAATTAGAGTTTGAAACTATGATTAATTAGGAATTAATTCAATTTAGGATTATTTATGTAATTAGGGTTCAATATATAAATAATTATATAATTAGCGTCTAATTTAGTAATAATTACATAATTATGGTCCAATTTAGTAATATTCAATTAATTAGGGGTCAATTTAGTAATAATTACATAATTAGGGTTCAATTTAGGAATATTCAATTAATTAGGGGCTAATTTAGTAATAATTATATAATTAGGGTTCAATTTAGGAATATTCAATTAATTAGGGGCTAATTTAATAATAATTACATAATTAGGGGCCAATTCAGTAATAATTACATAATTAGGGTCCAATTCAGTAATAATTACATAATTAGGGTCAAATTCAGTAATAATTACATAATTAGGGTTCAATTTAGTAATAATTACATAATTAGGGTTCAATTTAGGGGCAAATTTTATTGTGATATATGCATGTATATGCGCCCATTATATATTGTATATATATTGTTCATGCATGGAGGCCGTGGTGATCGGCCGGAGTTTAATTTTATTTATATATATTGTTGTCATTGGTGTTGTTGGTTGTATACCGTCGGATGTTGACGTGGGTTACGGCGGCGGCCGGGAGGTGTTGTCCCTCCAATAGCGGATTTTCAAAAAAAAAATTCTAAAAACATGATAGGATGTTACGTGATTTTATTGAAAATTTTAAAATATTTTTAAAAATGGGACGGTGGTAACTGCTTATTTGGAACCTTGGCGAAGTGACGCGATGCATATAAATCACTTGTTTGAGAATTAATATCATATAGAAAAATTTGAAACTAAGTTTCGAATTATTTCAATATTCCTTAGACCCGTTTGAGATTTAGTATCAAATATAAGAGTTTGATACTAAATTTTGAATTGTCCCATTTTTGGACAGTTTGAGAATGTGACTTGTAGTATGGTTATGTTATGTATATGTTTTTTTTTTTTTAAGTTTTGAAATTTCAGTTTTTGCATCTCTCTAATTGTTCTCGGGTGCACTGAAATATATGTGCACTACGAGAATTGATGGGAGATGCTGCCGAAATTTTGAATCTAAGAAAAATGCATATTTTAAGATAATACATACTACTAAATGTCACGTTCTTGAATGGGATAGAAGCCTTACCAATTATAACTCGAATTACTCATTCTTCTCGTAATGCTGCCAAAGTTTTGCCACCTTTTTTAATTTTAGAACACGCTTAACACTCAAAAATATTAGGATTGTAAATGATCGTAGTTGGATGTACAAACGGAATATTTTCGGATTTCTAGAACACGCTTAACACTTAAAATCTTAGGATGGTAAATGATCGTAGTTGGATGTACAAACGGAATATTTTCGAATTTCTAGAACACGCTTAACACTCAAAAAATCTGACAACCGTATAATGTTAGGATGAGTTCCGATCGTAGTTGGATGTACGAGCGAATCAACGACAGCTATTTATCCTCAAAATGTGAGATTGGGTCTTTGTACAGATGGTTTTCAACCATTTGGAAGCTTTGGAGCACAGTAGTCATCGTGGCCCGTCATAGTCACACCTTACAACTTGCCTCCTTGGATGTGCATGAAAGAACAATTCATGTTCCTGAGCGTTCTTGTACCAGGGCCAAAGAATCCAAAAGACAAATTTGATGTGTTCCTGCAACCCCTAATTGCTGAATTGAGTCAGTTGTGGACGGTTAGGGCTCACTCGAACGATATATCTAAGAAACAAAATTTTCAATTGCGAGCAGCCCTTATGTGGACAATCAGCGATTTTCCTGCGTATTCTATGTTGTTCGGATGGAGTACGGCCGATCAAAAAGCTTGTCTTTACTGTATGGAACGGTCAGACGCCATCACTCTTAAGTGCAGTGGAAAGCAATCGTGGTTCGACAATCACCGAAAATTCCTTGTGCATGATCGCCATTTTCGAAAAGATAAACGATGATTTCGAAAAAGAAGATCTGTCGAGACTCCACAGCCGGAAGTGCGCTCAAGGATAGAAGTTTTGACAGAAATAGAAAGATTGGGACTTATGAAAGTCACTGAACTGGATGCAGCACTCGTTAACGCGCAATATTGCTCTCATTGATAGAATATTTTTGATTAAATCTATTAATATATCGAATGTGATCTCCGATCTATGCAATTTGTAACACCAAAATTTGATTATTAAGTAAGGGCTTTCTCTCCTTAGTTTCTATTGTTAAATTGATAAATTATGTTTTTATTTTTAATTGAATAGTATTTCATTTTTACACAATTCCAGTGGATTGAATAATCAATTTGTTAATTTAACCTCATCTAAAACACAATTCATCAATTTATTTTTATAACATCCCGTTATGGAATACATTGATAGTGTCCTTCAATTTCTATCGATTGTGAAGGTTGGTGGAGCTGTTGATGAGGGAGGCCATCGGTGATTATTCTATTTTCAGTGCTTGAATGCTACTGGAAAACTGGTGTCCAGTTGAACGGTCGAATGCAGTTTGATGTGTTACAGTGAGTTGATTGAATATTTGTAGTTTGGTCTTGATAAATGTAATATCTACGATGATCTATTTATATATATATATATATATATATATATTATATATATATATATATATATATATATATAAATAGATAGATAGATAGATAGATGTACACAGGGGCGGACACACTATGGGCCAAAGGGGGGCACTGGACCCCCCTGTAATTTTTAAAAAATTCAAGGGTATATATATCTTTTCACATTTACATCTAAAAAGTAAGAAAAAAAAAATACTTACTTGCTATGTATTCCCATGGGTCGTTTATGTATTTATAAAGTTCGACTAAGTTAAAGGCTAAGCTTGACTCTCTGAAAATTTTGAAATCAAAGTTAATGAATTGTTATTTTTATTATGAAAGTTTTGAAAATCTTCAATAACTTGTATGAACGTTGATGTCAGTAATAATTATCACTAACATAAAAGTAGAATAATAAAAACAAGAATGATTTTTTCCTGTGAGTTAAAACAACTCACAGAACGCGACCATAAGCCAAAATTTATATTACTAGAAGTGTTTATAGATCCAACAAAAAAGATTCTAGTAATATTACAAAAAGAACGAAAAGTGAAATTGTTCCTAGAAATTCTTCTCGTTCTAAACAGTATGAACTTAGAAGAATAAATATAAACGGAGCAGAAATAAGATAGTGATATTTCTGATTTTCTCTTGCTTGTCTTCGTTATATTTCCAATTGCTTAAGTGATAAGGACTCGTATGTGTACTAACATCCTAACCAACACTAGAATGCTAAACAGACAAATATACTTAATATTAAATAATAATTAATAGGATTAAATTAATGTAAGCTATAATCCTATCATATTACATCATAAAGATCGTGGCCAACTGTGGGGATAGTTTGTTCGAAATAAATGCTAGTTGTGATTAATAATGAAAGTACATTATTATTGAACTTAAAAGTAATGATTCGGTATTTGGTTATTATCGCACAGCATGATTCTTCATAACAAAGTTACCAAATGTTGTTAAGTTAGTTAGAGATTGTTAGATATAAATTATTGTACGAATATAGGAAGCGATCAAACTCATATATAAGGATCGCATTGTACATTTTGTATTCATTATGTCATTAATACATAAAGCTTTAATAAGCTCCTTCTTCTTACGCTATCTTCTTTGTTATGTTCTTCTTACGTTATCGTTTGAGTTTTTTTTTTTATCTTAAATAATTTTGTTCTCGAAAATTTTCCCTTTTTATGAGAAATCAATGTTTATGCGCAGATTTATGGTTTGTACGCTTTTTATAACTTCGTCCAATCCAGGTGATGACTTGGTACTTGTTTGGAAACCCATTTTGAAATGGACTTTTTGTAAATAAGTCAATTTAGAAAAGAAAAACATGTTTGGTGGTTATTTTAAAATGAACTTTTGAAAAAAAGCAACTTTTCCAAAAGTCCATTTTGAGAAAGTGTGAATTTATGACTTTTGAGTTTTATTTCTTAAACTTTTGTTGAATGGACTTTTAAAATTGTTTTTACCAAACACTTCACATTTTTCACAAGCACTTTTTTAAATTGTACTTTTCCAAAAATCCATTTTATGGATGAACTTTTATGGCAAAAGTGTTCCCAAACAAGCCCTTGATCGTTTCGTAAACGTTATTCAATAATTGATTTGTTGTCAAATAGTAATGGAGAAAAAAAAAATGAACAGTTGAATTATTATATAGAGAGCGGAAGATGAAATTTTATAACATCTCCAATGTAGTAACATAGTGAGTTAAGAAATTTATAGATATTAAAGAAAAATATTATGTGGCACATTAAATAATAAATATTATCGAGAGTAATGTTTTATTCTATACATTAATATTAATAATGTCTATAATTAATTTGAAACTTACCATCCAATCATTTTATTTGTTCTTTTAAGGTCAAATAATGGGAAAATATCTTGAACTTTGAACATACAACTCTTTCACAATGACAAACAAGAAAACGTCAAAGTTCAAATAATTCTCAATTTGTAATAACTTATCCACATGGATTCACATTTCTAATAGTATTTTATCACCCGTTAATTTCCTTAAATCTCAAATTATTTTAGGAAAAGTACTATGTAACCAGTTTCCAACAAAATATTCACTATAAAAATTAAAATTAAATCAAATACATAACTATTTATCAGGTATAGCTTGAATCATAAGTTGTATGAACACGGACGAACACATAGATACAATTATAAAAAAAAAGGCATGACATAATAACATTTTTAAAATAATCAATTTTATTATATCGACTTTCATTTAATATTAAATTGTATTATTTTTATTTTGAAATTAGTTACAGAATCTTCTCTTATGACTACGATTGATGAACCCAAAGTCGAAGTAAAATAAAAAAAGGTGATAAATTCAAAACAAATGAAAACATTGAATCGAATATCTTCGAACAAAGTTTTGATACAAATTATTGTTCAAGTGATTAATTGTTGGTTGATTCCGCAAGAAGATACAATGATATCATCATCACCATTTAAAAAGAAAAATGACTAAACGAGTAGGATCTGATAGGCTGGCGTCACACGACGTAAGCAACAGGAGAGCAGCCAATGGCAGGGCGCAAGCATGTTCACGGGCCACGGCAGGTGACTCCAAAGCACTTGCTTGCATTTGAGGAAATCGATTATGGGCCGCAAGTCAGGCTCCTGATGGGCCACAGCCCAGATAGATTGGCCGATTTGGCAGTTCCATGGGATGAGAGCGCAGTCACGTGCATGGCCGCCGATTCAGTTGACTTTGCAGCCATGCTGTGTGAATATAAAACGGGAATCACAGGTCATCGACAGAATTTAAAAATTGTTACTCCAAAGAAAATAATTAATGTTATTAAAGGATTATAATATATTTTTATTTAAAATAATTAAAGTGTGAATAATAAAGTAGGGTAAAAATAGTAAATTAATATTTAATTTTTATTGAAAAAGTTAAAAGTAATGATGGTTATTTCTTGAAAATATAAATGCGAACATGACAAAAAAATATCAAATTGCGACAGATAAAACGGAACGGAAGAAGTAGAAGCTAGCTCGATAGTGTTATAAATATCGTATGTATATAGCAATGAATATGAGACTTCAAAATCTCAGCTCAGAGCCTGATTCGAATGAGTTGAAAGAGTTTTCTCAATTGATAAATAGCATAGGAGATGGGAAGGTTGGAGGATCAAATGATGGCATCGTTGAAATCGACATTTCAAAGGATTTATTGTTGTTAGATGATGGTGACCCTATTGCATCAATTGTGGTCAGCACTTATCTGCAATTTGGAACGAATGCTAAATGTTCTGTTTATTTGGAGGGCCGAACTATTCCTGCACTAACACTTGATGTGGTCAATTTAATCAATGAGTATATGACTTCATTGAATGAAGGGGAATGTAAGGTATATTTGAGCTCAGATAGTGACTGCAAATCCGATGCAAATGTTGACATTTTGCAAGACGTCCATTCAACTGAGTTTTTGAACACAATCAAGTGTTCTGAGTTGCCGAATCATGAGCTACGATTGAAGGTTGGTACTCCAATCATATTGTTGAGAATTATTGATCATTCACTTGATTTGTGCAATGGAACTAGATTGGTAGTTACGAAAATGGGTGATCATATTTTGGAGGCAACGATTCTCCAAAAAAGTAACTCGGGTGAATTAGTACTTATCCCACGAATGACCGTAATACCATCGGATCCTAGGTTGTCGTTTAAGTTTCAACGAAGGCAATTTTCGGTTATTCTGTCGTGTGCAATGACAATTAATAAAAGTAAAGGCCAATCCCTATCCCACGTTGGACTTTCTTGAAAAAACCTATTTTTAGTAATGGTCAACTGTATGTTGCGATATCAAGGGTCACCAACCGAAAAGGTTTAAACACCTTGATTTGCGATGATGAAAATAAACGTAATACGAATGTTGTGTATAAAGAAATATTCCATAATTTGTAAATTATAAGATTCTAATTATTAATAGTTTTGCTAGGCATGTTTTGTATAATGTTTAATTCTTCAATTTCTTATATTTATTATTTTAATCTTTATCTTATTCTACTTTTGTTTGAATTATTATAACTACTTATTTATTATATTATTAATATAAAATAATATTAAATATTTGATAAATTAAACTTTAAAATTATTCCCCCGTGCATCGCACGGGTGTAATACTAGTGATACCAATATACCAATAATTCTTGGAGAATGATGATATATGTGATAATAACATAATAATAATTATTAATACATGTGATACGAGAAGCTAATAATAGAAGTCAAAAGTTTTTGTAAATTTACTTTGAAAAATTTTCTTTGAACGACCAATTCAATTCTCAATTTGATTCAAGCAATCAAATTACTCTTATATCCGTTCAATTAATCAGTACTATATAAGTATATAGAGAGATATTTAGAATAATCGATACAATCGAGTAAAATGGGTTTTGAAACCACACGCATCTTCCATTTTGTTAATATATAGTGTTAACTATTAATGCTGACGTGTCGACATGAGAGTGTTTCGGGGCTAATGTGGACCAGTAAAAATTGACCAAAAATGATGTGTCGGCCTGTAGTTTATAGGGAATCTATTTTGAGAGGAGGCCAAAATTTTAACTAGGTATATAAATAACAACTTTTTTTTTTTTTTTTTTTTTTTTTAAACATAATTTACTAGGGTCCGTATAACTCCGAGAGCCGCTCTCAATTTTCTTTTCAACATAATTCTAATCATTTTTTTTTTCTAAAATTCGTGATTTCAACGGAAATGAATAGAAAAAAAATCTTCTTTAATTTTCTAAACATCATTGAAGGGATACAAGATTAATATCTTTTTTCATTGAATTTCATATAATCTCAGTATGATCCTTCCAATCTTCTTCAAAGTTTTTATTTTTGTTAATATAATTTACTAGGGTTCTAATCATCCGGAGAGCCACTGTACTTTGTTCAACAGAAAGCGATAGGAAAATAAAATCTCACGATTCAGTTGGTTTTCTCCACTATCTATCTCCTTTTTCAACAATAATTTGTCAAATCACCGTATATTTATTTCAGATCTATATTCAAATCGATCCGCTTTAGTTTTTTTGGGGTAGATCAATTATTTTGTGCAGACTCTTGGGAGGATCTGACCCAGATCGAATTATTTCTAAATTAATTTTAGCATAAATGTTTATATGCAATTGATGGACAAATCTGATTTTGGCGAGCTGGAGGTTCGATGTTAGAAGGAGATGTTGGATTGATGTTGATTTCTCTTTCATCATATCAAAGACTCCCTTCAGATTGACTGAAGATGATCGGACTTAGGTAAGGTCTTATTCTCATTTATCTTTTAATTTTATTTTTATTATGCTTTTATAACCTCACACTTTGCAGAAATTTCTACTTTCGCTCCACGTTTTTTTTTTAAATTTTTTTTCTTTTTCTTGTCAAAAAGAATTAATAGTAAATATATTTCAGTGTTTTTCTGGGTATTTTGAAGGGGCGTAATATGAATGACAGCTTCAAAGGGTGTACCTTTGGCCGCCGTTCAATCCCCAATTGACCTCTCCGCTAATAATATAATATCTAAAAAGCCCTTGCTCAATAGACAATTTTTCTGTTGACCACATGAGAAATCCTGATCAACATCCTAATTTGGTGTCTTTCCATTAAACTGACTTGTAAGTAAGCTAATAAATATAATAATAATAATAATAATAATAATAATAATAATAATAATAATAATAATTATTATTATTATTATCATGGGTTTTAATGATTTTTCAACGTATAGGCTTGTGAATATGGGCAAGACTTATCATATGCATCTCAATGGTGAAGCAATTAACCCCACCACAGCCCCACAAGCAGAAAATAGCCATAATGCCTGAGATTTTTTATTTTTATGTTTATATGCATTTAATCACATGGGATTTAGATGTAGTTTTTAGATCAGTTGATTTATTTCTTTGATTGAAAAGTTTACAGCTTAAAACTATTTTTCATAGTGATGAAATGAAAAGAAAATCAAATTGCAGATGACACATAGTTAATTTAATTTGACCAATCAGACTTGATTCCTAAACAATTAATTTTGGGTTTGTTTTCTTTGATGGGAAATTGGTGATTTGTTCATTTTATGGTATTTTCAATTTTTTGATTTTAATGGGATTTTAAATTCACTTATTGTTTGCAAAAATTTTAGTTTAACAATCTGGCATTTTTGTTTTTAAATTTTTTGTGTTTGGTTATTTGGCAATCTGATTTCTTATGAGAGAATTGTTATCAAATTATGATTGGATTCACCGTTGTTGAATTTATTTAATTTATTTGGTCAAAACTGATTCTATAAATGTGTTTAATATATTTTAGGTATAATGGTGTATTTCTATTAAAATGTAAAGTATATGTTTTTTTTGTTGCCTTTTCTCCCTTCTTTTTTTTTGGTGGGGTTTGTATTATTTGTCTGTGCGCGTATTAAAATGCCCTTTATACTCAGGATAATTAAGGTTCAGATATCCTAAATGCACTTCTTTTCTTTGTAACTTTACTAGATTTTAGCCTGACTTGATTTTGGTATACTTCTGTTTTAGTATTAGCGTAAAATGGTTATTTGCTTACCATTTCAGGCAAAAACACTCGGACATCGTACACACTACAGCACGTGCAGCTTGGTTCAAGGACAGCTCTGTGGTGATTGCTTATATATGAGGTATTATTATTACACAGGATATGATGAACATCTCAATATAAATCTTTGTACCCTTAACACAGTGTTATGTAAACACATTCGTACAAAGGGGCATATTAGTTGTAATAGGTCATTCCATTTTAAGTAAATCATGATGTATGTAAGCTTGAATGGAGCTCATTTTAAGTTGTTGAGTCATGAATCTTGCTAGAATCTGTCTGTTAGTCCAAATTAATTATTCCAGTTAATAACTGTTGCTTCAACTTTTTTTTTTTTTAAGATTTTAAGATAATTTTTACAGATTTTAAGATTTTTTTTTTAATTTTCGCCTTCAGAAACAAAGAAGAGGGGTATTTTATCGGTTTCCCTTGGGATGTAAAAATCACATTTATCATGTGCGAGAAATACAAACTTGGTTCCGGTTTCGGTTTTGGTAGATTTTATTTTTTTTTGATATTATTAATTCACATTCTTAATTTCATAAATTTCTCATTCCCTATTTGGTTGTTGCAATTTCGAGTTTGTGTTTTTAGCAGATAATTGAAAAGTCCGGGGGGAAACTGTTTCTTGCATGAACAGGGCCAAATTCTGCGTGTTTGATATATATGTGTTGGTATCCAATGACCGCTGCATGATAAGGTAACATATGCAAATATGTGATTATTCATTTTTTCAAGATCCGTTAAGAATCATAAAGGTAAACCAGCCACTGCCAACGTGGTAGAGTTTGTTGGTGGACCCAAATGTTGGAATACTCGGAATTTTGCTGCAGCTGCTGGTAAAGGCACATTCTGCAATGGATAGAAAATTCACGGAAGTCAAACTATTAAGATCGAACAGTCACTTTTGGTTACTAGGTTTGGAAATGATCATGATGATGCCTGTGCAACCAACATCGAGCTGTTCAAGGTGTTCACTGACATCAGTCGGTAAACCATTTATTATTATTATTATTATTATTATTATTATTATTATTATTATTATTTATTTATTTTCTATTGATAAATAAAGTGTGAGGAGGCTCGGTGTAGCAGCAGTTGATATGTGCCACGTGGCACTTGGAATCGTCGAAGCATATTGGGAATATCGTCTTAAACCATGGGATATTACTGCGGGCATTTCAGTAATTTCTCATTCCCTATTTGGTTGTACACGTTTTACTTGCAATTTCGAGTTAGTGTTTTTAGCAGATAATTGAAAAGGCCGGGGGGAAAGTTTTCTTGCATGAACAGGGCCAAATTCTGCGTGTTTGATAGATATGTTGGTATCTAATGAAGAATGGCCGATAATGTAACATATGCAAATACGTGACAAGTGGCATTAATTTTACAGTTGTTATTTTTTAAATAAATCTTTGTAATTTCTTCTCAAATAAAATGTTCAAGTCTTATCATGTAGTGGGGATATGTTATCCAACTTATTATGCTGTAGGTTTTTAGTAGCATGTGAAATCATTTATTGAGAAAATGATTTATTTATTTTTAATGAGACCCACATTTTAACATGGATCTGAGTGTAGATTCTTAAGAGAATTGTTCTGGATACAAAGATTTTGAAGGTCAAAGAGATTGATTTTTCACCGTGGTAGAAGCCTGAAAATCACCGCACCGAACTTCTAGATCGCCTACTTTTAATTGCCTTCTGTTATCATTAAATTGTACAACTCCTTGAATGTCAAGGTAGATATGTAATATTCTAATTCTGATTTAGTTCGTACTTTTTTTTCCTTCCTTGCTTTAATTATCAACATTATTCTGTTTATACCTGTTCCAAAACACACTCCTCCGAAGCGCTGACACTATTCCACCTCCAGGTTAACTAGAATCTCACGAGGTTCATATCTTGGAAGCAAAATTTCAGGTGAGGATGCTCCTGTAGCAGAGGCCCCAGCACCAGCACCAGCACAAGCTCCAGCTCTCGGAGAGCCAATGGATATCATGACCGCTTTGCAGTTGGTGTTGAGAAAGTCACGGGCCCACAACAGGCTTGCTCGGGGGCTACATGAAGCTGCCAAGGTTATCGAGAAGCACGCTGCCCAGCTTTGTGTCTTGGCAGAGGACTGTGACCAGGCTGATTATGTTAAATTGGTGAAAGCTCTATGTGCTGATCATAATGTTAGCTTGATAACCGTTCCTAATGCCAAAACTCTTGGCGAGTGGGCTGGGTTGTGTAAAACTGATTCTGAAGGAAAAGCAAGGAAGGTGGTCGGTCGCGGCTGTGTAGTTGTGAAGGATTATGGGAAGAAGGTGAGGGTCTTAATATTATTCAGGAGTATGTGAAATCCCATTAAGTTCAGAATGTCGACTATCGAGAAATTATTTTTGGTTTTGGATTCCATCACTCTAGCTTCATTATTCTCCTCTGTTTAGAACTCTTTCCGACTTATCGAGAGTACTTGAGATTTTTGGAACATCTGTTGCAGTTGGTTCGAGTCTGTTGAGTTGCAAATCTTGAGATTTTATGTATGAGTGATCTCATTTATGCATAATTTATTTTCACCATGTTATAATAGTAGTTGGTGTTCAACTGAAATGAGCTTTACTATAAGCTTTTATTTTTATCTGACATTTAATGTGGTTCAATAGACATTGTAAAGATCTTCATTTAAGCTCATTTCCAAAACTAGACTTGAGAAAAAAAATATTATTCTGTTTACTTCATAATGTTTCATTTATAATTTGTGTGTGTGTTGTATACATGTTTTGGATACGAGTATCTTGCATTTCTAGATGATACTAATATAAAACTTGCTAATGTATTGTATACAAGTCTGTTTAAATGCTTTGAGATCTTGAAGATTGTAATATTCCTCAACAAGGAAATCATTAAATGTTTTATGAGAACACTAATTCATTCCTTTAGTAAGAAAACAATTTTGACTAAACATTTAATAATGTTACCATTTTAATTATTTTGGTTAAATGAATATTAGACATTAGACTTTCACTCTAAATAAATAGCAAACAATTTAACATAAAAATTTACTTGGTTCGTAGGTTTGGGGTTTGGAGAGTGGTGAATGTGAATGTGCATGATTTTTTACACCTATAACTTTGATTTTCCATTTTTGGTGAATGAATTATACCCCTACAAATGAGACTTATCAAACACATTAACTCCTTTAATCAAATTCATTCGGTTCTCCCATAATTTACCAAGCATTCTAAAAGTTAATCAAATTCATTCGGTTCTCCCATAATTTACCAAGCATTCTAAATCTTGACTTTTTCAGTCTTTTGCATATGACAATGATTAATTAATAATTAAACTAAAAATTTCATATTTTTATAATTATGGAATGTTATGCAAATAATTCAACCTATTTGACATACGTGGTAAGGATCGCCTGATTTTGATCGACTCAAAATCCCCTAATTTGGGGGGGAAGATTTATCAGTATACATATATGCGTGTGTGTATATATAGATATAAAATTGATTTCAACTAAATATCTCCATTAATCATGTTATCATAATTAAGTTATTCAAAGATATATTATACAACTAATTACATATCAAATCACGCTACCTTCATAATTAATACACATTTGGTAATTTAATTATAAATGAAAAAATATATTTAACATAATTAATAATTGTACCAAATATATAATTGGTAAGAATAAAATTCTCACATATTTGTTTCGTAATTATTTCTCATATTAATAATTTATATACTTAAACTAAAATATTCACACCAAATATATACTAATTTATAAAACCACTCTGGCATTAATCGAGTTCTTCCTCTCCTTACCTATTATATTAAAGCAAAAAATCACAATTCTCATAGGGTTAAACAACATATATATTCTTAGAACGACATAGTATCTCAGTCTTAATTATATTTCGATCTTAATTATATTTTCAGAATTTACAAGAATTTACAATAATCCTCATAATTCCGGAATTTACAAAAATCTTGGTCTTAATTATATTTTCCATCTCTCGAATGAATATGACTTTGTTCGTATTACTTTTACAAGTATTACTATTTTTTATTCTTAAGAATCAATAAATAATACGGTGGATAGTAAAAATATTATTGGGCATCATTTTCCTTTTTTGTTTTTCAATTATGTAATTATTTGTATGTGTATTTGGATTTAGTAAATTATTTGGATTTGTACTTCATTATGAACATATACAGAGAAACCAATAAAAGTCATAGCGTGGATAGCAAATATATGATTAGGTCATTTTTTTTTTGTTTCTCAATAATGTGATTGTTTGTATATTTATTTTGATATTTTTAAAAAAAGTGTTTGAGAACATGTTTAATGAAAAGGAAATTAAATGAAAAACAGATTTAACAAAAATTCTGAATTTACATATTCAAACAAGAATTTCGAAAGTTACAAGAATTTTGGTTTTAAATATATTTTTCCGCATCTCGAATGAATATGATAACTTTATGAAATATGAATTTGATATCACTCAAGGGGTCCTTAATATTTTCACAATTTCGGTTATCTTCGGGTTTGAACGTCACATTAAGAGGTAATTTACTATATTTAACAACTAACCCCGTGGATTGCATGAATGCACTCGAACACTATCCATTATGAAAATGATGTAATATAAATAGAAATATACCACAACTTGAACGATTTTTGTATTGGAACGAGACGCCACATAAGTTTAAAATATAATCATACTTTAAGATTTTTTATTTTATTTTTATATCTATCACTGCGTCTTTCAAAGTATCATTATAAAAATCTCGTACAATGCATAATCCATCTTTGTTTCACAATATTGATAGTTAAGAGCATAAAGAGTTGTAAATTCTTTGTTGTGACGTAAATGATATCATTTTAAACAAAACAACTAATGTAGTTTAAAATTTTAAAAAATATAAAGCGAACAACATTTTTTTTTCTTTTTGATATAATAATTCATATTTTTAATTATTATTTTGATAAATTTCATCTATTTTACATTTTTTTTATTTGCGGGCAATTTTCGTGGGTTTTCACACTAGTTAACTAAAATTGCGTATTAAGTACAATGCGTTGGACTTACCTAATAACGTTATTTATGTGGTTAACATGACTTGCATCAATCCCATTAAACATTGTTATTAGTGATGATCGACAACTACTTCGAAAAGAAAGTTTTATGATAAGAAAACAATTCCTCCTTCCACCCACTTATTTTTCATGACAAAGTTTAGCTATATATAATAGTTTTATACTTTTATACGATAATAAAAGAATTTATTTAGAGGGTGATTGTGGATTATAAGTAGGCTGAGCACAAAATTTGAAAATACTTGAATCGTATTGAATTTCGAATTGAACAGCAATCGAAAATTTTTCGTTGATCATTGACCAATTTCTGAACCGAACCAAATTTCTTTTACGAGACGGATTTGGAGATCTTTTTAATCCCCTTAAAATCTTTGTACCGAACCGAGAATCGATACTAAAACCAATTTATAATTGTATTAAATTAGCTATAAATCTCATTATACTTGATAGATAATAGGTAAAATACTATTTTTATTAACTTTGTATCTTAATTAATCATCAACTAACACGTAAAAGTTAAAATTCACAATAATCTAATAGTTTTAATTTACAATTATAACTTGTGCGTAAAACAGAGATTTATCCGAAATTGAACTGAACCGTAAAAATACCGTTAACTTTGATTTTTTTTCGAATCGAATCGTTCCAAAAATACAATGGTACGACTTTGCAGATTTCTAAATTCCCGAACTGAATTGGACCATGCTCAGCCCTAATTATACTCAAAATCTTTTTTTTTTTTTTTAACTCTCAAAAGGCATTTCTATTCAAGATAATCATCTCGGGCCACGTTGACGGATAATGCAAAATAATACCTATTGGGTTGATAGTAAATACTGTATTTATTATTTTGACGATCGATGCACATAAATGTATTTAAAACGTATGCCAACAATTCATGTTTTACTAAAGTGAAATGCAATAAAACTCCACACAAATGAAACATTACTTTCATTAAACAAAGAAAAAGGGTATATAATGTTAGGTAAGAATAGACTGTCATGATTCAATTGTTGTAACTTGTAAGAAGAGTTGCACTTCCTTGATATTATCAATAAATATATAGGCAATAAAAAAATGAATATCTTATATAATATCGTAAGTACATCTTCAAATATGTCCGAAATTATTTCTTCAAATTTCTCCCGGTTTAAATAGTGCAATAAATTAGGACTCTTGGTGTAGCTCAAAAGGCGTAGCACCAGTACCACACATTTTTGCATTTTACATTTCATTGAAAAAATCTTGGAATATGGCGCATTGATCAACTTGAAATTTTTATATCATCACATTTTAACTCGATAGGTCTAGATTATTTCAAAAAATAAAATAAAAAATAAAATAAAAAGGTAATCCGTGATTACCACCTCACCTCACCAATCACCCGAGAAGGCACCTAGAACATATGTATGCGTCTATGCAGTGGCGGATCCAAGATCAAATTTCATAATGGCGAATTGAATGGTATCGTTTGATTGACCATCGACTTACGAATTCGGTGAATGATCGTTATCAAAATCATGTTAATAAATTTGCATTTTTTTCGTCGTATGGGGGCTTAACATGTGAATTTTAATTTGTATTTTCTCAAAAAATTAGAAAACTTAATTGTAATTTAAATAATAATAATAAAACATTGGACAATTTTGGTGGTGTCAAAAAATATAAGTTTGAATATATTTTTCATAATTATTTCTTTTTTCTTATTTAGATCAAAAGATTTTTTTTAATGTTAAAAAAGTTAGTGTATAATTTTCAAATAAAAAAAAACTAAAATGCACATTGCATCTAATTTTTTTTTTTAATGTTAAAAAATTAACCTTAACCATAAAGTGAAGGGTCTTAACCACTGCGCCACAGCTCTCTTTTGCACATTTAAATACAGTAACATATTTTATACAAAGGAATTAAAGTATATATTTAAAATTAAACCATTAGCCAAGAATCCGGCAGATCTAGCTAGGGCGGCCGCCCAAGCTCGCCAGGTGTTGAATCCGCCGCTGCGTCTATGAACATGAAATGTAAAATTCCAAACCCCGAAGTCTGGAAAAATATTTTTATTATTTTATTTATTATATTATTATAACAAGTAAAAGAATATATTTAAGAAATTTGTCTAAATATCTTTCAATATAGTTATCAAAATACTAATTATATATACAAAATTAACGTACTATTCACGATTTCATGTAAAATAATCATACTTTTAAAATTATAATTTATACTTTTAATGTATAAAATCATACTTTTCAAAATAATTATTTATATTTTTTTTGAAAAATATGAATTTAACAATAAAAAACATGATGTTAATTATTTGATCCGTTTTTTGGTATCATTATAGATTGTGTAATAATAATTAAATTAAAAAAAAATTGAAGACATATGCCTTTTTAGCCCAGACAATCAACAAATAATTTAACTATTTTTTACGACACTAGACAAAATATTTTCCCTGGACCTCATACCCAAGCACCGTATGATTATACCAAACAATTTCCCCGACACGCTCAGAACTAGCTCCGTCCCTGCATGTACCTTGAGAAACGGAATGGATCGTAGGCCAAGATAAGCCCAATCATTTTAAGCAAACTGGGCTAGAAATAGGATTCTCAGGTTAGCTGGTCCAAACTGATGATGGTAAACTATTATCTACACCCGAACAGTACCATGCACCTGAAAATTGCATATTAAATGTGATAAATATTTATTTTTGTTAAAATAAGATTTTATATTTTTATAATATATTTTTATTTTTAATATGATAAATTTATATTTATGAATACATAACAGGAAAGTATTTATATTTGCTGTGATAAAAATATTTATGTGTGATCTGATAATAGTTTATAATGTGAATCAGAATCTTAATGTGATAAATGTATAATTTTACATAATATGGATGAACATGTCTCATAATCGTAAAAATTTATATTTTTGTTGTATTAAATGTTCATTTACAATGTATACCCATGTGTACGTATAGTTGATCTGATGATGGTATTTAGTTTACCAATTAAAATATATCTATGTTGTAAATTGTATTACATATAATTTGTTTCTTTCATGCTATATGACGCATGAGATTACTAGCATTTTTCAGTATCATCTTTTCTACAACATTAACAAATCATTCTTCGAGTAATACCAAGATATTTCTGGTACAATGCCACTTTAAGATGTTTAAAAAAATCTGCATGGAAATTTGGCTTTAAATTTCAAAAAAACGTACTGATATTTGGAGATTCTAAAATTATATCTTCAGTATTGAATTGTAAAGATCAAATTCTCGTCTTGAAATGTACTAAATATTCAAAATGAATATTTGATTTTAACGGAATAAGAAAGAATTTCGCACATTATCACTCACAACAACAACAACAAAAGGAATACACTTTGTGCAAAATTAGACCGCGCGCCAGAAATATCAATACTACTAATAATAATAATTAGATTTTAATTATTTTAATCATTCTTTTTTGTAAATCTATTGTTACCCATTCTTTAGGCAAATGTTTAACACCTAATTAGTGGAGAATCAGTAGGTTTTTATAGCTTGATCTACTTCTTAAATTATGTTGTTAAGCTGTATAAATATACTTCCACCAACCAATAATAAACATCAAGCAATTTCACAATCTATTTCATTATTCTTCTATATGGTATCACGGACCTTTTAGATCCCGCCCTCTCTATCTGTCTAATTAAGGACGTCGTTCCTCACCTAATTCTCATTCTTGCCTCCAATGGCCAACGACACCACCTCCTTCATTTCCATTCCCCGTGAGCCATCCAAACCCTTTACGTGTATCACTCTTATCAGTGTCACCAAGCTTCTCCCCACCAATTATATATATATATATATATATATAATCATTTATAAATTTAACCCTAATTACATAAATAATCCTAAATTCAACCATATTTATATAATTATTTTTAAATTGAACCCTGATTACATAAAATAATCATAAATTGAACCCTATTTATATAATTATTTCTAAACTGAACCCTAATTACATAAAGAATCCTAAATTGAACCCTATTTATATAATTATTTCTAAATTGAGCCCTAATTATATAAATAATCCTAAATTAAACTCTATTTATATAATTATTATAAACTGAACCCTAATTACATAAATAATCTTAAATTGAACCCTAATTATAAATTAATTCATAATTAACCCTAATTTCAAATTCTAATCTCTAAACAAACACTAAACTCTAATCTTGAAAATTATTTATACAATAATTTCATCACAAAAAATATATAAAAAATAATTAAAAAGAATATACAAAAACAATAAAGAAATATAAAAGAAAAAATGATAACAAAAAAAAAAAAGAGCAACTTACCTTGGAGGAGCAAGCGGCGGCGGAAGCTGGAGCGGAGTAGGCGGTTGGACCTCAGAGCGGAGCGGCGGCGAAGGTGGAGGCTGGACCTCAAATGGGCGGCGACGGTGGATGCTGGGTCTTGAAGTGGCGACGCGGTGGTTAGGAGGCTACACGCGACGATGGGATTGGAGCCTAGAAGCGTTGATCTCCTCGGCGTCGGTGGTTGACGGCGACGGTCTTCTCGGCGGCGGGTTTGGAGGCCGACGATTTTTCTTTTTCTTTTTCCTTTTTCTGCTTGCTGCTGCGGTTTCAAAAGAAAAGAAGAATTGAGGTAACGGGCTTGCCCGCTGCATTTTTAGGGCTCGCGACCAAGGGAATAAGACCCCTCGGTTTTTAAATTATTTTATTATTTTATTTAAAAAATCGAGGGGTACTACGTCCCCTCATAAAAAACCGAGGGCAGTCCTCCCCTCAGTTTTTTTGAGGGGAAATAGTGTCCCTTGGTTTTTTAAAATTAAAAAAATAAAAAAAATAAAGGAATTACGTATTTAACGATCGACATCCGACCCTCGTGGTTTCGGAACACCGAGATGCACCCTTCCCCACCCCGTTCATATAATGATAGAATTTATTTCTATTTTTCACTAATATTTTATTTTTTAAGAATTCTTTTCCATTTCTTGTTTAAAACTGGAAAAATAGAAAACGCGTACTTAATGATAGACACCCGACCCTCGTGGTTCCGGGACACCGAGATGCACCCCTCCCCACCCCGTTCATAAAATGATAGAATCGGTTTTTATTTTTTTACGAATTTTCTATTTTCGCGATATTTTTTTGATTTTTATTTAAAAATCGAAGAAAATAGAAAACGCGTACTAAACAATCGACGCCCGACCCTCGTGGATCCAAGACACCGAGACGCACCTCTTGCCTCCTCGGGAAAATCACGACGCATCGTAGCTTCACGTTTCCAACCGAACAACTTGATCGATCGATCGTATTTTGGTTGTTGGTCGAATTACACGACACGTGTGAATACGCGCATGTTCGTTGATATTTTTCAATCGAAATCGGGTCAAAACCACCCCACGTGCCTAAGATGATAGGATTTGTTTCATTTTTACGATTTTCTATTTTTTTTATTAAAAAAAACCGAGGGGAGGGCTGGGCCCTCGGTTTTTTCCGAGGGGAAATAGAGCTCCACTGTTTTTTTAAATAAGAAAAAATCGAAAAAAATACGTATTTAACGATCAACATCCGACCCTCGTGGTTAGGAGACACTGAGACTAGGGGTGTAAGTGAGTCGAGCCGACTCATAAGCTAATCGAGATCGACTCGAGAAAAGTTTGAAATCGACTCGAGATTAATCGAGTCGAGCTACTCGATTATGTATCGAGTTCGAACTCGAGCTCAGTGATAATTGATGCGATAGGCTCGCGAGTCTAAACGAGCTTTGCTAGATTTACCATTTTATCCTTATTCTTACTTATTTATACATAAACCCTAAATATATAATAAAAACTAATATTAAGTATTTAACTTAATGTTTTTTAGGTTTTATTATTATTATTACTATGTAACTCGAGCCGATCCGAGCTCGCCGAGTTTTCAAACGATTCGAGCTCGAGCTTGAGAAAATTGAGCTCGTTCGAGCTCGAGCCGAGTTCGAGCTTCAGTTACACCCCTGACTAAGACGCATCCCTCCTCGCCCCATTCGTGAAATGATAGGATTTGTTCTTATTTTTTTTTCGAAATTTTCCTATTTCTTATTTAAAATCGAAAAAAAAAAATAGAAAACGCGTACTTAACGATGGACACCCGACCCTCGTAGTTTCGGGACACCGAGACGCACCCCTCACCGCCCCGTTCGTAAAATAATAGGATTTATTTTTATTTTTTACTAATTTTTTTATTTTTTACGATTTTTTTTTCCATTTCTTATTCAAAATCGGAAAAAAATAGAAAATGCGTACTTAACGATCAATACCCGAATCTCGTGGTTTCGGAATACCGAGACGCACCTCGCCCCGTTCGTGAAATGATAGGATCAGTTTTTATCTTTTACGAGTTTTCTATTTTTCTCGATATTTTTTTGAATTTTTATTTAAAAAAAAAAAGAAAACGCGTACTAAACGATCGACGCCCGACCCTCGTGGATCCACGATACTGAGACGCACTTCTTGCCCCCTCGGAGAAATCACGAAATTTCGTCGCTTCGCGTTTCCAACCGAACAACTTGATTGATCGATCGTATCTTGGTTGTTGCTCGAATTACACAACATGTGTGAATACACGCATGCTCGTTGATATTTTTCAATACAAATCGGGTCAAAACCACCCCACGTGCCTAAGATGATAGGATTTGTTTTATTTTTACGAATTTTTTATTTTTTTGGGAAATAATGCCCCTCAGTTTTTTTAAATAAAAAAATCAAAAAAAATCAAAAAAATAAAAATAAAATGCGTATTTAACGATCGACACTCGACCCTTGTAGTTTCGGGACACCGAAACACACCCCTCCCCACCCCATTCGTGAAATGATGGGATTTGTTTATATTTTTTTACTAATTTTTTATTTTTTTCTATTTCTTATTTAAAATCGGAAAAAAATAGAAAACTCGTACTTAACGATCGACACCTGACCCTCGTGGTTTCGGGACATAGAGGGTCGGGTGTTAATTTCTAGATTGTTCCTTCTCTTACTCCGTGCCAGCGCGATATTCACGGTTTGATAACTATCGATATTAATTTTAAACTTCTCATGAAACAAAAATTTGAAAATAGGATGAAAAAAATAATTAAACGATGTGTAGAAAAAGATGCTGGCCCATCCCTGTACCCACGTTTTAAAAAAAATATTCGTCTAGTAGATTTTGTGAATCACAATCCAATAAAATATAAATCTCATTCGCATACTCGTGTGGATAGTAAGTTTTGTGAATCACAATTCAATAAAATATAAATTAATGATAATTGACGCTATATAAAAAATTACAAACATGAAAATATTATGAATCATTTAAAAAAACTTTAAATATAATTATTTATAACTTATTTATATTCTTATATTAGAAGAGTAAAAGAAAATATTGGTAAAATATAATAAAACTAAAATATTAAATTAGATAGATACTAGCTCGGATGACTCATAAGAAACGAAGTACCACAATTTTTATTTATCAAAGTATACGTTTTTTTTATTTTTTTGATTTGATTTATTTAAAAAAAACGATGGGTTGAAAATCCCCTCGAAAAAAACCGAAGGGACACATATGCCCTCGTTTTTTTTGTAATTTCTTTTTTTATTTTCAAAAAATCGAGGGGACGATAATCCCCTCGGAAAAAACCGAGGGAACATGGCAGCCCTCGGTTTTTTCCGAGGGGTTTTTTAAGCCCTCGGTTTTTTGTGTAAATTATTTTTTTATGATTTTTTTTTATTTTTAAAAAATCGAGGGGTCTAAAAGTCCCTCGATTTTTCCGAGTGTATTTTAGTCCCCTCTGTTTTTTCGAGGGGTATTTTCCATCGAAAATTCTTCGGTATTGCCTTCGTTAATTATGACGGCAAATATTGGCGCCATTTTTTAAAGAGAATTTTTGAGGGGAGTTTCTTCTCTCGAAAAAAACCGAGGAAAAAAATTCCCTCGGTAAATTGCTATTTATTTGTAGTGTCACCTTCAATCTCTATCGGTAGTTGCACAAATGACAAAAAAAATAAAAAAAATAACAACAATAAATTGTTTGAGAAATATGTTAATTAGTTGCAAAACGAAGCATACTGATTTTTTTTATTATTATTACAATTAGGTCGAAATTATATTAATATATATTAGGGCAAAATCAAATTAATTTTCTACAATTAGAAGGTATTTACCTGGTGTTACAATCTCTACAATATTGTTGGGTTTTCGCGGCGGAGATGATAATGGTGACTTCAGCTAATAGAGGTGTGGTGTGAGATAGATATATAGAGAGAGAGAATATAATAATATGTAACAAGCTACGAGAAGTGTATATAATTAAGGCGAGATTAGGACACAAAATTATTGTTAATAGCGCGATATAGATAGAGAAAGAAAAGAGGGAGTCGGCGTGATATACCAAGAGAAAGAGCTAGATTTGAATTGGAATTTCGATGGAGGAGACGAGATTAAAAAATGTGATTTGGATTTGAGTTTAACCTGACTTAATGGATTAGATAAGTTAATTCGGTCGGACAAGGGTGTTGCCTCCGAAAAATAATTATCATCTCAATTTTTCAATTTAACTTTTAAAAATAAAAATAATTAAGTTCAACGAAATCAAGTTTATATATTTACTCGTTCAATTCACGAATTAAATTTTATCCGGAAATTACCTAATTGTCAACAGCTTGAATGAAAACAACACAGCAACGAAGCGTGTGTTAAACATCAAAGTCCCTTGAATTGAATGAATGGTTATCCAGAAAACAACTAGACATGCAACATATTTTTGTACACATGGCGTCAATCAACAATAACATAGATGTCATAAAGCGATTTTAGCTATTACAGCCGTTGATGTAACTCTAATAATAGCCCCTTCACATGGTAACCCACACAACCAATTTCCAACAATTTTTTTACACGGAACTTCATATTCAGAACTGGTGGTATATATCCAGATTCCTTTTCACTAAGTGATCAACTTATTAAATATCGACAAGTTTATTTCTGCTTTATTGAGGATAAACTTTGCATATCACTATTATTAAATACGGACCCAAAGTAGAGTGGTTGTCTGAATTTCCTGTTATTAAACAATCACATTCTAAAATAAATACGACCTTCTGTTCTGTCATTATGATATTGCTGCCCATTTTACTTGCATTCTTATCTTTCTTAAGGATTTTAAATTAATTGATATCCGGATTATTATTTTTGATTGGAAATTGAGGATAGACATAGAGTTAACCCTATCACGAACATTTACAATTTTGTCCCTCACACATATCACATCCAAAAGGTAGTATGTACCTTCGCTACTGAAATGAATGTTTGTACTTTTTCGAGATACCATCTATTCACATGACAACGATGGCCGTTTAAGACAAAACCAGGTCATTATCACTAATGAAAAAAATAGTACGATCTGTAGAGTTACCATACATAACGTAAACTTCAATTTTCTTCACAAAGTTGGTAGCCTCGTTTCCTGGACGAGGACAGATCGATATATTTCACTACTTAAGAGGAAAGGAGAAAAAAAAAGAAAAAGAGAAAAGTAAATCATCAAACAAAGTGGCTATAAGTAAAAGTGGCGCTCTAGTTGTGTCTTATCCTGGACACGATTAAGCCGAAAACTTGGACTTTTTTTTCCTTACTTAATGATCATATTGCTGCTGGAAAAATAAGTAATACCTCAACCCCAGCCGCTTTAAAAATAAATAAATAATTAAGGTGTCACTGCCTTCGTCTCTATCGAGGGAGTGGATTTTTCCTCCGCGACAGGTAATGCATGGTCGTACCATACACTAGTCATACTTGATACGATAACATCATAATAGATATTTTGAATACTAAATAAAATTAAAAATGTCGTAGATTTAGCAGATTTGAAAATTTTAAAATATTATTTTGTCGGAAAATAAGTTATTTGAGAAAAAAATTGTGTGATCTTTAGGTAGATTTTTTTTTCTTTTAAGATTTGTTCGTCGAATGACAAGTGTGAAATTAAAATTGTGTTATATATTGTTAGAATTATCGAAATGATATATTTATTTGTAAAAAATAGTTTTAGGAAGATAAATATATTAAAACTTAAATATAATATTAGTGTTGGAAATGTTATTCACGGCTATTATCTTATTTTTTCTTATTTGCCTTTTTAAGCCCAAAATATTAAGAAACTATATATGATTTTTATTTTATTTCCTAAAATAGAATTAGCTTGTCTATCAAGATTATGATTCTTGTCTATTAGGAAATTATATTTGGTGTTTATTTTGTTTCTTAGAATAGAGTTAGCTTGTTTATCAAGATTATGATTCTTGTCTATTTAAAAGAAGTAGAAGCCGCGAAAAGGGGACGACTTTCACGCAGTTGAACACGAGTACAAGAGTCTTGAAGCCGCAATACACAATTCATACAACTTTGAAGTTGCGTGTGTTGATGCTAATGTTTCCGTATATTACTTTATGATTTTGTATTTGATCTTAAACGAATTGAAGTAATATATTTTCGAATTTTATATACCCAGTTCGTAAGCACGTTGCTTACGAACAAAATTTATTTGCTGTGTTCTTTTATTCGTATAAATTATTCCGCAATATTTGCTATTTTTCCAGATTCATTTCAAAATACTTATTTGACCAACAAGCTGTTTTAACGGTCCTTCGAAATAAGATTCAATTATCTCCGCGGTACATATATAACAACATACTAGAAAAATGAGAATACTTATTCTTTTCCAGCAATATTTTTCGTGTTACTGTTTTTTTTTTTGTGTTTTTCTTTTTTTTTTAATTTTCAATGCGGTGAAATAAGATTCAGTTATTTTCAATGTATCTTGGGTTCTTCGATAAATTCTTTTAGAGTTATTATTTTTTAAATAATATCTTAGGATTTGTTTTAAATTTGAGACGATCTCTGCAAGCCAATGATTTTTATTTAATAATTGTGGGTTAGTGCATTACGATACAAGCTCTAATTTGCCTGATTTCGAGATTGTTTCGCTTTCATAATCCGAATGCACAAACAATTTTGGCCTAATTTTACATACAGCACGTCTAGACAGATGTATTTACAATTAAACAAGAAAAAATATTGATAATTAGCATTGACACAAAAGGAAAAAAAATTCTACAAAAATAAGTATTTTGTTAAACGTCCGTGCAAGGGCAATTTTTTTTAAAGGAAATTATGACAAACACATGCTAGATTTCTTAATTCTGTTAATATTCTTTGCAGATTCATTTTTGAATATTTATTTGATGAACAAGCCTCACAAAAGGGGTACATACTAACTCTTTTATAGTGCACACTACTGAAGATGGAGTCTAAATTTCGCACTAAAATAATGCAAACCAGAGAGAGATAGTTGTTTGGTATAGTTTTTCATGTTGTGCTCATGAGAAATCTGAAATCATTTATCCATCGGTATTATTTGTAGTAACATTCGTTGAAGTTCTAAATCCTAATATTTTGATTTTTGGGATATTTAGAATTTTGTGAATATTAATAATTTTTATTCGTTACATGATTCAAATTCATTTTGATTTCGCATTCTACTATTCAAAATATTGGGGTATTCACAATTTCGAGAATAGTAAAATATCAATTTGGTATTACGAACTTATAACAAATGGAGTCTTACTTTTATTGTAATTGTCAAATAATATCTGAAATGTGAATGATAATGTATTAATATATTGTATTTTATTTTAGATAATATATAAAAAGTGAATAATATTATATTATAATATTGTATTTATATTTATTTAATTATATATATAAATAAAATAATACATAATAAATATTAAGTGTAAAAAATAATTGATTAAATATTTTATTTTAAAATTTTAAAATAAACGAGTATCAGTATTTGTAATACAATTTTTTATTGACCTTGATGATTCAAGCGTACACCACAAAGAGCTACCCATCCGAGTTTAGATTCTTTATCTATTCTACATTGGACAAAATACCAAATATTTATACATAGGGAATGTAATTTCATAAATTAAATTTTATGGGACAAATACATATCGTTGATAGTAAATAATATAGAGGCTGTAGATTTTGGAGTGAAACACTCTCTTCCTTTGTTGTTAGTAGGCAACAACCATTCTTTATCTTTATGGTGCGTGTCCACGCTTCTTTGGCTATCTTCACTTCAATTCAAGTCATCTCAAATCTTTAATTAGGGTTTCCAACTTTCATTAACTGGGGCCCACCAAATACTTTTAGGAAGTTACACGTGTTATTTAAGTATAGCTTATATTGACCTTTTGTTTTTCCTTATTTATTACTTTTGATATTTATTATGTTATTATGTTATGGATGATGATGAAAACTCGTGCATGTTTTTGAATGAAATGATGGTAAGAAAGACCAAGGACAAAGAAAAACAGATTATAGGCCGCAACCGAAAATCCATTTCAGATTCTAAATGGTCCTCAATTCAAATATTCAGATTCTTTAATTTTTTTACTATCTAATTACTATTATATATTAATTTAAAATTCTTTTAAATATATAAAAAAAATTTGGTAACTCAATTATTTATGGGTCGTCCGAGTTTTATATCTACATAAATTAGTAATTTTCTTTTATTATATCTTACCTAATTTAATCTTTTTATTTTATTATATTTTACTTACCTCAATATTTTTCTTTTATTCTCCTACTATAAAAATATAAATAAGTCAAAATAATTAATATAGAAATCTAAATTAATTTATCTTAATTAAAAGAAAAATTACATACAAAATAACTTTAATTATAAAAACTGAAAATAATTAAATAGGTCGTATATATAATAGAAGTTCAAATAATTTATATTTAGAATTCTAAATATTCCATATAGGTCAATTACGAGATATTGCAATAATTTAAGCATTAGCAATGAATTCAATGTAAACATAAAAATATAAAATTCTAGATAACCCCGTGTAAGGCACAAGTGTTAAACTTGTTTTCTAAATATTATGACATAAGTGCATGTCAATAGTCGATCATTTTTTAGAAGAAAAATAATAATAATAAATTGGGTCAATTATCAAATACACCATAAGAAAATATATTTTGTCAGATACTATGAGTAGTGGTACAAATTGTTAAATATTTCATCTCTAAATATATAATTACAAGGCTCCCTTATTAAAGTTATAATTTTAAATAAAATACTAATTGATTTGTACATATTTGTGTGTGATTTTCGTGTGTTTTTGCATCGTGTGTTATGTGCTTTTACGTGTTTTAGGTTTATCTTTTTTATCGTTTTTCTTCCTTTTTTATGTTTCTTATGGTGTTTAATGTGTTTTTACTTTATTTTGTATGAAATAATCTAACTTTGCTTAATTTTAATATTTTGGCTCAAAACGAGGAAAATAGGACGAGCGACGAGCCGAAGCCCTGCAGGCGCCGCATTGCAGCGCCCGCGTCGACGCCGAGTACCGCTTGCGTCGATCGACGCTAGGTCAACGCGTAGCTTCTGAAGCGTCGATCCTAGCCCCGTCGGTCGACGCACTGTCGACACTGCGCCCGCGTCGACCGACGCACCGTCGACGCACCGTCGACGCATATGTTCTGAAGCGTCGATCTTAACTCCGTCAATCGACGCATAGCTTCTGAAGCGTCGATCCTATCACCGTCGATCGACGCTTTGCCTGGTCGACGCGTGCAGCCTGGCTCGCGTCGATCGACGCACCATCGACGCTCCGGCGGTTGAGCGATTATTTTTGAAGAAATCAATAAATACCGGTTGGTTTATCATTTTAATTATCAGACTTCGAGGGGGCAAGGTCTAGAACACTTAGAAATATATTCCTCTCCCCTTTTCACATTACATTTGAAGATTTCGTTCGAAGATCGCGTCGGAGACTCATTTTTACATTCTACGTCGCTCATAGTCATCGTTCGTCGCTGAAGCTTGATCATTTGCTGCGTATTCTTCCTGAAATATAAGTTGTAATTCCTGCTTTTGTAATTTGGCTTTGGATTTAGTTTCATTAGTTGTACGTTTCGTTATTAGTATGCTAGTTTGACTATGCTAGTTTAGTAATTTAAGTGTTTTCGAATTGCTAGTTTAATGATGATGCTTTCTCGTTTTTAATATCTGAATTTTTATGATTTCAATTAGGTTTAACTGGTTAATTAGGTTTTTAATAATTGTATGCTCGTTTTTGAATTCGTAATTGTAGAATCCTTCAACCAAAATGGATCGTGTGTTTAATTATAAAAATTATGAACAAACATTTCTCGACGCCAATTGCAATTTCTCGTGATTTGACTCGGATCAACTTATCGCATACAATAGCTCCGTTCTCTTGCGGACGAGCTTTAGCTTTAAATTTTAAACGCGAAAAAGTTCGATTCAAAATTTGGCGCCGTTGCCGGGGAATTGACAAAGGCTGTCCAAAAATATTTGTTCGTATATGTTTAGTTTAGTTTGTGTTAGTTTGTATTATTTTGTATCAACTTCTTTAATTTGTTTGTTAGTGAATGCAAGGACGTAGGTCCTTGGGTGGAGAAGTAGTACCTTTAGTCGACAACATTCAACGGGTGAATCGAGCACGAGTGACGTCAATAGCTGAATCATCAATGGCTTCATCCGAAACAAATACTTCGGAACCAAATCAGCCGGAAACTCGAGATGAATAGAACAATATACCCAATCCACCACCGTTTAATCAAGACCAGTTCAATCATCATGTTAACAATCAAGGCATGCAACTGAATCAACAACAAATGCCTTATTACTTTCATCAACAACAGTTCAATCAACAACAACAATTTCATCCTCGAGGACCGTACGTACTATTTAACAGGCCGTTCCATCAACATGAACCCCAACCGGCTCGTATGCGTGAATTTGCTCGACCCGTGATCGGTCCATCTACATCGTGCATTCGTCTAGGCCCAGCGGCCCGAGATTATGAGCTTAAGGCCATTCATTTCAATCTTTTGCCTTCTTTCTACGGGCGCTTACATGAGGATCCGATAACCTTCATTCAGAAATTTTACTCAATTATCCAAACGTTTCCATTGCAAGGGCTTAATGAAGATCAGTTGAAGATGAGATGTTTTCCGTATACGTTAAAAGATAAGGCGGAGACTTGTTTTTTGTCGTTGGAGCCCGACTCTCTTACAAATTGGGATATTGTGTACGATCGCTTCATGGGGAAATATTTCTCAAATCAAACGACGGCTCAACTCCGAGTAAAGATAGCGTCATTCAACCAGATAGAAAATGAAACGTTCCACGAAGCTTGGGAACATTTTAAATAATTGTTGACACAATGCCCACATCATCATTATCCACCCGAGCTTGTTAATCAATTCTTTTATGATGGGCTTATTCTTACATTTCAGTATATGGTGGACAATGAAGCAGGGGGAGAGATTGGATCACGTACCGCTCAAGAAGTATGGGACATTTGCGAGTCGATAAGTTACAATTCTCAACAGAAAAGCTCGCGATCGAAGAAGGTAGCTGTACATGAGATCGAGATGGCACATGACGATTCCTATAGACTTGATGAGTTAACGAGTCAGGTGGCCTCTTTGCAAACTCAAAACACGCTTTTATCTCAAGGCATTTCTTCTTCACAAGAAACGTGTGGCATTTGTGGTGTGTATGGACATGGCGCGAATTTATGTCAAGTAGTGTTCGAACAGGTTGATGGAACCAATGAACAAGCACTCCCTATTCAAGGTTATCAAGCGAATCAAGACGGGCAGGGGTATCAAAACTATAACTCACGCAACAATAAACCTAATTGGTGGAGAGATCATCCAAATTTCTCATGGTCAAATCCTAATAATGCGGCGAATCCGATACCGAACCAAAGGGCACAAAATAACTTTGTACCCCAACAACCATATCAACAACAATGGGGACAGGGTCAATCTTCATTCTCAACTCAACCAATGCAACAATCACAACCGCAAGGACAAGGTCAAGTACCACTTCCTCCACATCCGCAAGGGCAAGTTCAAGTACCTTTGCCTCCACCACCACCAACTCAAGCACCCATTTCACCATCACTCGAAGAGACGTTGCGTACGTTTATGCAACGCACTGACTCAAATTTCCAACGCACTGAATCAAATTTGCTACGTGCTGGCAAATGGATGGATAAGCTTGAAACGGCTCTTGGCCAACTCGCCAAGCAAGTGGGAAAGAACGAGCAAGGGAAGTTACCAAGCCAATCATCACAAGTCCAAGCAGTCACAGTGCTTCAGAGTGGTCGTGTTGTGGATAATAAATTAGCATCTCCCGATGAGATCTCTAATGGTGAGAACAACAACCTAAATGAGGATGAAGTCGAGGAAACCATTACCAAGTTACCGGATCATGTTGAAAAAGACGTCGAGCCTAAGAAATCTCTTCACAAGGCTTCTAATCCATATCGGCCTCCAATTCCTTATCCAAGTCGTCTTCAAGGGGAAAAGCAAGATAAAAAATTTCTTGATCGTTATAATATGCTTTCTAAGGTTAATGTTAATTTACCTTTGCTCGATGTTATAAGAAACGTTCCCGCATATGTCAAGTTTTTCAAAGACTTGGCATCCAAATAAAGAAAATTTTCCGAAAATGAAAAAGTTTGTATTTCAAATGCGGCGAGCGTAATCTTACGAAATCCCCTTCCCCCTAATGAGAGTGACCCTGAGAGTTTTTGTATTAAAATCACTTTGGGAAATGGTAAAGAAACTCGGGGAATGCTCGACCTTGGGGTGGAAATTAATTTGATGCCCTCGTCTATTTTTGAGCAGTTTGACTTAGGTACACTCAAGCCGACGAGGATGAAACTCCAACTAGCCTACCGGTTGGTTCGTTACCCGTGAGGAATTGTTGAAGACGTGTTGGTGCAAGTCGGGAGTTTAATTGTGCTGTTGACTTTGTGATTCTTGATGTGGGAGATGTTTAAGATGATAACCGGGAGCATACGATTTTGTTGGGATGACCTTTCATGGCTACGATAAATACTTTGATTGACGTGAAGAACGGAAGCATGACTTTGTCCGTTTTGGACGAGTCGGTCACATTTTCCATTCATGATCTTCAGGCTACCCCATCGTCGTCAATGAATGCTGATTGTTCATTTGTTGATGCCATCGAGCCAATCGTACAAACTGAGTTTGAAGATGAGTCCGAGGAGGATCATTGGTCCGAGCAAATTTCCGAAGGCATAATTAACCTTTTTGAGATTGCTGATGAGCAATCGGATAGCAAACCAAAATCTGAGTTTAAGCCACTTCCAAATCATCTCAAGTACGTCTATCTTGAAGAGGGTGAAAAGAAGACGGTGATTATTTTTGCCGAGTTGACACAAGAAGAAGAAGATGCTTTGATCAAAGTTCTTAAAAGATTTCAAGGAGCAATTGGTTGGAGTTTGGGGGATATCAAAGGAATTAGCCCGGCCACATGCATGCATCACATTGTGTTAGAAGATGGTGCAAAGCCAGTTCGGGAGGGTCAGCGCTGTTTAAACCCTACTTTGATGGAGGTTGTGAAAAAGGAGATTTTTAAGTTGATCGACGAAGGGATCATCTTTGCTACACCCGATAGCGAATGGGTGAGCCCCATCCATGTTGTACCAAAAAAGGTTGGGATTACGATCATCGAGAATGAAAAAGGGGAAATTGTACCGACACGATTGACTACGGGATGGCGGATGTGTATCGACTTCCGAAAGCTTAATGCCGCCACACGAAAAGATCATTTCCCACTTCCCTTCATTGACCAGTTACTTGATAAGTTGGCCGGATACCAATACTATTATTTTCTCGATGGGTTGTTCGGGTATTATCAAGTTGCCATAGCGCCGGAAGATCAGAAGAAGACGACGTTCACTTGTCCTTTTGGAACCTTCGCTTTTCGGAGGATGCCTTTTGGACTATGCAACGCACCGGCAACTTTCCAACGCTGCATGTTTTCTATCTTCATGGACATGATAGATGACTATCTCGAGGTATTCATGGATGATTTTTCAGTTTTTGGCTCTTCTTTTGATTCATGTCTTGAGAATTTGTCTAAAGTGCTTGAAAGATGTGTAGATAGTCATTTAACGTTAAGTTGGGAAAAAGTCATTTTATGGTTAGAAGTGGTATTGTACTTGGTCATTTTGTGTCGAGTCATGGTTTGGAGGTCGATAAGGCCAAAGTTGATGTTAT
>BMAC01000172.1:1066422-1127163 GCA_014905375.1 Phtheirospermum japonicum
ATCGTAAAGGTTGTGAAAATGTGGTTGCGGACCATTTGTCCCGACTGGATAGAGAGGGAGTGCGTGAATTTGGTTGTTTGAATGATATTTTTCCATATGAGTTAACATGTGCTATTTCTTCGTATAATACTCCATGGTTCGCCGATATTGTTAACTTTCTTGCTTGTGGCTACTTGAGTGCCAATTTATCCTTCCAAGAGAGGAAGAGATTTCTTTCTAAGTGCAGGGATTACTTTTGGGATGACCCGTTCTTGTTTCGGTTCGGGAAAGATGGACTTATTCGACGTTGCATCCCCGAGGAAGAACAACAGAGTATTCTCTCGTTTTGTCATGATCAGCAGTGTGGAGGCCATTTTGGAGGTCAGAAGACGGCTTACAAGGTCCTCCAATCCGGATCTTATTGGCCTAGTCTATTTAGAGATGCGCATGAGTTCGCTAAGACATGTGATCGATACCAGCGCTTGGGAAACATTGGCAAACGTGATGAGATGCCGCAAACGAGCAATTTAGTCGTGGAGATTTCCGATGTGTGGGGCATCAATTTTATGGGACCACTTTCGGCATCATTCGGTTATGAATATATATTGGTTGTTGTTGACTATGTGTCCAAGTGGATCGAGGCTATTCCCACGAGGACGTGTGATGCAAGAGTTGTGCTCAAATTCATTAAGGAGCATATTTTTGGTAGGTTTGGCTTTCCACGTGCGATCATTAGTGATGGAGGTGTACATTTTTATAACCGCTCTTTTGAGAAATTGATGGCCAAATATGGGGTGAAGCACAAAGTGGCCACGGCGTACCATCCACAAACGTCGGGCCAAGTGGAGATGAGTAATAGACAAATCAAGGCAATTCTGGAAAAAACCGTTCAGCCGAGTCGTAAGGATTGGTTGGCTAAGCTTGTTGATACTTTATGGGCTTATCGAATGGCGTACAAAAATATTTTGGGAACTAGCCCTTATCGAATGGTTTTTGGTAAAGCATGTCATCTTCCGGTGGAAACGGAGCATCGGGCATATTAGGCGATTCGTGCAGTGAATTTTGACTTGGTACAAGCTGGTAATCAGCGAGGACTGCAATTGGAGGAACTCGATGAAATTCGAAATGAGGCTTACGACAAAACGGACATCTACAAAAAGAAGGTTAAGGCTTATCACGACAAGAAGATTATTCGCAAGAATATCCGAGTTGGCATTCAGGTGCTGTTGTTTAATTCTCGCCCTCGTTTATTTCCCGGGAAGCTCAAATCACGTTGGAGTGGCCCATTCCTTGTTACCGAAGCTTTCCCATATGGAGCCGTGCGTTTGGTAAATGAGACAACCAAAGAGAGTTTTCTAATGAACGGCCATCGTGTGAAGCCGTATTTTCAAGGTTCGAAATTGCTTCAAGAAAAGGAGATTGTGACTCTCGTTGACCCCTGTTTGGCATAGAGGGGAGGCTTCGTCAAGCTCAGTGACGTTAAACAAGCGCTTCTTGGGAGGCAACCCAAGTCTTTCAACTTATTGTATTTTGTGTGTTTGTTGTTTGTTGTGTGTTTCAGGTTCCCTTCATTTTTAAGACCCGTGGATGGTTTTCGACATCGACTCTTTACCACAATCATGAATTCAGGGACGTCTCTTTTTCTCTTCCTTTGCTTAATTTTTCATTTTATACAATGTGGGCATTGTATGAGCTAAGTGTGGGGGGGTTGTCCTTTGGTTGGTAATTGTTTGTATGCTTGTTTGTGATTGATTTGAGTTGTATGTATTGATATTTGACTGGAACCTTGACGAAGTGACGTGGTTAGATGCTTTGGTTAGGATATTTAGACTTCCGTTCGAACTATAGTGTAATTGTGGGGAATGAAGTGTAAACAATCTATGAAGTGTCTTGTCTCTTGTTCTATTCATGTTTCGTTCTTAAGAGTCGAATACTCTCTACTAGCCCTGTTCTCCGATACCCTCTATAGGATTTTATGTAATTTTATTTTTTATTTTTGGAGACGTTAATACTCCATGTGTTGAATTGGAAAAGATGTTATTAGTTGCACATAGTAACGTAAGGTTGAAGTCAATGAACTCTCGTTTGTGATTTATGTATATTATGCTCGTTGGGTACCTCATCTTTACGGGTACTTATTTAAAAAAAATTAAATAAATAAAAAAAAGGAGAAAAAGAAAAAGAAAAAGAAAAGAAAAAGAAAGAATAAGTACAAGAAAAAAATCCTTGTACAAGTTAAGCTCTTATTTTTGTTTTTCGTAGATTGTTTTGTTAATGAGGGTATAGATGACTTGGATAGTCGAGTGACGACTTGGCGGTTTGAGCAGGGATAGACTTTGGCCGAGGCATGAATGGATGACGTACATGGAGGTCAACTCGTTACTCTTAGGTGTTCGGAAGCTAGTCTAAATCTCTTATCTAAAAGTTATCGTGTCGTCCTTTTAGTTGAGTTTTCAGTTGATCTAATGCATTAACTTCTTGAATCATATGGATGCATTAGTAATTAAGACATCAGGTAATTAGCTTTTTCTTGTCTACGTCTAGATTAGATTTTGCTTGAGGACAAGCAAAAAGCTAAGTGTGGGGGAGTTGATTTGTACATATTTGTATGTGATTTTCGTGTGTTTTTGCATTGTGTGTTATGTGCTTTTACGTATTTTAGGTTTATCTTTTTATCGGTTTTCTTCCTTTTTTATGTTTCTTATGGTGTTTAATATGTTTTTACTTTATTTTGTATGAAATAATCTAACTTTGCTTAATTTTAATATTTCAGATCAAAACGAGGAAAACAGGACAAGCGACGAGCCGAAGCCCTGCAGGCGCCGCATTGCAGCGCCCGCGTCGACGCCGAGTACCGCTTGCGTCGATCGACGCTAGGTCGACGCGTAGCTTCTGAAGCATCGATCTTAGCCCCATCGGTCGACGCACTGTCGACACTGCGCCCGCGTCGACCGACGCAACGTCGACGCATATGTTATGAAGCGTCGATCTTAACTCCGTCAATCGACGCAATGGTCGACGCATAGCTTCTGAAGCGTCGATCCTATCACCGTCGCTCGACGCTCTGCCTGGTCGACGCGTGCAGCCTGGCTCGCGTCGATCGACACACCGTCGACGCTCCGGCGGTTGAGCAGTTATTTTTGAATAAATCTATAAATACCGGTTGGTTTATCATTTTAATTATCAGACTTCGAGGGGGCAAGGTCCATAACACTTAGAAATATATTCATCTCCCCTTTTCACATTACATTTGAAGATTTCGTTCGAAGATCGCGTCGGAGACTCGTGTTTACATTCTACGCCGCTCATAGTCATCGTCGTCGCTGAAGCTTGATCATTTGCTGCGTATTCTTCCTGAAATATAAGTTGTAATTCCTACTTTTGTAATTTGGATTTGGATTTGGATTTAGTTTCATTAGTTGTACGTTTCGTTATTAGTATGCTAGTTTGACTATGCTAATTTAGTAATTTAAGTGTTTTCGAATTGCTAGTTTAATGATGATGCTTTCTCGTTTTTAATATCTGAATTTTTATGCTTTCAATCAGGTTTAACTGATTAATTAAGTTTTTAATAATTGTATGCTCGTTTTTGAATTCGTAGTTGTAGAATCTTTCAACCAAAATGGATCGTGTGTTTAATTATAAAAATTGTGAACAAACATTTATCGACGCCGATTGCAATTTCTCGTGATTCGACTCGAATCAACTTATCGCATACAATAGTTTCGTTCTTTTGCGGACGAGCTTTAGCTTTAAATTTTAAACGCAAAAAAGTTCGATTCACTAATCAATAACCACCACCACTACATCACTCCCGGCCGCCGCCGCCGATTCTTTCGACGACCATCCGCTGAAAAAGATTTTGGTAAGTTATTATTATTATTATTATTATTATTATTATTTTGGCTCAATAAAAGAAATATATAACAATATTTGCATATCAATTAAGAAATTTCTGAAATTAAGAATAATTTTGTTATAAAGTAGATAATTTTTGGACATAAGAAATTTGCAAAAAAGAAAAAAATCGCCGGAATATATATTTTGGTGACTATAATAAATTCTCGGCGGCCGGTGGCGGTAGCAAGGGCAGACGGCATCCAGCCCAATATATTAATGGAGACTTCTACGGTGCCGTGAAGGTACCATTCCTTACTTAATCAGAACCATTAGATCAAAAGTTGGTTATGGATAATGATAAGATCAAGTGATGTAAATGTAGGGGGGTTGGGAGGTATGGTGCCTTCACGGCACCGTAGTCATTTCCTATATTAATAATATTATTAAATTATATTATTATTATTATTATTATTATTATTATTAATATCATGTCATACTATTTGACAAAAATATTGAATTACTTGATTTAAAATGAGATTTAGTCATAATGGCAAAAAAAAAAAAAAAAAAAAAAAAAAAGAAATGAGATTTATTACTTGAATTACTTGATTTAAAATGAGATTTATTATTATACATCGATATGGACAAAGAACCAAACTGTTACAAACCCAAAATGCTGAAACTACGAAAAGATTCAAAACAACTATTAAATTAATAATACAAGAAATTGACTTAAAGCACAATTTAAGAAAAAAGAAATCTGTAACTTCAATATCAAAGGTTTAGATATGTAAAATGTTAACGCTCGTAATCTAATTTTGTGCGATAAAATAAATATCGTAACAACACGATGGTAACCGATTAAAGGCTGCAACTCGACGACAAAATCACGAAAAGAATAACTAAAATCTATATGAAAATTATTTGAGGCTCACCCATTCACATATTAAAAACTACCTATCATTTTACTTTTACTATTTTCATATTATTTAATTTCTATCCTATATTTAATCACACATTCAAATTTTCATCATTAATTATCGATTTTTTTTACTATCAAATAAAAGTATATATAATCGGAACCTTATGACTATAATCAACTTTACATAAAAAAGTAGAAGAAGAAAAACTCAAATAAAAGTGGTATAATATTCGAAGTATATAAGGGCATATACAATTGGTGGATTCATTCTATTATTTTTCCCGAAAATTAACAAGTGGGATTAAAGAGTCGTTGGATATCGAACGACCCACGTTAATCTCGTTTTTAATTTATATTTTAAAAATTAAAAATAATTAAAAAAAATAAGATTTATTATGTGGTCGGCATTAAATGACTGGTGGAGATCCAACGATCCACATTAAGTCTCAATTTTAATTATTTATTTAATTTTTTAAAAAATTCGATAAAATAAAAAGAAAAGCAGAAAAAAAATTAGGAATTTGTATTTTTTTTTAACTTTTTGAGAATAAAAATATTTAAAAAAATCACAACCTATTAACATTTAAATACATTCGAAAAAAATAAAAAAATAATCAAAAACATGTAAAGTATTCAAATAATATTAAAAAAATGGAAAAAATAATATTGAAAATGAAATATATATATATATATATATTTTTTTTTTCATTTTTTTATTATCTAAAGTACTTAACTATTAAATAAATTACCATGTTTTCAATTATTCGTTTTTTCAAAAAATTTGTAATATTGATTCGGAAAAATTAAAAATCACAAACAATAATTAAAAATAATATAATTATTATTTTTTATCAGCCATTTTTTTTTTTCGTTTACAAACAAAAAACAGAACAAAACAATAATTTATATTATTTGTACTCAACCATCTCATTTTACTTTAAACCTACAAACATTACACAATATTCGTACTCATTCAATCCACTGCTGATATCACTCCACCTCAACTATCCATTTTAGGATCGTAAATGCACTAAATTAATAACTTACGATAGAATATCATGTGCGCCAAAAATCAAACAGTTGGAGTGCATCCACAGAACTCTGTGCGGCAAAATCAAAATCAAAAGGCCCACACATTTTCTAACTACACACCACCTTATTTATTACATCACACCCTCTCTCCTTAATTTTCAACCCACATTGTAACTTCTTGTAAAAAAACTACATGGAGTCACCAAATAACTCATCAAGCCCAGAAAAAACTAACGATGAAATAAGAAAATACCCCAAATCAACCAAAAGAAAAAATAGCAAGAACATTGTTGCAAAGAGATTTTCTGTTGAACAAATAAAATCACTAGAGTCCATTTTCAAGCTAGACACTAAGCTTGAGCCTAAAAGGAAATTGCAGATAGCAAGTGACCTTGGGTTGCAGCCTCGCCAAGTGGCTATTTGGTTTCAAAACAAAAGGGCACGATGGAGATCTAAGCAAATAGAGCAAGAGTACAAGGAGCTGAGAGCAAATTATGATAGTCTGTACATGCAATTTGATGACTTGAAGAGGGAGAAACAAATTTTGCAAACGCAGGCATGTGCTTCTTTTTTTTACATTGTTTCTCATGAATAAATTCTAGCTTAATTATAAAAAGCCCCAGTTATCTCTTCGATATTATCTTTTCAATGGTGCAATTTGTAATATAATTGATTTCAAATTTGGGAAAACTTTTTTTGCAAATTAATAATAATAATAAATTGTTAATATATTTATATTTATTCATCTTCTTTGTTATTATTTGCTGCTTTTACAGTTAAAGGAGCTAAATGATCTAGTCAAGAATCTTGACAAGGTTGATTTGATTAATGAAGATGATGAGTTCAAAGAATATCCCAACAGCTCCAATGGAGAAATAAATCACAATGATGTTATCAAGAAAGATGATCATGAGAATAATATTATTACAAAGGACTTTGAGAGAACAGATCATGAGCAAGAGCTTGTGAGCTGGGATGAAGAAGAAGAGATTATCAGTCACTTGGCATCACCTGAAAAATGGTGCGATTTTTCGTCCGGTGGACTGTTCGATCAGTCGTCCGGCGCTTCGAGCTGGTGGGAAAGTTAATTACGAAAGTACCCCTGGAGTTTAGTCTAATTACAGAATGGCCCCAGTTGAATATTACAAATATTTGTTGTTTTTTTGCAAATCTAAGGTTTTTTTTTTTTGGATGATAGTTGGATTGTTTGTTGTAAATAAGTTAAACTTTGATGGTACTTTTCATAATTATCGCTTAATTAATTTAATTATGCAAAGAAGCGTATATGAGAAGTTTGTCATAAGGCCACACACAAAGAAAAATAACGCTGGTTATGACTTTTATACATTGTTATTGAAGCAAGAGTAGTAAACATGTTACAATATATGTATGTAAATGAAAAAGCAAATCAAAGTTTGTTTGGAGTTTTATTGTATATATTCTGTCAGTAATCTCTGACTTTCAATTTTTCGGATAACCATAGCTAAATATGTTGAACTCCTATGTTAATCCTTTATTCTGTTTATTTCCCGCTTAATAACACTATAGAAACGCCATCTTTTTATTTCACTAGAAAATTAGAAATTTGAGTTAGAAAACTATTAACCTGAGTCTATTTGCAACTTTTGGGGATTTTATATATATAAAATAATATAAAAAATAAAAGTGTCCGGACTTTATGAATAAACGCATGTCTGTACAGAAGCAGTTTTTATAATTTAAATGTTTGTTATTATGAATCCAACTTAAGATGCTGTCCATGTTGCATAACTTTGAAAATAAGATTTTTCCCTAGTGCAATGAAAATGAAAAATATATAATATCCAATCACACCCTAAAATTATCCCCACTTGTCAACCTTATAGTTTTGGGATTAATCCACCAAGACCATTGAAATAATAGACTATCACTTTCATCTATATATCATGAATTTTGTCTTATTTTCAATTGAAATACCAGCAATCCAAGAATTGTCAGAGCAAACTATGAACTATTTTGACTCTACAGTATATATATATATTTCACAATTAAGCAACCCAGAGAAATATGCATAAGTGAGCAGATAAGCTACTTTTAAAATTAAATTTGTAAGTTATTAGATTAATTCAATTTTAACTTCTCTATTATATCTGTTATTTAGTATTATTTTATTTTATTTTTTCTCGATGACCATTTTGCTCCCTCCCATTTCTTATCCATCTGCAAATGCATTATTAAATTCTTTCAACTTCAAACACAAGAAGAAGAAGAAGAGCACAAACAATGGCTCTCTTAATTTCATATTCGTCACCCACTGCGCACATTAGCTGCTCCACATTTTCCTCTCCATCCATTCTCAAAAACCTCAAGCTCCCTCGTTTCTGGCCTTGGCAAAAGGTAAATCAATATTCAATTCCTCTCCAAAATTGAGAATTTGTATAAATTTCGCATTTTATCGGTTTTTTTTTTTCCCATCTGTTTAGAATTTGGGGAGAAAAAGGATTAATCTTGATTGGCAGGTGAAAATAGGGCCGTTGAGCGTATCTCCAATGGGCTTTGGGACGTGGGCTTGGGGTAATCAGCTGTTATGGGGTTATCAAGAGTCCATGGATAATGAGCTTCAGCAGGTTTTTAATCTTGCTCTTGAGAGTGGGATTAATCTATTTGATACAGCTGATTCTTATGGCACCGGAAAATTGAATGGACAAAGTGAGAAGCTTCTAGGGAAATTTATCAGCGAGTTTCCAGGTTGATTTTATTTATTTTTAATTTTTGCTTCATGAGGTTGAGTTGAGGTAATGTCTAAAAAACATGGAATGGAATCAATGGTTGTTGATGGGATATATTTATTATGAGGATATTTGATATTTACTATTAATATAAATGTAAAAATAAAGAATAAATCATGCATGCTTTGTTGATTCAGAATTTTAATTATTGCCTGAATGCCAAGGAAACAAGCAGGCACGGGATAACATTGTGATTGCAACAAAGTTTGCTGCATATCCATGGCGCCTAACACCTAATCAATTTGTCGATGCTTGCAAGTATGTTTCTATTTCTATTGAGCTAAATTTAAAAAAAAAGAAAAGAAAAAGGGAAGTGTTTGCAAATAGAAAAAACCATTGAAATGCTTATTTTTGTTTTCTCTCATTCAAGTATAAATTGCTACTAGGCCTGTGTAAGTGCTTACTTTTATTACTTGCGCAACATTTCAATCCAATAGAGGAACGATTAACCTTCCCAAAATGAGTAATCACTAAATTTAGTATTGAGATTTTCAATTATATATATATATATATATATATGTGTGTGTTTATTAGAGTTTGTGTGTTTCAGGTCTTCATTAGAAAGGACTCAACTCGAGCAAATCGGAATAGGTCAACTGCACTGGTCAACGGCAAATTATGCTCCTCTGCAAGAACGGGCTCTTTGGGATGGTTTAGTAGCAATGTATGACAAGGTTACTATGAACTTTTGTACATGTTACCTAATTTCAATCATTTGCCGTCCCCCCCTTTTTTTTTGTTTTATTCCGGTTTATGTGGCTAATTTATCCCAGTAAATACTGTTATACAGGGATTAGTACGAGCAGTTGGTGTAAGCAATTACGGACCAAAACAGCTTCTAAAAATATACAATTACCTTAAGGCTCGAGGAGTGCCTCTCTGCTCAGCCCAGGTGCCATTTATATTTCCATTTCTTATGAATTTAGACTATATTCATATTATTGTTAATTCTCCTTTTTTTCCCCTTGAAATTATTTAGGTGCAATTTTCACTTCTGAGCATTGGAGAAGATCAGATAGAGATCAAGAATATATGCGACTCTCTGGGTATTCGCGTAATTGCTTACAGTCCTTTGGGACTGGGCATGCTTACTGGAAAATATACTCCAACCAATCTTCCAAGTGGACCTCGGTACATCTTAACTCTTATATGGTAGTTAGCTTTATCAGACCATTTACATTATTATTTTGTTGCAATTTTTATAGGGGGATTCTATTTCGACAAATTTTACCAGGGCTCGAGCCTCTGCTGAATTCTCTTAGACAGATCGCACAAAAAAGGAAGAAAACAATATCCCAGGTACTCTTTTTTTTTAGTTTTATTTACTTGACAATTTTTATGCATGAGCTAAATGATTCTTGATGGACTTTAGAATTGGAAAATCTAATTTTGTTACAAAAATTATATACGATCTCCTTGCCAAAACATAACTAGTTGTCTTTTCATTTTGTTTTTAGAATAATTTAATATGTGTTTGTAGGTTGCTATAAATTGGTGCATTGGCAAAGGTACCGTTCCAATTCCGGGAGTCAAGTCAATAAAACAAGCTGAGGACAACTTAGGTGCCCTCGGTTGGCAGCTTGATTCAGATGAGTTGCTGCAACTAGATTATGCAGCTCTAGAATCTCCGCGCAAGATGGTTCAAAACATATTTCAGACTAGGTAAATAATATGTTAATATTTGCCTCTCCGCCCCACACTTGGAAATTTTACAAAATCACCCTCGAGGCTTTACCTAAAGACCCAGTTATCGTTCAAAATTACAGTTACGTACTCCTTTTGAGGTTTGCCTGCATTTTCTTAACAAATAGCCCTTTCAATGCTATTTGTATAATAAAAATACATAAAATGGTTGTAATTTTGAAATTAACTGATTTTTTTTAAAATTATTATTTTGGTAATAAAGGTGACTCTTTTGTAGTTAACACCCTTTTTTCATATTGCTTTTTTTTTCATCTTCTTAGGGCTTTATTTTATTTTATTTTATCTTTTCAATCGTGTGTATGTCAGTGACACCAAGTTTACTTTTTCGTAATGTGCAGAAATTGACAAAAATCTGATTCTTTATTTACATATACAAAACAGATAAAATCCTTAGAGGAACAGATTACTGGAAAAGCTCAACGGATTTATGGTCACAGATTCTTTAACAACGTGCAGAGAGCTTGTTTTGTTGTTTTGCTCAAAAGATTTTGTCAATGCGATGATTGTTGGAGGACAAAAGAAATTATTATTCCAATCGGCACATGAAAACAGGAATCGAAAAGAAGATTAATGGTGAACACAGATTTTTACTCCACTCAAAACTACTTATTCATTACAATGTATCCGCCCAAGATTCTTATTTCTTATTACAGTAAGAAGCATGTTTTCCCTTCAGGCATTTGTCTAACAAATACAAGGATGGAATATTTGTAAAAGTTAAACTTCGTTTTACATGTTGAGAACTAGGGTTGCAAACGAGCCTAGTTGAGTCGAGCATTCACGATCTGGAGCCTGGATTGACTTATTTTACTGTTGCGCGAGCTCGACAAGCCAAGAAAATAGCTGCTCGAGCTCGACTCGACAAGGAAATAAGTATGCTCGAGATTGACTCAACGATGCTCGGCTTGAGTTTTTTTGGTAATTAAATCTATCAAACTTGTGGTATTTTTGTAATCAATACTATAAAATTGGTCTATTTTGGTAAATTTATACATAATCGAGCAGCTCGTTGAGCTCACGATCTTACTAACGAAGTGCTCGAGCTCGACTCGTTAATGATACCGATCTTCATGCCGCTTTCTGGACCCCACAACCAATGAGATCAAAACCCTTCCTTAATCCATCCTGCCACTCCCGCCCATGGTGGCAAGTACATACGTCAGGTGTTATGGTTTTGGGTTTGATAAAAAAAGACTATTAAGGTGATCATATTTCTCAAATCGGTGCATGATACGGATCAAAATGTCGATACGTAATATTATTTGATAAATGAATATATTTGTGGTAATCAACCTCATTTTCCAGAGAGGGTGTTCCTCTGGAGGTGAGCGAGATGAGTGGTTTCAGTGGAAGAGTAAGCGAGTTGTGGTTTGTGGAGTAGCGACCTGGAGTATAAGGATGAGTTCTTATATAGGGTCGCGACCTCTTGTGGTTTGAGCTGTGTACTTGAGCTCGGTTATGGATTTTTGTGAATATCATGCATGCGGGCTTAGTGTGAGTAGTTTATGAGGTTTCGGTGGACTGTATGGAAAGAATGCCCAGGCCTGTTCTATTAATTTAATGAGAGGTTTATTGTTTATGTGAACTTAGCATATGGGAAGAATCCTAATTATAGGTCAGTTGTGGTATTTATGGAATTATGGTAGGAGAAGGTAACCCTTGCATGGGGAGGACTTCTCTTGTATTTATAAAAGGAGGTGCATATCATTATTTTTTAAGTCGATATTGTTCTATCGCATTGCTGTTTATATTTGAAGAGAAGTGTTGAGTGTTTGGTTTTTCGCTTATTAACTTAAGCGTCGGAGGGCCTTAACGGGCTCGAAATCCGGCCCGTCCAAGGCACTGTTTTGCAAGTCCAGCGATGTCGCCGTGAGATTCTTGAAGGGCTTGACAAGTCGTTGTGACGTGTTCGTAAGCAGTTTCAGGTCGCTGAACTCTATTTTGAGGTTAGTACCCCCTATATTTGGTAGCCCAACTTTTTGGACTTATTAGTGCACGAGGATGATCCTCTAAGCTTTGCCCAGATTACCAAGTCTATTCACTTAAAGGAAGGTAATCAATCTTTCTGATCATTCCAGTAATGTGTTTTTCTGTTGCAAAAACCTTCTGCTCACGTAAATGACTTTTATTATTGGCTGGTAAATGGCTTTATCCTTTGCTAATGAGAAGTTTTCTTCTGCCCGTATTCTGATGCCCAAATTATATAAGCTCAGAAGAGATGGACGTCCTCATTGTCTTCTTGCCGAGTTAGATGGGTCGATCGTTGTGCTTGTTACAGAGGATGGCAATGGGGGCGGACGGGGGCGGGTACACCTACCCCCGCCCCCATTACATCTTGAAAAACTCATCCCCATCCCCACCCCGCTCCCGCTTCAAACTAAGCGGGTATCCCCGCCCCCGTCCGTATACCCGGTTCGTACCCGCTTGTACTCGCCTACATTTTTTTACTTAAAGAATTAAAATAAATAAATTACGGAGTTTGATTTTTTAATCTACTTAAATATAAAAAAAGAAAATTACAAGAAAATTCAAATAGCATGACAAATATTTAGTCTATTACATTTAAAAATGGTTCAAAATATATATAAAAAAATATTTAAATAATAATATATGCGATTTTGAAACGGGTCTCAAACGGAGACGGGTACCCGGCGGGGGAACATTATCCCCATCCCGTACCCGTCCCTCCAAAAATCCACAATTCCATACCCGCCCCCATCCTCATCCACTCTCAAAGCGGGTAATCCCCATCCCGTCGGGGCGGGGGCGGACAGATTCCCATTTTAACCGGGTTTGTTGCCATCCTTAACAAACGTGATCATTATTACGATGATGATGATAATGATGATGATGACGATGATGGTAATGAGCTGGTAACTGTTCCAATGCCTTTCGAATTTGAGGTTTGGTTATGGAAGGTTGAATCGCGGACTATAGTGTCAGCAATAATAATCAATGATCCAGAGTAGACGTGTTCAGACGATTCGAACCGTCGGTTCGCTGTCGGCAGAAACCTCTAATAGGAATCAAACCGTGAAACCGACCGGTTTGTGGCGGTTTGCAAACCGCCGGTTCACGGTTAGGTCCCGTGAACCATTTAAAATGTTTTGAATTTCTGAAGTTAATATATATTTTTTAAAATGTATGTGAGATGAGATCAAATAAGAAAAATTATATTAGAAAAATTTTAAATTTTAAAGTTAGTGGGAAAATGTAACAAATATTTTGAAAATTTGAATTTATTAAAAAAAATATGAAATTGAACCATTTAATTTATTTGAAGTTAAAATAAATATTAGAAATTTTTTAAGATTTTGAAGTTAGTGGGGAAATATAACAAATACTTTGAAAATTTGAATTTATTAAAAAAAATATGAAATTGAACCATTTAAAATATTTGAAGTTAAAATTAAAAAAAATTATATTAGAAGAATTTTAATAAATTCAAAAAAAAATAAAAAAAATTGGACTTGAACTACTTTCAAATATTTGAAGTTAAAATTTGAAATTTTAATTTCAAATAATTGAAGATAGTTGCCTACGTATCCCTTACCTTGAGAATCAAAGTCCACGTGGTTCTCACTTATTTTACTTACCTTGGAATCGGAAGCGGTGGTGCGGGGAGTACCATACTCATCCATTACCGACTCGTTGCTAGATCCCGTAGTATCATAATACATCCCGCTCTCTTCATCTTCACTAAGAACGTTTTTTATTTCCGTCGATCGGCCTTGACCCAATCATGCAATAACATTTGACACTCGAGATTGTGAGGTGTAAGTTTGGATCTCTGCTCGTCCAGCATGTACCACCCTTCACTGAATGCTTGTTCGACTGAAACGGTTGATACGGGAACGACCAATATCTCCCTCGCAATGATGTTAACAACGAGATAAAGTGATTCCTCGATGCCCACCAATTCAAAATATCAAACTCGTTGTCGGCTTCATTTTCCCCCAATGTTCCATACTCAAAAGCCGTTGTTAGATAAGTTTCAAGTTCTCGATAAGGGTTAGAATCGAATGAATAACCCGAACGCCCCATTCGTGACTTTTTTTGTTTCAAAAAATCTTGAAATCCCTCAATTTCATCGTCGCCGTCACCACTTCTACCACGATTACCACTTCTAGTAGAAGTTTGTCGCCCGGAACTCATAGGAAAAGGACTATCAAAATTTATACTATATTCTTTAAATATATCATATAAAAACTTTTTCACATTTTGAATAATATTTTCAACGGAAAGATATTCAAACTCTTCAAACGGCAATAAAGCATCATAATAACTATTAAGATAAAATTCTAAACGACTTTCTCTATTATTAGGATAGCAACTAAAAATATACTTGGAATGTAATAAAAATACTTCAACTATTTCCGTTTCATAGAAATAATACATTCTTCAAATCGTTCATTTTTCATGCACTCCTTAAAGATGAATGCAATTTTAACACAATATTCAACAACAAGGTGAGAAGTAGGATAATACACACCAGAAAATAAATTAGTAGCATCATTAAACACCTTTAAAACTTTTTTCAAATAATTACACGTAGACCATTGGTTTGTATATAACATAATTATAGTTTCTTGTTGGGCAAAAAACGAATACAAAACCTCTCTATACAAATATGTATCTTTCAATAATTAACATGTAGAGTTCCAACGAGTAGGCACATCGGTTGAAAAATATTTCGGTTCAAACCCGTTTTCCCTATAAAATCTTGCCCATTTTCGTTGCACAAATTTATTTCTATGAATACACGTGACCGCCAGTTTAATTGGAGAAAGTTCATTTTTTAAAACGACGACAACAACAACAACAAAAAAAAAGTGACAGCAGCCACGCCTCCGACCACCACCACCGCCGCCAGGCCACACCACCTGCTAGCTCCACCACCCACCCCAGCCGAGCTCCAAAATGCTACTGTCAAGCTCCGAACAGACGCCGCCACCACCTCAACTATACCTCTAGCCGTCATCTCTGCCAGAGCGCATCACCAGTGCCACCATCCGCCACCACCGCCAGGTTAATATATTTTTTAATTTTTTGTTTAAATATTTAGCTAATTGTTTAGATATATAATTGTTGGTTTATTTCAATTATTATTGGGCTTAATTAGTAATTAATTTAAAAATTTTAAGTTGAATTGCAATTATTTAGATATTTGGGTTTGCTTTCGAAAATTAGGGTTAGTTTGGGGTTTATCTCATAATTAATTCAAAATTTTGGATTTAATTTTATATATAGTGTGTGTGTGTGTATTTGGGGTTAATTTTAAAAATGTTGATTATTGTTGGTCTTAATTAGTTATTAATTCGAGAACTTAGGATTGAATTGAAATATTAGTTATTTGGGTTTGATTTCGAAAATTAGGGTTAGTTTTGGGTTTATTTAGTAACTAATTCAAAATTTTGGATTGAATTGCAAATATTTGGATGTTTACTGTTGATTTTAAAAATATTGATTATTATTAGGTTTAATTAGTAATTAGTTCGAGAAATGAGGATTTAATTGTAAATATTTAGATATTTGAGTTTGATTTTCAGTATTAGGGTTAGTTTGAGGTTTAATTGGGAAATATTTCGAAAAGGGTTGAATTGTAATAATTAGATATTTGGGTTTGATTTCAAAAATTAGGATTAGCTTGGGATTTATTTTGCAATTACTTTAGAGTTTTAGGATTGAATTGTAAATATTTTATATTTAAAAGTTTTAAAATGTGTGTGATGGGGGTTTTCAAATGCAATGGTGATCGATAAATGAATGTTGTGTTTAATTAGTATTTATGTTATGATATGTGAATAATATATACATGTTGTGATTGGCTGGTGTTGGGATTGATTGTTGTATACGTTGGTGATAACGTGGTGTACGGCACCGGGCGGGAGTTTCGTCCCTCCAATAACAGATTAATTTTTTTTAAATGTGATGGTGGTTTTAAAAAGTTTTAAAACGTGCGTGGTAGAGATTTTGAAATGTCGTGGTGATCGAAAAGTGAATGTTGTGTTTAATTAACACTTATGTTATGATCTGTGAATAATATATACATGTATACGTCGGTGATTACGCGGTGTACGACGTCAGTTGGGAGATTTTGTCCTTCCAATAACGGATTTTAAAATTATACCGGCGCATCAATTATATTCTTTCTTTCTACGCTCATATATTTTATCTTAAACCCGTTTGTGATTTAGTATCAAATAGAGAGTTTGATACTAAATTCTAAATCGTCTACATATTTGGACAATTTGAGAATGCGATTATCTTAGTACGTATATATTTTGTGGACTTTTAAATTCCAATTTCTATCTCTCCTTTGTTCTTGGGTGCACTGCAATATATGTGTACTTAGAGAATTAAGGGGAGATGCTGCCGAAATCTTTAAGTTCTCACATTCTGAAGGACAATGTGAGGAACAAGGTGAGCGTCGAGGATCGATAGTAAACGCATGTCTTATTGAAGGTGCGTCAACTTTTACTTCGTACAATTTTGAAGATCATGTCTTAATGAAAATGACAATTTTTCATCGTAATGTTGATGTACAAAATGGTAAAGACAATAATGATGACGTTCCTTCGGAGTTTAGAATTATGGTGAAACGTTCGCGGCATCGGGAAAAAGATTCTTGAGCAAAGAATAATTAATGCAGTGAGAAATTATGTTTTAATGAACTTTGAAGAAGTCAAAGATTTTATCAGTTCGAAATGCCAATCTTTATATTTCTTAACGAAGTATTGGTTATATAACAAATTAAGACAATTTTAATCTTTATTCATGTGCAGTATTTTTACGGAGGCTGTAAAATAGTCTCAACCAAACATTACAGATGATGGACTCAACAAAAAATTAAAAAGTGAATTTGTCGACTGGTTTGAGAAATATGTGAGTTCTTCTAAAATGATTATAAATAGTTGCGGCATATGTTCAATTTAAACCGAACTCTTAATAAATAATATATTTTTTACTTTTCATTGTCATTATAGACACAAGATCCCTTGAACAATGTCACCAAAAAGTACATTAAGACTCTAGTATTAGGTATATCACGATGTGTGACTACATATCATTATTGCAAGATAAATGGATACAGGTTTCACACATTTACATACAGATCTAATAGATCAACTTCGAGCACTGGTATCTGTATAAAAGGAACAAACTATGTAGATAATGAGTATGATTACTATGGTCGTCTCGTAGTGGTTGTTAGATTTAACTATACAAGATTGCCTTAAAAGAGCACATTCATGTTCAATTGTGAGTGGTTTGATCCAACTCTCATGGGCACAAAGGTACATGCTCAATATAAGCTCGTTAATATCAATTATAATCGTAGATTCAATCGCTACGAGTCATTTGTACTTGCTGCCAAAGCTGTTCAAGTTTACTACTTCATGTGTCTGAGTTTGGAACGAGACAAGCTGGATTAGTTGGCAATGTGCAAACTTAAATCTAGATTGATAATAGATTTTATCGAGCCTATGTTGCCTAATCAATACTTTCAAGAGGAGCAGATCGAAATGAACAATCCAATACAATCGGAGGATGGAGATTTCTAGTTACATGCCAACCTTGTTATTAATGAATCGGATGAACTTGTCGATAAGACAGAGGAGGAGACAGAAGATGAGTTTTTAATCGAAGATGAAGATACGAACGAAGATGGGTTTAATGATAACCTAGATAGTGAAAGTGTCGGTTTTAATTATAAAACCAATACATACATATATAGTTTGAAATTATATTAATACATTTACTTTCATCATTCAATTGTGCATTTATGCTCAAATTTTAATTGTTTTTTAGATGAGAGGTAGAGATCATTGACGTGGTGCTTCTCTCATCCCATCTTTGGGTCGTGCTTCACTTGGTTCAGTATCCTCGTCTCATCATCACATAGATGATGAAGATGATGATATGATTGACTTATCGGCAAGGACTCTGCCTTCAACCAATCCAGCCACCCCGTTCGCTGCTAGTACATCTAGAGGCCTCATGCCACTACGATCTGGTATAATCGAGGTCTATGTCGTCTCCACGAGGTAAGTATCTTTAATTTAATTTTAATTTCTAATAAATTCTTTATGTTAATATATTTCTATAATTAACCATAAATTTTATTAAGTTACGCAGTCACTCGATGGAGTTACCGACGAAGAGTGATCCACGAGCCTCATGTACACCCCAACGGATGGAAATACGAGCATATCCCCCAGTCTCATCGTGACTTGTTCTGGCCCGAGTTTCTGATAATTAACTAATAATGTTAATCAATATTTTCAAAAGTTGTTAAATAATAATTTTTATCAATCAAATTGTTTTGTTTATTTTGCAAAAACGTTGTTATTGAGGCCCGAGTTTGTATTTTGAGGAGCTCGTACAACATAACTTCTATAGATCTATAACTCACATAGTCACCTTAACGAGTGGAAGACAAAGCGGAGAATGGAGGGGAGGGTGCCCGCATGCATGGGCGAAGACATCTGGAGGAGGTACTTAGTAAAATTTGAGAAGTCGGAGAATAAGTGGCGATCCGAACAGACAAGCGGGAATAGGATGAATGAGCCGAGTGACTCTGGTATTAAGCTATCGAAGCATAAAATCGGGTCTCGAATAAAGAGATTGAATATTAAAACTAAATAATAATTATTTATGAATTTAAGATTGTATGTGAAGATTTTAAAGAATAGTAAATTTATTATTGGTGACATGTCACGGTGAATCCCAAAAAAAAAAAGATTGGGTTTGTGGACGTAAATCTACTATCATAACAAAAAAAAATAAAAAATAAAAATGTGAGGTGCATTGAACGAAAAAGGGAAGAAATCATCTAATAATTGGTGTTCAACTATTATCGGACAAGTTGGGTGGAATTAAATAAATAATATATATTTAAATATGAATTAAAAAAATATGTTAGGTTGAAAAAAACTTACAAAAATGTGTCGGGATGCTGCTGGGAATAGCGTCCCATTCACATTTTAGAAGGTTGTACCTTCTAGAATGTGAACGGGACGCTATTCCCAGCAGCGTTTCGGACCTACAGCGACATTGTAGAAGGTAGATATAAGCAACCGTTCTAGAATGTGAGCGGGACGCAATTCCAAAGGCGTCCCGGACCTAAAGTGACTTCTACTCTTTTTTGGGGTTGAAATGAAAAAAAACAATTAACATTTTCACAAAATTAATAATTAACAAATAAACAAGAAATGAATAAATTCGAATTTTCACATAATTAATGATTTCTCACAAAATAAATAAATTAAGACTTTTTTTCATATAATTTAATTTTTCACATAATTAAAATTTTTATACAAAATAAATCAATTGACATATTAACAAATTTAATTATTCACATAATTGATAATTTCATCAAAAATCATTAAATCTAAATTTCACAAACATATAAATTATTAATTATGTGAAAAAAAACTTAATTTATTTATTTTGTGAGAAATCATTAATTATGTGAAAATTCGAATTTATTCGTTTCTTGTTTAGTCATTAATTATTTAATAAACTTGATTTTAATTGTAAATGAGAAAATTATTAATTTTGTGAAAATATTAATTATTTTTTTTCATTTCAGCCTCAAAAAAGAGTAGAAAGTCATTTTAGGTACGGGACACCTTTGGAATTGCGTCCCGCTCACACTCTAGAACGGTTGTTTATATTTACATTCTAGAATGTCGTTGTAGGTCCGGAACGCTGCCGGAATGGCGTCCGATCACATTTTAGAACGGTTACTATTTGTACCTTCTAGAATGTGAGCAGGACGCTATTCCAGCAGCGTCCCGACACATTTTTGTAATTTTTTTTCAACCTAACATATTTTTTTAATTCATATTTAAATATATATTATTTATTTAATTAAACCATTCCTAGAATCACATGTGAATAAAATCCAAGTGCACTAACTTTTCTTTTTTCTCCCTTTTCACGATCTACAATTATTTTCATATACATGAAATTTCTCATTATCCCCAAAGGAGAAAACAACCAATGCTTTGATTCCCTTTCTCTTCGAATTAAAGGATTTATCATGACCGTATTTATCTAATAATTGAGTTTTAAAATAAGTACTCACTAATAACACTATTACTTTTGCTTACAAAATAATTAGATTAGGAGATGCATACACTCGACCTTATAATGTGTGTTTGAATTTATTAATCCCCCAATATATAATAGATTATAAAAATAAATATGAACTAAGAATTTATTCCACTCAACATTACATATTCCACTCAACATCCACCTATTTATTAATACTGCTAACGCCCTAACCTATGTGTCAATTAGAGGTTGCTTCGAATGACACATGTCGTCTTTTAACAACTCTAGAAGCTGATGTGTCAATCTCGGGTTGTTCGGTTAAAATACTACCTTTTAGAGTTTTTTTAACTAAGTATAAATAAAATTTTTTGTCTCATTTGTTACTTTGTCTAAAAAATTAGGGTTTGCTCTTGCAAAACCTGCCTCCCCCCCTTTAGCTGCTTTTCATTAAAAAATTCTCATTCCTTTCAAAAAAAAAAATAATTCTATGTTTGTTGTTCAATAAAGACACGGGAAGACATGGGGAGGTTCAGCGTATTGAGAAAGTTGTTTGGAGTAGGTTGTTCTTCAAGGTATTTTGATAAAATCTATATTTTCCAACATTTCTTAGTTATTTTTATGATATAAATTAGTTCGAGATTGAGATCTGCAACATTCGAAATAGATTTGCAAAAATTCTTCGCCGGTCCTTTTTTTTAGAAACCAAATTCCTGATCTGTTTTTTTATAAATAGATTTCATCGCCGGTCCTTTTTTTTTTCTCACTATCACTTCATGTAATTTTCTTTGAAATAACTCCTTTGTTTTCCCTCGAAAATTCGGGAATCTAACAAGAAGATGATTATTATAAAATGAGAAAAAAAAATTGACCGTGAAAGTTTCACAAGTCGGATTCAATGATTCCCAGTTTTCAAGAACATCTTGAAAATAAAGAACTTCGATGGGTAAGTTTGTTTCGAATTATTTATTTTAAGCCCTACAATTCCATGCTTTACTAATCGATAGATGTATATGTTTATTGAGAATGTTTTGGATTTCTTTTGGGGTGTATTTTTTAGATCTACTTATTCATAATTTATTTACAAATTTTTTTATATAACTTTTATTGGTAATTGTATAAAAATCTTGAGAATTGTATTGATTTCTTTTATTGATTAGTATACTGAGAATTTATGATGTGGATTTATTTTGGTTACTGTAGTCAAGCAGTATAAACCGATCTACACAGGATGTGTTTTTACTTTTTACTATAACAATTTTTTTATTTTTGCAGTTATTATATTTGGAAGACTATTTTAAGTATTTTAGGTTCTGGTGTTGTGTCGGACACCAATGAAGGCTTGCATTCAGTTCATGGAAAAGTCAACTGTAAAGGTACGGATTGCAATTTTATTTCGCGATAGTTGTTTTAATAGCAGATTCATTTGTTTATTTGGTTAATTATTTTTTTAGAGTATTTTTTACGTTGTTTGTTGAATTTATCTTTCCATTCTTATAATTACCACTTTAATTGTTCTATGTTCACATTTGTTTGTTGAATTTATCTTTCCATTCTTATAATTACCACTTTAATTGTTCTATGTTCACATGCTAGTGGCACCTTATTGTTATTGTTTGGTTTGGGGAAAATTACTTCCTTTTGTTTTTCCAACAAACAGGAGTAGTTTCAATTACAAATGATGATTTGCTGTTAATTTGTTTGCTTCACTTCTTCATTTTAAGAGCAAGGTAATGTATTTCTCTTTAAAAGGTAAGAGAGAAATCAAGGTGATGAATTACAACAAATATCTTGAATAAATTTAGTGAATAACGTCATATATGGTGTAATCAATCTCTCTTATATATGGTGTAATCCTCTCTCTCTTATTTCCCTTAAATCCACCAAATAATTTTCCATTCAATTTCGAAAGCCATACAGATCATAGACACATATTCTCTCTTACCCATAATTTTTCCAAGTCTTGCCACTCTCCCAATATTTCCTTTTCTTTTTGATGGTTTTCTAATTTCATTTTTTCATATTCAACACTATTTTCTTTGCTTATGTTTTCCAACATCTTCAATTATTGGAAATTAATAAAAAATTATTTGTTTGTTTATTTTATTTAAGGGACGCAATGAGTTTATTAAAAGTATTTTTTAATTTCTATTTTTAATTATCTTTTGGTTTCTATGAAATTTTGGCCCTGATATTGATAGAAGAAGCATCAAACATCAATATTTTAGTTTATTTTGCTCAATATGTTCAATTATTGAAGATTAATAACAAATTTTTTATTTGGTTGTTTTGTTCCAGGGACACAATGGCTATTAAGAGGTTGTGAATAATTGATTATTTCTTTGGATGATAATTTTGTGTATTTTGAGTTTTTTTTTTTTAAATACTCTTAGCTTATTTGATTGTTCGTCGCTTTTTTCTCTCCTTTTTGGCTCATGATTTTTCCAATCTCATTCTCATTTTTTACTTATGCCTTTTTCTCTGTTGCAGTTTTTGGTACTGCACGTTAGGTGTTTGATTAATTTACACAGAGTTAATCTCTACAAGGGATGGAAGGGCCTGGCGCCGTATTTGACAAGACTATTTTTCTCTCAAAATCTGTTCAGTAATCTTATTACAAATTCTCCCAATGCCATTATGAGACGAATGGTTTTGTTGTAACACTTTGAATATCCATACTTCAAAAAAAAATTGCATTTCTATAATTCTATTTCCTCCTYACATTTAGTTGTTATATTTCTCATTCAGATTTACAGCTTTATTGATATGTTATTATGTCTTGACATTTCAGAATATAGAATGCAAAATCCAGGAGCACTATTGGTGAGAAGATCATCGCATGAGAAATCAAGCTCCATCCCAAGTATCTTAGTTTGTGTTTTCCTTGACTTAATATTTTTAAAGAAATACAAAAGCTGGTAGAATAGGCTATTTTGATATGGTTCCCAATAATTATTTTGATGACCATTTTGCCTGGCTAAATTCTGGATGCATATATGGTTTATTATTGCACTATATTCATTATGTCATACTTATCTTTTTTTTTTTAGTAGTTTAATATTCATATGAGCGACGTTGTGGTGTATTTGTAATTTATAAAATTGGTATTTCAAGTTGATATATGGTTCTTTTTTGATCATATCATTGATACATAGCCTTATGTTTCGATTTCGGTTTCGGGCTCGGGCTCGACAGAGTCGTTTTGTAGCGAGAGAATAGTTTGGGCCAAACAGCGGGCCTGGTGCTGGGCTTCGCGGTGGTGCTCGGCCTGCTGCTGCGAAGACAGCTCACGGCGCCATCGCTACAAACTGCAGAACAAACTCCGCAAAGGTTCTCGATTTCAGTTTGTTGTTTTTCTATATTTTTATTATTACCCTTTATTTGTTCTTTCTAATTAAGTGTGATGCATTTCTGAAAATTATTATTTTTTGTGTGTTTTTTCTTCTGATGATTATGAAGTGTGGTGAATATAATTGATTATGTGAATGGGAAATTGTAGTTATTATGAAGGTGTATTTATGAATTATGCTTACTGGAAAGAATTTGAGACTGAGTTATATAAACTGAGTTCAAAAATTATTGAAGTTTAAGTAACTTTCTATAGTTGTAATGTCTTTGGCAGGTTCTTTTTGAATCCATTGTGACAATTATGGTTGTTCAAGACGAGTAACACGAGTCTTGCTGATGTGATCTCCTCTATATTAATGATGAGAAATTTGTTACCTGACCATATGTTGTGTAACTTACTACTACTATTACTAGAGATTCTTTATTAATTGTTGAGCTTTTGTTGAATTGAGTTTCAATTTGACATTTTGTAAGAAATTTTCGGCTGTTAAAATTTCTATAGAATATTATATATTTAAATATATGATATATTATATCATTGAAAATGAATTAGAGTGATACATTAATATAAGTTTCGTTAATTTGGTAAGTTTAATGGTTTGTATAATCTCCTTTCATTAGTTAATGTTATAATAATTTTTTCGTTATTTTTATTTTCAAGCATTAATAATAAATTTACAATATATACATTAATAATGAAAAAAATATTAATACATATGAAGTTTCGATATGTTAATTTATTTGAGAGTTGAATTTAAAATTTTATGTCGTAAAGGATTAATAATTTTATTGCTGCGATGACGATGGTATAACATTGTTAGTAAGACAACAAATATTGTGTACAAAGAAATTTTTCAGAACCTCAAATAAATTTTTTCTTTATTGCATGAACAATTCTATTTTCACTATTTATATTTTTTTTTTTATATTTCGTTAATTGTGTATTATTTCGTTCTGCCCGCGTAATACGCGAATTATTACACTAGCTGCATATCCAATATCCAATACACTGGGTTACACACATCGACCCACTTATTCAAAACACGCATTTATAATAGCTAATTAAAAATTAGGATAGCTAATGATGCAATTTCGAAGCAGCATCCTTGTCCAAGAACCAAGTCAACTCACCCTCCGCCTCCGCCTGCAGCTCCGCGCAAGTAATCGGCGGATGTTCGCCGCATCCGCCGCCGCCGAGCGTCTTATAGACGGCGTCGGCCAGATCGCTACCGGTGACCACCATCGCAATGTTAGTGGCGGACTTGATGACCGGGAAAGTGAAGGTGATCCTCGGTGGCGGCGGCTTGGGCGAGTCGGTTATGAATGTGACCCAACGGTTCTTCTCGAACCGCTGCGGCCGGTTCGGGAAAAGGGAGGCGAGGTGGCCGTCCTTCCCGATTCCAAGCAGCATCAAGTCGAAAACGGGAAAATGGGCACTTGGGAAAAAGGGGCCGAAGGAGGATAAATGCAGAGTCTTGTTCTCGACTAGGGTTCTCAGGCGGGCTTCGTAATCCTTGGCCACCATTTCCGGAGATGTGGAGTAACGGATGGGGAAAATGTTGTGTCTTGGAATTTTATGCACCTGCAACAAATAATAATAATAATAATAGATCATTGTAAATGATTAGCAATTTGCACCAAGTAATTTTGAATTTGATTCTTACCTTCTTAAAAAAACCTTCGTCAGCTAGTTTGAAATTGCTTTCATCATTGTCCAGAGGAACCACTCTCTCGTCCACCCAAAACACCAGCCATTTCGACCAATCCACGGTGTCTTTGTACGACTCTGCTAGCTTTCTATAACATTAAAGTAAGATTTAGTTTGTCAAAATTCCAAAATAGCCCCAATAACTTAGGGTGTTGGCAACTTGATACCACTATATATACTTGGTGGCAAATTTATCCAATAACTTATAAAAAGATATCAATTTAATACCAATTTCGCCGCAAAAAAGAAAACTCGACGGATTCTTCAAATTCCCGGCGATAAATATTGACTTTGACAAATCTTGACAAATTTAATGCTGACGTGGCACAAAAAAAATTTGAAAAATTATTTAAAATTAAAAATTTATTTTAAGAATCTAAAATTATTTAAAATATAATATTTACAAAAGATGGAAAATAAATTATAAAATCTAAGATTTTTTAAATATGCCAAAAAAGTATTATTAAATTATAGATTAAAACAAAACTTGAAAAAAAATATTTATAAAATCAAAATAAAATATGGAGAATTATCTACAAAAAAATCTGAAAATATTTTTTAATATTTATAATAACTTTAGGAATTATAAAATAATTTTCTACATTTATCTTATAACATTCTCTTTCATATGAAAATCAATTTCTTTTATAATTAAAAATTTCTAGGTTTTTTTAATTATGTGTTTTAATATAATAATTCACATATTAAAAAAACTATATTCTTAATAAATATTTTTTCATATTTATTACCGATTGTTTTCACATACTTCAAATAATTCTAGATTTTATAATATATTTATGCAGATTTTCTTATTTATTTTTAAATAATATTTTTTAATATTTAAAATATTTTGGATTTTAAAATACTTTCCTAGGTTTTATTTTAAATTTATATTTTAATAGTATTTTTTAGCTATTTAAAAATTATCTCAAATTTTATAATATATACTTCATCTTTTTATTAAATTTTGTAATTTAAATAATTTTTTAAATTTCTTAAAAAAATTTAAAACAGATTTCTAATTTTGTAATAATTTTTTAATTTTTTGTTATTATTTCTTGACACATCAGTGTTAACTTGGTCAAAATTGGTACAAGTCAATATTTTTTCGCCGGAAATTAAAAAAACCCGGCGAGTTTTCTATTTTTCCGGTGAAACTGGGGTTAAATTGTTAACTTTCTATAAGTTATTTGATAAATTTGCCACCAAATATATTTAGTGGTATTAAATTGGCACTATCCCTAAGTTAATGGGGCTATTTTGCAATTTTGCCATTTAGTTATACGTGTGAGAACGAATGTGGTTTATGATTAAAATTTAAAACTATAATTAAGCAAATGTGTTAAATGTATCAAATTGGCTAATCTTAATAATAAAAGTTTGCCGTGTTTTTCAAAAACCATAGTTCAAGGGGGACTGCCTAACAGGAGTATTTGTCAATAGGTAATTGAACACGTAAATATTTAAAAATAATAATAATTCGGAAAACATAGTTTTTCTTTTCTTAAATTTATCAGGGACAAATAACCAAAAAAAAACCAGTTGGAATGTGCATCAGTAAATAGGCATACCTAAGTGTGTCAATTAAGGTGCCGCCGGAGAGAACAACAGTAAAGTAACCCTTCTGTGTTATGTATTTTTCAGAGAGATCGGCAGTGTATTGTGCTAGAGCGACAGCCACCTCATCCTCACAAGCCAACTTTATTACTTTTCTAATTTTGTTTGTGTGTGAAGCAAAAGCCATTTCACGGTATTGATAGATATTAAATTGTTGAATTATGCAAATGCTATCGAGTGCTACGGTTCTACTCCATGATATAGTGTATTTATAGGCCCATTTCGGGTGTTAAGTTATAATTTAAGAACGGCGAACATGTTAAACGAATTCTGCATGTGAAATCTAATGGGGCAACACTAACCACGTGCACGATACTGGAACGGAGATATTTTAGATGAGAAAACGAAAAGTGGGGCCAATACTAGCTAATAGGTGCCTAACCATTTAATGTTGGTCTACGGTCCAGCCAGGTGCTTGAGGGGTGTGGCCGGTGGGTTGGCTTGCCCCTCGAAGTTTAAGTCTAAACAAATTTGAAGGGTAAAAAAAATAAATTATTGTTATAAATGTCCAAACCTATTTTACTATTTATGCACAGTAAATATATTTATTATTGATAGTGTGAATGATTATTTTGTATCTGATAAAATTATGTAATTACGATTGTACCATTAGAAGTTTTCCTATTAATAGGGTTTCAGTTATAACATATATACTCGAGAATTCTTTCTCTATATATTTATTCTATTTTCTCTCCAGTTTATAACGCGTTATCAACACGAGTCTCTTACCCATATGAGTACTATGACGAGAGTATGCTCTACGGTTGCATCTTAAAGATGATCCTCTGTATCAAAAATTGAATTATTAAAGATGAATACTTGTACTTATTTATCTTCTCTTCGGAAAAATTGTTTTTTTTAGTCCATTATATTGCCCACTTTTCAAAAAAGGATCATGATATTGTCCAGTATCAAAACACCTACACTAAGTTGGTAAAATTATCAAAAAAAAAAAGTACAAAATTATCCAAATCATTTTTTTTTTTTACTATTGTGTCATGATTGAATACTTTCTTATCATTTTTNAATTATTTTTTTAGTTAATCATATTGTCCACTTTTCAAAAAAGGACCATTATATTGTCCAATATCAAAACCTACATTAAGTTGGTAAAATTATCAAAAAAGATACAAAATTATCCCGATCAGGCTTTTTTGCTGACGTGACGTGAATCAATAATTTTTATCATTTTTCTTTATTTTTAAACATTAATTGAATAAAAAAACTTAGAAAGAAATTCATTTTAATCCATTATATTGACCACATTTCAAAAAAGGTACGTGACATTGACCATCGTCAAACCAAGTCCACTAAGTTGGCCAACTGATCAAAAAAAGTCCATAAAAAGTTTGATCGAGATTTTTGCTGCGTGATGCTATATTTTCTTATAATTTTTTGTATAATTATAAACATGACAAATATATTTTGCCCTCCTTTTTCTTTTCCATTTTTTTATTTTTTATTTAATCTAATCAATAAAACTTGAATCAATAAAGAATTATTACGAATTTGAGATAAATATAAGAACATAAAATAAATATTAAGAAATGATAAAGTAATTATAAAAATTTATACTAGAAAATAATTATTAGTAAAAAGAATTAACTAATACAATTAGATATAAATATATAACTATAAAATATATTATAAGACATACATATAATCTTATATGAATATTTATTTTTATAAATATTTATAATTTAAATAATTTTTTAAAATTCATTTTATATTTATTTCTAATTTTATTAATTTTTTATTAATTAAATTCTTATTAATAATAAAAGATTATAAATAAAATTATGTTTATTTTATAATTTTGAAAGATCTACTTTATATTTTATATTTATTACTAATTTTTTTAAATTTTTTATTTAATAAAATTTATTAATTTATTTAAGGAAAAAGAATGAATGGCAATATGATTTTGTCGTCAATTTAATGTTTAGAATTAAATAAAAATGATAAGAAAATATAGAATAATGCCACATCAGAATAATGGTCAATTTCACGTACATTTTCTGAAATGTGACCAATATAATGGATCAAAATGAATTTTTTTTCCTATTTTTTTTTTGTTCAATTAATATTTAAAATTAAAGATAAATAATAAGAAATTATTGAATCACGCTACGTCAGCAAGAAAGTTCGATCTGGATAAATTTGTACTTTTTTTTGATAATCTTACCAATTTAATGTAGGTGTTTTGATACTAGACAATATCATGATCCTTTTTTGAAATGTGGACAATTTAATGGACTAAAAAGAAATTTTCCCTCTTCTCTTCAAACACGTTAAAAAACACTGCCTTCTTTTTCAACCTTTCAAAGTTTCAACTTTCATAATATAAAATACACGAGAGTTGAGAATTTATCCTAATTTTGTGAAATTAAACTTTATCTTGATTCTCCGGTTTGCTTATCCTATACTCATGGCCTTGAACTTTAAAGAATTCACAACTATTTTTCTTGACATGATCATTAAAGAAAAAGAAACACAAAAGAAAGGTGAAAGAAAGAAAATGAGAAGAAAAAAAAGGAAGAGAGAGAGAGATTAGCTATTTACGCATGCTAGTGGGTAATACCTTACCAGAAATATCAACTCATTTGGTATGAAAAACGTGCAGACAAATCCTTAGCAAGTTCAATGTACAAGAAAATAAGAATGGAAGAATATGTGTCACTGAACAAGCTTTCTTGGTTTATGAAGGTCAAAGGGATGTGATCTGCAGAATAGAGAATCAGGTCAGTATCATTTATTGTTTCATTAATATTTATTAACTTTAAAGATTTTAGTTGGAATAGTTCTCTTTTAATAAACATTACATAAGTTAATAAAAATGAATAAATAAATAAAAAGAAGCTGCCGTATGAATGTAAAGAAAAAACAATGAAAGGTAAAATAATAATAATAATAATAATAATAATAATAATAATAATAATAATAAAGTATTCTTTATATTCATTAAATCACAAATTTTGTTTTTCTTGATTATAAGAAGCATAAACTATCGAAATCAAAATTTCTGAACACCATAGTGTCCAGTTCAATGAGAGCTTCAATTAGAGACCAATATTTATAAATAAAATAATAACTCGTTTAAAATATGATATTTTAAAGTTTTAAACGTGAAATTATAAATTGGTACCCTTACTATGGAGAGTTGTACGATGATACTTGACTTATGTATATTTACTATTCTACTATGAAAACTCTACCAAAAAAGTATATGTGGCACCACGCGCCGGCCAGGCGGTTCGGCCACCGGCGACTGACATTGATTGATGGTAACCGATAGTTTGACGCACAATCATCCAGTCGATGATAATTTTATAAAGAGATATGAATGTCGTTTAGCGGTGACCAGGCGGCACTGCCGTCGGCAACTACTAGCGACTGATGACTGTTGATGGTTCAACGTACAACCACCTTCTTTGTAATGGTCATATCTTGAGAAAGATAATTGGACACAAATCATGAAATCGAAGTGTTGTCGATATTTGGACCGAATCTCGAACGTCAATGAATAATATGATCATTTAATAATTCCTGATCATAGATCAGCATAATGTAGACGACCCTGCTCCTGAAGAAGCAGTTAAATATTTGTAATTTAAATTCTTGCAATTATGTGTTGTAATAATGTCCAAGTGGTGGGTTATACCACTATTTGTTGATTTTAATTTCTGTTATTTAAATATCCCAATACCTCCTATGTGATGAGTTCAATTGTCACAAGATGGATGGTTGTACATATATCTGTATTTTATATACCAAGTGATGGGTGATACCGTCTACTAAGCAGATTCTATTTTCGAATAAGTAGTTATTGATTACGGAATTTAATTATCACAATTTTATTCTTGTTATGCACTTTAAATATGGCAATATTGCCAATGTGGTGGGTTATAAATCATGATTGGCTAAATCCTACTCTAAAGAAATAATTAAACAAACATATGAATCCTGCTCCCGAAGTAGCAGTCAATAGAAATGAATTTTCTTCTCCACGTTTATTCGATATAATGGAGAAAATTGAGCAAGGGATACTAAAAGGTACCGATAAATAATTCATGAAATTGATTGCTCAAAAAATTTCATATTGATAAATGAAATATACCACTTGAAAGAATCATACGAGATCACATTGACATGATAATAAAATGCTCTCGAAGAAGCATATATAATTGACATTATAGTCATGAAGCACTAAATTCTATATTTGCATAAAGGCAAAATGATGTTATTATTACTTCAGAATAAGTACAAAACAATCAAAGTGAAGATATTGAAATTAGCTTAAAATCACTAAACACTCGACATTGAAATACATAAATATATATTAAACTCATGAAATTGGTGGGGTGCGTCTTGAGAGTATTTAACTCCGTAACTCTGCCCCCTTACTAGCCATGAGAGTTTACAATGAGAGATTTAAAGGATCTGGGATTCTGTTTCGCTTGACACGGATAGTCTGTGATTGACAAGTTTTAACTTGCACAGAATCTTGAACTATAATATATGCTTGAAACTTTGTAAGTAACTCAACAATTGTGTTGGCAAATATAAGTATTTCTCTCGCTGAATGAGAGATAAATTTATGATCTACACACTGATCTAGAAAATTGAATAAACCATTAAAGAAATTATCAATATTTATCAAGCATATATGTTTGGTATGGAAATTACACTCTACCCATGACCTAATATTAAAAATTTCATTCAAAGTGTCATAACCACTTGGAAGGACGATGAAAGTATCGTTGTTGTTCACCATGTACATTGATCGAAGAATTCTTAGCACTCTAAGAAATCTTCTCCGCAATAGTACGGAGTCGATTGTAGAGCGGTAAGCTTTCCCGAGTTGTGTCTCTCGAGGATAGATATAATCGGCGGTTGGTGGTTTTAGTTATTCTCTTGTTAAGCTAAATTAAACTATTCTACACTAGGAAAGCATTAGTCATTGAGTGGGTTTTGATGTTTATGCTAAAACTTGAATTTAAAAGGAGACTTTAATTAAAGGTGATTTAAATAAAAATGATGAGAATGAGGGTTTAGGGTGTTTGGTTCGTCTCCACGATTAATCGGTTTTCGCCGAGCACTTAATCCACGATTCGAGGTTGTCAATCTTAAATTGTCGACCAAGTGCTGGGGTCGTCAATCCCAATTTTCGACAAGCTCCGATTAATGGTTCTAAACGAACCTACACCCTAAACCCCTGATTTCTAAACAAGTTGCATCAAATACAAATTAAAGCTTGCGAATTGAAAGAGGAAAAAGGAGGGAAATTTAAAGCTTGAAATTGAAAACAAGTCAAAGGCATTAAATGGGTAAAAGTCAAATTGTTCAAAGAAGAAAAACCCATAAGGCTTTCAAGAACCCAAGGTTTGATTGGACAAATGAGGTAAAAAGCTTGAAGATGCAACAATGGAGTTTTGCAAACAAGAACAACAAAAACTACAAGCTAGAAAATGAAAAGGGGAAATTAAAATGCAAAGAACAACAACCCAAACTAAATCTAAAAACCAACACATCTTCAATAACAACAATCAATAACAATACAAAAGAGAAAGAAAGAGTACTACCAAATTGCATTAAAACTCCAAAAGCTTCAAATCTTCAAACAACAAGCTCCGCAAATGAAGGAGGTGTCACCCACTCCAACACTCGCTTAAGAACAACTAACTAATTACCAACTAAAAACTAACCAACTAAGCTAAACTAGACTAACTACTAAGCTAGATAAAACTACATTAAACTAAGGATTATCAACTAGGGTTTATTATTACAAGAAATGTAAAGGTTTGGAGGAAATGGAGCAAGCCCCAAATTCCACCAAGGAAGGTTTGGATAAGGTTGGAGAGAGTTGGTCTTATTTATACAAAAATGCAGGGGCAAAATCATCAAAATAGGATAAAATCACGAGCTGGACTGCGTCTCAGTCGATCGACTGGTTTGCCCAAAATCTCCACACTCACTGGATTTCAGTCGATTTCACCCTTCCAATCGACCCACCTGTCGATCGACTGGTCGTCAGTCGATCGACTGGCTCGGCTGCACCGGCTCAGTCTTCTCATTTCACTCTAAACATCTGCCGATTATCACTCCTCGTTCACGCTGTGTTTTCTTACTTTGTCCGTTCCAATCCGAGTCGAATGGGATGCTCCGAGCGTGCGCGGGACCGCTTGGTCATCCTACGGCCAAAATTACGAAAAAGGGTAAAACTGTAAGAAAAACTACTAAAAACCGCACAAAAGTTATAAAAACCTAAAACTAACAAAATAGGCCAAAACGACTCCTAAAACCCGTAAGTGCAAGCAAAACACACGCGAATGCGACACAAAAAGGCAACAAAAAAGTGTACAAAAAAGTACAAATCATACATCATGCAATCATGAGAAGACTGTGTTTGAAGCTTCAATCCAGCTGGACCCATGATAGTGTTGGTTTTAACTCTATGAAAAGGTATGATACTGACATCTATTCCCCAGTAATGTGCAGATGATATAAGACTATTATAAACTTTGTAGTTGGTTCCTCCATATATTATATCAATATTTCTCTTCCTAATTCCCTCATAAGTTGAGTTGCCATATATATATATATATATATGGAATATGACCTATCAGTTTGGATCCACCAAGAATACATATAATTTTGAGTGGATGAGAAAAAGATTTACCTCTTAGCGAGAGTTCTGAAACTTCCATCTATCTTTTTCTATATTAGAAGATTCTAATATTTGTGAATGATATATCTTTTTGATTTGTGACCCCGTATTTAAAGAGAAGTTTTTAAAAGATCATAAATGATTTCACTATTTACTTTTGAAAATGATGAAAGATATTCATGAGCTAATAAATGATATCACTGTTTTCTTTTTGACTGTCGCAAAAGAAAAACGATAGATAATAAATGATACTACTGTTTCATTTTTAACTGTGTCAAAAGAAAAACGAAAGATAAGATATTAACTATTTAAAGAAATAATGCTTATTTATCGGCAATTGAAAAACTTTTATCTTTACAAAATAAATAAAATTCTACTACATAATACAAAGATTTTCACACTCCTTTCACCTCTACCAATGGATAGAAATGGCTAGTTAATGTTAATTAATAGTAATTTAATACACTCACATTTTATTCAACAATTACCTCATATTCTCTCATCTTCCTAATAAATTCTTAACACAAAAGATTTTTCAAAATGTTTGAATGAATGTTGATGATAGTCACGATTATTCTGATTATTGCACTTACCATATTAACCTTCACCATGGATTATGGTTCAAGTGATTTCTTGCTTCGTGTTCTTGTTCTTCGTCTGATTTATTTTATGTTAGCAATTCTGATAGATATCAACATGTATTAGTTGCTATGTATGTTCACACATTTTCATACTTTGAATAAAATACTACTTAAACTTCGTATTGTTAATGATGAATTCTCTAATGATATCACTCAACAGTTGAGAAATATTTATATATACAAGATAATATAATTACATTAATTTGTATAGTTTTGCTATTTCAGTAAACTGGGTTTACAAACGGGATCTTTTGAAATAAATTTTTTGAGACTATATCGTTCTCGTTCATGTTTAAATTTAACCCACAAAGCCATAAGCTCACGATGCACGTTCCATTAGGATGTGTCTTAAGAATCTGTTAGATATTATGATCCAAAGACTCCTTACTCAATCTATACTTGATGAATGTTATTTTATCTTCTCGATTTTTGGAGACGAAACCCACAAATTTGCATCGTGTGTCACAATTCCATCATCACATTTGTAGCATCCACCTAATCTTTTGGCTCTACATTTCTTTGCAAAATTACTTCTACCTATACCTGACATTTACATTTCTTTGCAAAATTACTTCTACCTATACCTGACATATAAATGGGTTTGGGAATTCACCAGACAGACAAACTTATGCTTCGATTAAAAATCGAATATCTTCTGGGATATCATAACTTATCAACACTCTCAACCTTTCGAGTCGAGACTTATAAATTCTTTTTAAGACATTTATTGGAAGTAATGGGTAGTATTTACAAAGATTTAAGAGCACTGGATTCATTAAGAAATTTGGATCTTTATTGATGTGAATATTATGATTATATCAATGTTTTATAGACTAGTATGAAGCGTATGAAATACGCTACTGCATTGAACAGTAAACATTACTATCAAGAGTACGATCTACACTACTGTGTTTGAAAGCTGTATTTGAGCATTGGTTTAATTAAAATATCACCGAAAGATGATTTGATATGTCGATAATTATCTACGTGTTAAAATAAATACCTCATGCTGGAGACAACTAGTTTTATAATAGATATAAGAATCTTCCAGGTACAAGTGTTCAATAATATCAATTTACATAACCGGATGATATCGGTTTAACTAATGATAGAATTATTAAAATTGATATTTCATTTGAAGAAACAAATATATATCTTCATTAACTGTTCTCGATTAATGGAAATTTATTACTAGCAAAAGTTGGGGATGAGTTCCTAATAATTCTGGAATGTATGTGGATGAGATATATGGTCCCACTCTCCCTCCATGTGTGCTACTAGATTTCATGGATCCACTACATAGTCACATGAGTGTAAGACTCGTAAGTGGAAGTTTACGAGGTAATTTGCTCTTAGTATGAGCATGGTTTTCAAATCAAAGGATAAAAGCTAGTAAAATATCCCAATAACTTGAATAGATCATGGAATGATCGGATATGCATATATGAGTAGGATATCAATTGACAAACTATTAAAAAGTCCTCCAGTTCATTGTCAATATCGAGAACAGGGTGCAAAATAATATGAACTCCCTTATTGAAATTAAGTATTTATATATGCCAGTTGTATGAGTTTGGTTTCATATTTTTCTCAGCATGAGGGGGAGTATTGGTAGTTTGGAAATAATTATACAAAATGTTGTATCCTCACAATCGAAGTACGAACTTGAAAGATAAGAGATACAAGAAAAATTGATAATGATCTTATATACCAACTACACATGCTTCGATAAATCAAACAACGCCGTAAGCGTTGAATACTTCCCCAAAACACAAATATTAAATGAATGGTATAGGAGGCATATACTTTCAAAGAGTATATAGACATAATTATTATTTATAAATACTTGGAAGGATTGGTTACAAGATATCTCGATAAATTATGTTGTTATGGGGAATGATATGAAATTGAAAAGTGTTGACACACAATAAGAGAAAAGCGCTATGAATGATTATTCATAATGAGTATATTGAAACTTATTGAAAAATATCAATGTTGATCTATATATGCCCTTTATAATGAAAATAGTAATATGTGAGCTTGATGAAGAATGATACTGGCACTCCTGAGAGGTTTCAAATATATTACTAGTACATGCAATGACTTAAAACAATGATATTGTTGTGAAATATATTTATACGCTGTACTCTTTTTTATCTTGGTTTTTATCCCAAAGGGTTTTTCCCAACAAGTTTTTTAACGAGGCAGCCTGGCTACAATTAATATAAAATCTACATAAGAGAATTTTACATGTATTTCGATGAAATAAAGATATGAGTCTGAATGTACCTATTGCTTGTAAGCACTGAATATGATACATTACTATCTTATGCGATAAATACGAGATATTTGAAAATATTTATTCACGAGAAACTAAGTGAAGAGTATCAACTGATCTATATGATATACTCGTACAAATCCCAGAAGGATTTTTGAAATTCCCGAAGCATACTTATAAAATACGCGTTACACTCTTTTTCCCTTGGCTGAGATTTTGTCCCATTGGATTTTCCTAGCAAGGTTTTTAACGAGGTAAATTAAAGGCGTATATTAACATGGATAATGTACTCTTTTTCCTTCATTAGGATTTTTTCCCACTGGGTTTTTTCTAATAAGTTTTTAACGAGACATATTCATGATATGATGAGAACTAAAGATGAAATTAGTCCAGTTCCTCATAGATATGAAGTAAGATGGAGTAGTTGTACTCTTTTTCCTTCGATCAAGTTTTTCACACAGGGTTTTCTTGGCAAGGTTTTAATGAGGCAACACATAAATACTCCTACAAGAATGACCAATATGAGGGGGAGCGACTTTACGCTTACACATTGCTCAGGTTTTGTCCCACAGGATTTTCCTAAGTAACGTCAAGGTACATCAATTAATTATCGACATAAGTTTTACTATTGGAAGTTTTTTGACCCATTGGGTTTTTCTTCAAGAGTTCACGAAATAATCATATAAATAGTCATTCAAGGGGAGTGTTATAAATGTCCAGATCTACTTTACTATTCATGCATAATAAATATATTTATTATTGATAGTATGAATGACTATTTTGCCCCTGGTGAAATTATGTAATTACGATTATATCATTGGAAGCCCTATAAATAGGGTTTCAGTTATAATGAAAAATATATACCTAAGAATTCATTCTCTATATATCTTCTTTATTTTCTCTCTAGTTTATAACAGTTATTACCTACTTCTCTATAAATCTTAATACTCACTCATTCACGTATTTTTAATTATCAATTACTTTTAATTATTATTTTAGTAATTTTACATAACATCAATAAACATCATTACTTATTCATTATCTCCCAACCAACGACACTCCTAAAATCATTCATGTTTCTTATAAAAAAACAAACAGTTTTTGTATTATTCTTTTTCAAAAAAAAAGTGAGAGAAATGAAAAGTAATCCAATCATAAGTTAAGAGTTTGTTTAGATTAGACTTCGTTGATCCTGACAATCAAAATTTTAGGTATTCACAAAAATCTTTGTTTGTTTATAGGATTTAAAATTATTTATTTTTTACCGTAAATATCAATTCGTGTCTGAATATGGATGATTATATATTATTTATTATATTTGATGTCAAATCATTTCTAAAAATTGAATCGGGTTGTATTATTATTTTATTTAGTAGAATTTAATAATTTAAATGTATTGATAGTAGTAAAGAGATGAGTGCGTGAATATGATAGTACATCTTCATTTCACAAAGGCAGAAGACTTTATGTTTCTTTTGTCCTAAAATATAGGACACTTTATAATTGATATGTATATTTTTTATGGACTTACTTATTCCCCCCTATTAATATACATTGATATAAAATTAATCAATATTACAACTCATTTAATGATGCATTGGTTTTAATATAAATGTATATTTGGAAACTGTAGATTAAATTTAATCTATTTACTATATAAATTACAAATTGTTAATCTTTGTGAAATGTGTGTCATCATTGTGGGACGAATATGGTATATGACAGGGTTTGAGTGTAAAAGTTTATTACACTAACAAGAAGTCGGGGAATGTCGATGGGAAATTTTGATGGTTAAAGAGCCGTCAGCATATGCCGACGACTTGCTGATGGGTTGTCTATGCTGATGGGCCACCGACAGATGAAGGCCGTCGGCCAGAAACCTGTCGACAGCCCGTCGGTATTGTCAAATCGCCATTATTTGGCGACGAAAATGCTGATGTGTCGCTGACGACCTCTACACGTTGACTATATTAAAAATATATATACATGCTGACAGCCTTTGTGGCTGTCGGCAAAAACCTATTCTAAACACCCGCCCCCGTCTCTCTGTCACCGCACAAATAAATACAAAAAAAAAAAAATTACAGCCACCACCACCACCCGAGGGAGAGAGGAAGACCGGGAGCGAGGGCGGACCACCATGATCACCACCGATCTCCGACCACCATCCGCGATGTCCCGCTACCACCGCCAGCAGTGCCAGCCACCACCGCAACGTCCTGCCAACCACCACTAGCAACCGGATTCCAACCCACCACCGCCTCCACCACCAGTGGCCTAGTCACCCACCAACAACAACAACATGTTTTTTTTTTTTTTTGCTTTTTTTGTTTAAATTTTTAATTAATTGTTTAGATATATAATTGTGGATTTACTTCAAAAATATTGATTATTGTTGGGCTTAATTAGAAATTAATTCGAGAAATTAGAATTGAATTATAATTATTTAGATATTTGGGTTTGATTTCAGAAATTAGGATTAGTTTGGGATTTAATCAGTGGATATTTTGAAAAATTAAGGTTAAGTTATAATTATTTAGATATTTAGATTTGATTTAAAAAGTAGAGTTATTTTGAGTTTAAATTGGGGAATATTTTGAAAAATTAGGGTTGATTTGGGGGTATATTTAAAAAATTAACGTTAATTTGGGGTTTATTTCAAAAATTAGCGTTAATTTGGAGTTTATTTAGCAATTACTTAAAAATTTAAGGTTGAATTCTAATTATTTTATATTGAAAAGTTTTATAATGTTGTGGGGTTATGAAATGGCATGGTGATCGGCAAGTGAATGTTGTGTTTAATTACTATATATGTTATGATTTGTAAATAATATATACATATTGTGATTGGTTGGTGTATACATCGGTGATGACGTGGTGTACGGTGACGGCCGGAAGGTTTCGTCCCTCCAATAATGGATTTTAATATATTTTTTTAAATGTGATGGTGGTTTTAAAAAGTTTTGAAATGCTGTAGTGATCGGAAAGTGAATGTTGTATTTAATTAATATATATATGTTATGATATTTGAATAATATATACATGTTGTGATTGTTGATGTAAACATCGGTGATGACGTAGTGTACGACGCCGGCCAGGAGGTTTCGTCCCTCTGATAAGGAATTTTTTTGAAAAATTAAAATATGATAGTGATTTTAAAAAGTCTTAAAATGTACATGGTGGAGGTTTTGAAATGTCATAATGATTGGCAAGTGAATGTGGTGTTTAATTAATATGTGTTATATTTTTTGAATAATATACACGTTGTATACGTCGGTGATGACGTGGTGTACGACACTAGCCGATAGATTTTGTCCTTCCAATAACATATTTTAAAATTATACCGATGTATCGATTACATTCTTTCTTTCTACACTAAATCACTTTACCTTAGACTCATTTGGGATTTAATATCAAATAGAGAGTTTGATACTATAATTGAATTGTCCACTTATTTGGACAGTTTGAGAATGTGATAAAGTGATTATCTTAGTATGCATGTATTTCGTGGGCTTTTAAATTACGATTTCTATCTCTCCTTTGTTCTTGGGTGCACTACATATATGTGTACTTAGAGAACTAATGGGAGGTGCTGCCGAAATATTTAGGTTCTCAAAATGCATAGTAAGGTAATTTTATTACTGAAGATTGGGCCTTTGCACAGATAGTTTTCAACATTTTGGTAGTTTTGGAGGGCAATACTGCTCGTGAGCGGTGATGGTTACACCATACAACTTGCCTCCATGGATGTGTATGAAAGAGTAATATATATTTCTCAAAGTTGTTGTTCCATGGCCCAAGAATCCTAAGGATAAGCCGGATGTTTCTTTACAGCCTCTAATTACTGAGTTTAATCAGTTATGGACAGTCGGTTCACCTTAATATGATATCTCTAAAAAAACAAAATTCTCAATTGCGGGCAGCCTTATGTGGACAATTAGCGATTTCTCAGCCTACTCCATATTGTCTTGTTGGAGCACGGCTGGGAGAACGGCTTATCCATATTGCATGAAACATTCTAATGCATTTACTCTCAGGTGCAGCAAGAAACAGTTTTGGTTTGATAATAATTGAAAGCTTCTTGATTGTGGTCATCCTTTTCGAAAAGACAAACAAAATTTTCAAAAAATAGAAAGGCAAAAACTCTGACATCAAGCATTTGGTCAGGAATGGCGATTTCGGAAGAGATTGAAGGTTTGGGCTTCCAAAAGTTAATGATATAGATGCGGTGCGCATCAATGGACACATATCTAAATCATGTGGTTGGAAGAAAAGAAGCATATTGAGAGATTTTCCATACTGCACAAATTTGATTCAGCATAATCTAAATGTTATGCACATCAAGAACTATGTTCTTGATAACGTGTTCAACACGGTTATGATTGCCAAGAGAAATACAAAAGACACTCGCAAATCCAGGGATGAACTGAATGAATATTGTTTTCGTTCTAGTCTACAACAAGATGCAGCAAGAAAGTAACCTAAATCTTGTTACACATTGGAGAAGCCATCAAAAGTTGTCTTGTGTGAGTGGGTAAAAACTCTTCAATTTACAGATGGATACACATCAAATATGGGGTGTTGCATTGATATGAAGGGATTTAGATTGTTCGGGATGAAGATTGTTCACCTGCAGAGTTATTGGTATTGATGATATGAGTCGTTTGGAGCGTGATATTCCTCTAATTTTGTGTTAACTTGGAAAAAAATCTTTCCGCTTAATTTTTTTTACTCCATGGAGCATTTGTCAGTTCACTTAACATATGAGGCAAGAATTGTAGGTTCAGTGCAATATAGGTGGATGTATCCATTCGAGAGATTTCTTTGCAAAATGAAGGACAATGTGAGGAACAAGGCGAGCGCGATAGCAAATGCATATCTTATTGAAGAGGCATCAACTTTCACTTTGTACTATTTTAAAGATCATGTCGTAATGAAAATGAGAATTTTGCCTCGTAATGATGATGACCAAAATGGTAAAGATTATGTTGAGGACATTCCTTCGGTGTTTAAAAAATATGGTGAAACGTTCGCAGTATCGGGAAAAAGATTCTTGAGAAAAGAAGAATTATATGCATTGAGAAATTGCGTTTCACTAAGATGTCAAGAAGTCTAAGAGATTATCACGTTCGAAATGTCAGTCTTAATATTTCATAATGAAATATTGATTATATAATAAATTAAGACAATATATTAATCTTTATTCATATGTAGTATTTTCACGTAGGATGTAAAACAGTGTCAACCAAACATTGTAGATGGGCTCAACAAAAAGTTAGAAAGTGAATTTGCCAATTGGTTTGTGAAATATACGAGTTCTTCTAAAATAATTATAAATAGTTGTGATATATATATATATATATATATATATATATATATATATATATATATATATATATATATATATATATATATATATATATATATATATATATATGCAATTTAAATCAAGTTTTAATAAATAATGAGTTTTTTACTTTCTGTTGTTATAAGCACAAGCTTGAACAATGTCACCGACAAGTACATTAAGAGTCTAGTATTAGGTACATCACGATGTGTGACTACATGTCATGGTTGAAAGATAAATGGATATAGGTTTGACACGGTTGCATACGGATCAAATAGATCAACTTCGAGTATTGGTGTGTATAAATAAAAAATATTATGAGTATGATTAGTATGGTTACTATGGTTATCTCGTAGAAGTTGTTAGACTCAACTATACGGGGGTTTTCTTACAAGAGAACACTCATGTTCAATTATGAGTGGTTTGATCCAACTCCCATCGGCAAAAAGGTTCATCCTCAATATAAGCTCTTTAATGTCAATTATAAGCGTAGATTCAATTGCAATGTGTCATTTGTACTTGTTGCTCAAGTTGTTAAAGTCTACTACCGCATATATCCTTGTTTGAAATAAGACGAGTTGGATTGGTTGGAAACATGTAAAGTTTGACTGCAATAGATTTTATTTAGCCTATGTTGCTTAATCAATCTTTTCAAGAGGAGCAGATAAAAATTCACAGTACAATACAATTGGAGGACAGAGATTTCCAATTACATGTCGAACTTGTTATTAATAAACTGGATGAACTTGTCGATGAGGCTAAAGAGGAGACAGAAGATGCGTTTCTAACCAATGAAGATACGAACGAAGATGAGTTTAATGATAACCTAGATAGTGAAAGTGTTAGTTCGGGTTAATTATAATACTAATGCATACATATATAGTTAAAATTATATTAATTCATTTTCTTTCATCTTTCAAATGTGTATTTATGCTCAAATTTTAATAGTGGATGAGAGGCAGAGTTCATGGACGTGATGCTTCTCTTGGTTCAGCATCCTCGTCTCATCATCACTTAGATGATGATATGATGGACTTATTAGCAGGGACTCCGCCTTCAACCGTTTCATCCACCCTTTGCGCTACTGGTACATCAAGAGGCCTCATGCCACCACTTCCTGGTATGATCGAGGTCTATGTCGTCCCCCCAATGTAAGTAACTTTAATTAAACTTTTATTTCTAATAAATTCTTTATGTTAATATATTGCTCTGATTAACCATACATTTTATTGAGCTACGCAGTCACTCGACAGAGTTACCGACGGTTCTTCGAGTAATCCCCGAGGCTCGATGGGTGGAAATATGAGCATATACCTTAGTCTCAAGATGAGTTGTGGTGGCCCGAGTTTTTGGTAATTAACTAGTATTTTTAAAAGTTGTTATATAATAGTATTATATTATTTAAATTGATTTGTTTTGTTAGATATACTGTTATTAGGACATGAGTTTATATTCTGAGTAGCTCGTACAGCGTAACTTTTATAGATCTATGGCTCAGTCGTAGCGCAGCCGCCTCAACAGGTGGAAGCAAAAGTGGAGAGCGGAGGGGGGTTGCCCACTTGCGTGGGCGAGAACATCTGAAGGAGGTGGTAGTGGAGTTTGATAAGAAAAAAAGGCAGTCCGAGCAGGCAAGTAGGAATAGAATGAGCGAGCCCGGTGGCTTTGGTACTGGGATATCGAAGCGCAAATGCGGGTCTCGAACTGCGATTGGTCATGCACGTCAGCTCGTAAGTAAATTTAAATATGTATTTGTAAATTTATCTCGTAAGTAATTAATTAATTCATAATTAATGGTCAATTAAAATATAATTTAAATATTGAATACATCATGATGATTAGGGTAGGGAACAACATACAATTGTAAGTATTTATATATATATATATATATGTGTGTGTGTGTGTGTGTGTGTGTGTAAATTATATATTAATCAAATATTCTAGGAGGAGTATCTAAGACGTTTGGAGGAGAAACATGCGGCGTCACAAGACCTAATGACGTTGACGTGGACGGGGTCTATCTAGAGACCGTCAGGGTGAAAAAGGGTCGTCATTTTGGCATGGTATGCTTAGTGAGTCTTCTGACTTCGAAGGCTTCCAAAGGTGGTACTTCCTTTACTCCAGATAGCCATGTCAAGGAGTTCCACACATAGTTATATGCTTTGAAGAGTCAGGTCAAGACTCAACTCAAGGCAAACGAGCAGCCCCATCAGAAGCAACTCCATGTGATGCGTGAGGCGCATGCGCGTGAACAACTCGAGATGCAAACGATGATCCGTCAGCAGGTGATGGAGAAAGTCGCCGCAACGATGAGAGCACCTTGGCCTCCGGAGCCTCAATTTGATCCTCCAGAGAGTAGTATTGTTCGATTAAGGAGCATTTTGTGTTTTTGTTTGATATTTAGTTTAACCATACTTATATATTTTCAGATGTTAATTAATTATATTTCATATTTCATTTTAAAAAGACTTTGCACCTGCAAATTATGCTTCATATTTGACTTTGGATCTATGACACTTCTGATATGAAATGAACAGGGATTAAAAAATGGAGAAATTCGACGAGCTATGTGTCGTCGGCAAAATTTAAGGAATGCTTACGGGTATGGCATGGCAGCATTCGCCAATAAGAAATACACGTTCGCATTTACCGACATGTCATACCCGTCAACGTTTGTCGAATGCCCATAATCCTTCAGCAAATGCTGACCGGTTGTCTATTGACGGTCAGGGGCTTCCCAACAAGACATACCAGTCTGCAGAGCAATCAGTAAATGCAAACGGGTAAATGTACCTCGTCTGCATACTATTGCTGACACTAAAAACACCGACAAGTAATACCCGTCGATAAATATGATACCAACAAATTTACTGACAATTACACCCATCAACATTCCCCGAATTTTTTATAATGTCAGTTAAATACTGAAAACTTGAGTCTTAAAATATAGGAATTTTCATATTAGAAACTCTATATCAAACATGGCCTATACTCCTTGTATTTACACGGGAAAAAAACATAGTATTAAAAAATCAAAACGGACAAAAAATAAAAATCTTCTAAATCAACCATTTCATCTTCTTTTCTATAGACATTAATTAACATAAATTTAAACCTCTTGCAATGATTTTCTTTCAAATTTAGCACAAAATTGCATAATACTCCTTCCGTTTCTTAATAAGTGTCATTTTAGATTTTTTGTTCAAAATTAAGGAACATAATATTTGACCAATACATCCTCAATCAATTAATAATATTCTCATTTAATTACTTTCATTTTTTCCCTTTAGTTATTCTATTACCATAATTTAAGTGGGGATAAAATTGGAATAAAATGATAAAAATTTAAAAACGACACTTAATTTATAATAAAATTGAATTTATAAAACGATACTTTTAAAAGGAGGGATACACACCAAGAGAATATATATAACATGAAGAAATCCATACCCCACTTGATCTGATCATATAAATATAATATTAAACAAAAGGATTAATATTGAACATAGATTTATTCCACACATGCAATTACATATTAATTCATTACACAGTCATCACCTTTTTCATTTCTTCACACAATAGTACGCGCAAGTTTATATATATATAAAGTGACAAACAGGTCAACTAATTCAGCTTCGAAGCTGCATCCTTGTCCAAAAACCACGTCACCCCACCCTCCGCCTCCGCATGCAGCTCCGCACAAGGTATCGGCGGGCACTGGCCGCCGGAGCCAAGCGTCTTGTAGACGGCGTCGGCCACCCCCTTACCAGTGACCACCATCGCGATGTTCAAGGCGGACTTGATCACCGGAAAAGTGAGGGTGGTCCTGAGCAGCGACGGCGGCTGGGACGGGCTGTAAACGCACGTGACCCAGCGCCTCTTCTCATGGCGCTCGGGCTGGTCGGGGAAGAGGGAGGCGATGTGGCCGTCGGGCCCGATTCCGAGCAGCATCAGGTCGAAAATGGGGTCGCCGGAGGCCGATAAGGAGATGGTTTTCTTGTCGACTAGGGTTTTCAGGCGGACTTCGTAATTCTCCGCCATGCGCTCGGGGTATTTGTGGAAATACATGGGGAAAATGTTCTGTTCTGGAATTGGAACCTTGCACACAACATTATTAGAAACTTAATACTAAAAAGAGTTTATATATTAGATAATTTATTTTTCCTATATTGTTTTTGTTTAAAATTAATATGTTGTTGAAGAGAACTATATATATATGGAGTACAAATATATTAGTAGAAACTTCGTACTATCTTTGTGGGACGTGGGGAGTATGAAATTGGTGCCTTCATCGGCCTGGCTGAACCGTGTAATATCTTATTACTAAATTCATATATCAATAAACACAATCTGAAAATCACACACCTTAGAAAGAAAGCCATCCTTAGCCAATTTGTAGTTGCTCGACTCGCTTTCGAAGGAACACTTTCTCTCATCCACCCAAAACACATGCCATTTCGACCAGTCCACGCTCTCCTTGTACGACTCCACCAGCTTCCTAGTAGCACAACGTTAATATATAGGCATGGCCTAAAATATTTTTAATAGTGTCACATGTATATATGTAGACTAAAACATTTACCTTAGTGTGTGAATTAGCTTGCCGCCAGAGAGAACCACGGAGAAAGAACACTTGGTTTTTATGTGTTTTTCAGAGAGATCGGCGATGTACTGTGCTAGAGCCACCGATACATCTTTCTCGGTCTCCAACTTAATCACTTGTCTCTTCTTTCTGCAGGTTTGAGCAGAACAAGCCATTGATATATGATATTTGATGTATAGATATTATTTAATTTTTAATTTGTTGTGTGCACATTTCATTTCATGCTGTAGAGTATTTATAGGCATGTTTGGGACTTGGATTCTGTTAGTCAGATATGATATTCCACTTTTTCTACTACATTATCGAATTAATGACTCGTGTAAAATTATAGGATGTCCAGCACACCTGATAATTAATAGTGGCGGAACTATGGGCGAGTGGGAGTTGCCCCCACAAAAAATTTCCAATTTTTTTTTTCCTCCTACAGTTCTGTAATACCCGTGTGAACACAATGTATATCTTTTCTATATATTAACGCAAAATTCTATTATTTTATATGTATATTTTTCACGGTTTGTTAGTTTCAAAAAATTTATAGTGCTTTGATGTCAACGAACCTAATATCTACCTAATTTAATATTTCTTTTTATTATATGTTATCTAATTTAATATTTTCTTTATCATATTTTGTCTGATTTAATATCTTACTTTTATTCTACTAATATAAAAAAAATCATATTTAATTATAAAAAATCTATATAAGTTGAATTAGTTTTATTTATAATAAAATTTGAAATAATTTTATTTTTAGAATTTTAAATATTCTATTTTTTAAAAATACGATATATAAAGTTATTACAAAAGGGAAACAAATATAAAATATATAAATTTAAATTTGGATATCTAGTCTTAATATAATGCATTGATAATTAAATTGAAAATATATATGAAAAACTATTATGCCAAAAAGAAAAGAGAGAGAGAGAGAGAGACAAACAACGACAACAAAAAATAATAATAATAAATTCTTACACCTAAAAAATTAAACATTAAATATATACTAAATCTATTTATCTAATTCCAATATAATGCATTGATAAACAGATTATTTATCTACATGAACAAATTAATGTCTTACGCAAAAAAAAAAAAAGAAATATAAAATAATAATAATAATAAAATAACATTAAATATACTGCAAGTCTGATATACAATATTTTTTAATAGAATTATTAGTGCCTTATATACCGTAATTTATTACTTTTAACCTAAATTTAGTATTAAATTAGGTGAGATACAACGTTTTTTAACCTAATTTAGTATTTTTCCTTTTATTATATTTTACCTAATTTAATACATTCCTAATATTATATTTTGCCTAATTCAATATTTTTTATTTATTACATGTTACCCACTTTAATATTTTCTTTAACATGTTTTGCCCAATTCAATATCTTACTTTTATTCTTCTAATATAAAAATATAAATAAATTATATCTAATTAGAAAAAATCTATATAGGTTGAATTAATTTTATTTATAATAAAAGTTAAAATAATTTTATTATAATTCTAAATATTTATTTTAGAAAAATATGAGTTATATAAAGTTATTACAAAAGGGAAATAAATATAAAAAATATAAACTTAAATTTTTTTATCAAATCTTAATATAAAAAATTAAAAATAACATTATATATATATAAAAAACTAATGTTACACCAAAAAAATAAAAATAAAGTGAAATAAAAAAGATAACATAATACTAATACTAATAATAAATTATTATGCCTAGAAAAATAAATATTAAATATATTCTAAATCTCTTTATCTAATTCCAATAAAATGCATTGATACACATATTATATATCTATACGAACAAATTAGTATCTTACACAGAAAAAAAAGAAAAAAAAGAAAAAAAAATTTACATATACTACAAGTTAGATGCACGACGTTTTTTCAATAAAATTATCAGTGTCTTATAAATTTTAATTTATTATATCACATATTCACATGTACCACGCGTGTGTTGTATATTTTACATGTTTTCAAACTCAATTTTTTTTGGGTTTCCCCGTCAAGTTTAGGGTATTTTTGATATACTTTACAACTAATTTCGTGACTCACGGGGGAAATAATTGAAAATTCTCTATTCTAAAAATCAGTCTTAATGTGATTAGACAAATAATGTTCTAGATATATCACAGCTAATTTCGCGATTCACGGTAAAAAAACTTGCAAAATTCTTAATTGTGAAAACCAACTTACTGTAATTTGAAAAAGTAATGTTCTGATTTGTGTGTAAGAATTATTTATTGTGAAAATAGAACAAATAATGTTACGATTTGTACCATTTCTAATATTATTCCCTTGATATTTTTAATTAATATTACTCTTTTCCAAATCCTGCATAATATGCGTGTGTCCGCTTCGCATGCTTCGTTTGCCAAATAAAAAGTTATGATGTTTCGGTTGCTTAGGTTTCATTTGAACCTAATATCTACTTAATTTAATATTTTCCTTTTATTGTATCTCACCTAATTTAATTTTTTTATTTTATTATATTTTGCCCAATTTAATATATTTTTTCTATTATATTTTGTCTAATTCAATAATTTTCTTTTATTCTCCTAATATAAAAATACAAATAAGTCATACAAAATCAGTTGAAAAGATCTAAGTTAGTTATTTTAATTAAATAAAAATTACATAATTTATAATTTTAATTAAAAAATAATATGAGATTATTAAATAAGTAGTGTTTATAATAAAAGTTAATATAATTTTAATTTTGTAATTTTAAATATTCTATATAGGTAAATTAAGATTTATTTGAAATAATCTAAGTATGTAGCTAAATATTAGTAATGAATTCAATCTAACATAAAAATAAAAATTTAAAATAATAATAATAAGAATAGTAATTATCATTATTATTATTATTACTACTATTATTATTAAATATTGGTTAGACATCAGTACAATGCGACACGAGTTAAAAATGTGACATCCGTTTAGGTTTTCAAAGTATGTAAATAATATTATTAACGAATTTAATTTAAACATTAAAATACAAAATAATGTAATAATAATTTATAAATAGAGATTAGGTGCGGGTTTAGAATGTGACTTCTTTTAAATTTTTATTATGTAGTTAAATTATTAACGAATTGAATCTAAACATGAAAATAAAAGTTTAATAATAAAATAATTAATAAATAAATTAGACATGTACAAGGCAAGGGTTGAGAATACATCATTTGATTTTTTTTATTTTATATAAGATTTATCTTTTGATAAACCTCATGTAATACACGGATATTTTTTATATTTATCTTTTAATGAACCTCGTGTAATACACGAGTATTAAACTAGTAAACAAACGAAGCACCAGAGTTTTTTATTTATCAGTCGAAGCATGCGAAGCAGACACATATGTTAGGAAGATTTTGCATTAATATATAGGGGTGATATATACAAACACACATTACAATATTGAATGTATTAAGAATACATAAATTTTTTTAAAAAATAAATAATTGTAATAATAATTAAAAATATATTACTTAATTTACACAACGCAAAATCTCTTTATAAAGTACATTATTAACTCTATGTACATATCTATCGTCTTTGTCATAATAGAGCTTATTCAGTCATTTTTTACTTTTACTGTTGACATTGTAACATAAAACTGACAATTACTGAAAATTGATGACACAAACGGAATGGAATATTTATCTGTTGTATAATAAAACATCTTTTAATACTATACCAAATGTTGCAGAAAGATAAATATCTTATTGTGAACAATAAAAACAAATAGACAAGAATATAGACTTTTTCTAAAACTATATTATTTGAAGATTTTAATAAAAAAAAAATAGAGATAATGGTATGTTAGATTTGATAAAAATATTTAATAAATTTTATTCAAAATAAAATTATATTTTGCAAATAATAAAGAAAACTCCACATATTTCATATAAGTTAAAAAAGAACAAAATTTAAATATAGACTATCTCCAAATGTGTAATATCGTATTAGAATACAATTTGAGACTCATTTAAATTATATCAACAAATCAGATAAATATATGTGTTTCATTTTCAAATTAGGTAGCTAACCTGTGAAATCAGAAATCAGTATATGATAAGAATTAAAATAAGCACTGTAATCTGGTGAGGAATATATCGGGAACAAATGCAGAATGAGAAATTTTATAAATTGAATTACGTATCATTATGAATTCTAAAAAAACAAGGTCAATTTCATCTAAATAATTATTTGATTTTTATGGAATAAACCCCAAATTACACTAAACAATCGTGCATTTTTAAGAATTTAGAAAATTTTGTCAAAACAAAAAACCACATGCACAGATGAAGACTGAAAAAGAAAATTAACAAAAAAACTAGAAGTTTATTTCATATATAATTCATGAAATAAAAAATAAAGGGTCAATTCTCACATTTAGTGAAATACTTTTTTTCCCAAATAGGCAATTGAAATCTCAACTTCCCACTTAATCCAAAATATTATATAAGAGTACTAAATTACCCTTTCTAACTATTTTATTTTGTTTTTCAAAAATTCAGAACTACTCGTGTAAATTTCAAAAATACTCATGTAAATTCAGAACTACTCGTGTAAATTTCAGAACTACTCAAATTCAGAACTACTCGTGTAAATTTCAAAACTATTCTTCAAAAATTCAGAACTACTCGTTTAAATTTTAGAACTACTCATGTAAATTCATAACTACTCGTGTAAATTCAGAACTACTCGAAAAAACTCAAACTACTCTACCAAAATTCAGAAAATCAATGAGATCCCATACTACGTCTTTTTTTTTTTCCATACTACCTCTTTCAAATTTCATACTAACTTTAAAAAATCCATACTACACCTACTAAATTCCATACTACATCTATTAAATTTTCACACGCTAAATTTGATTTTTTATGACAAAGCTCATAGTTCAATCTTTTCATACTGAAGCATATAGCTATATATCCTGTTCTCTTTTTTTTTAATACTCTCACACTTTAAAGTTTCTATAAAATCAATACATGGATGATTGATTAGTGGGTCATGATTGGAGCTCAAAAAGATAAAATATCGAAGTTTGTATATGTTCACCCACCTATGAATGGTTAGGCTTTGTTTTGCCCTGCTCAATTTTTAAATGGCCCATAACATCTTTAAAAAGAATAGACCTAGATCTACGCTAGGAGAATTAGTAATGTGTACATACAAAAGACAAATTTTATTCCACCAGCTGGATTATGAGTTTGAGTTTTGCTGTGAGTGGGGTTTTAATTCCTAGTATGAAATGGAACTGGGTTTCGAGGTTGTGGTGATGTAAGAAGAGTTTGGAGTTAAATGAGAAGTGGGCATTTCTTATTATTTTACTTTTAAATGAAGTTACAAGGAATCGAACTGCATTTAAAGAAAGGACAAGTGAAACTCCAGATTAAGGGCAAACTTTGCGGGGGTAAAGGAGTTAGTAAAATTACTATCTGAATGTTTAAAAATCTACTCGCAATATTAATTTGCATATATATATATATATATATATATATATATATATATATATATATATATAAGAGTTCTTAAAAGGTGTGGGTGTAGTTTTGATAATTTATATGTAGTAATTGATTATATGGAAAGTTTTTGACTTATATGAGAATAAAAAGAGTTATTGAATTATATGGAAATTGTATTTTATGTTTTAGGAGTACATACTCAGAAAGAGTAATATTTGGCTCTTTCAAAGGTTCAATAATCACCACAACTCATTTTTGTTAGCTTATATATCGAATTGTTTTTTGGGATATAAGAATGAAGAGAAGAATGATAAGGATAAATTAAAAGTGTTTTGGGGAAGATTTTAAGAAGGATAAAGATATAAAAAAAAAAAAGGTGAGTATTATGGGTAAAACCAGTGTTTTAAAACGCGTATCGAACAATGGGTTGTGTTTTGATCTCAACATCGCGTAGCGTAAATAGCGTTGTGAGCTATTTGAACACGTTATTTTAATATTTAAAATAATTACATATTTTTTGTGAGATTTTTTAATATAAATATAATTATTTTTTTCTAAAAATATAACTTAATATATAATCTCAACAAACAAAGTGTAAGGTCCAACAAGTATCAAATAAAAAATTACAATTCATAAAATACAATAGAAAACAAAAAATAAAATAGAAATCTACGGTACCTTATAATAAATTTTCAAAGTTTTGTAAGAATATCTAGAAATAATTAGTCGAATTGATTAGTACCGTCTATCATGTAGATCAAATAATATAAATTAAAAAATAATTGATATAAAAAACACTTGTTTGTAAATAGATTTTTTCTATATATTTATATGAAAATATCGATCAATTACATAATATAAATTAAAAAGTTATTGTAAAAAATTATTTCAACACGAAGTTAAATTTTTGAAAAACACTGGTGCCATATAATCAATAAAACAAAGAATCAACAAATAAAATAATAATATATGATAGTGTATAATTTTAAAATTTTGTAAGAAAATCTAGGAACGTGCAGTCAGACATCAAAAAACTAATAAAGCATTTTTAAAAGTTTTTTTAATATTTATATGAAAACACCGATCATTTACATAATATAAATTAAAAATGATTGTCAGAAAATTATTTCAACACAAAACTAAAATTTTTACTATTGTCAGAAAATTATTTCAACACAAAACTAAATTTTTTTTTAAGAGAAAACACCGTTGACATATCATCAATTTGCATAGGCACACGAAAAAATAGAGTGGAAACAACGGTACCGTCTCATCAATTTTTGCGAAGACACACGACGAAATAGGGTGGAAAAAAGAAATATAGTGGAAACACCAGTGCCATCTCATCAGTTTTTGCGTTGGCACGATTAGGGGTGTGCATCGGTCGGTTCGGTCGACCGAACCGACCGAATATTGAAAACCGAAAAAACCGAAAACACTGGTCATGGGAACCGAAACCGACCGAATCATATTGTACGACCGATTTTCGACCGAACCGAAAATTTGGTCGGTTTCGGTCGATTAACCGAAATTATTTTTCCCCCCTGTTTTTCAGTGTTTTCAGTCAGGAAAAACAAACAAACTAAAAGATCAAATACAAAGCAAAGTACAATAAACTAAATCTTGGAAGGATGGATAGTCTTTGCAACAAACCAAATACAAAGGCAACAACCCTTGTATTTGATGCACACCCCTAGTCCACACAGTTTCAATTATACAAGGCAACAAACCAAATACAAAGCATCTAACAWACCAAATACAAAGGCAACAAACCTTGTATTTGCTGCAAACCAAATACAAGGCAACAAACCAAATTAAATTACAGTCCACTTGAATCCATAGTTCAGAGTTCAGACATATTAAACTACAATCCAACAAATCACAGTCCACTTGAAATTAAAATATGACAAAATATCCAAATTCACAGTCCACTTGAAATTAAATTAAATTTCACCATCTTTCTCCACAGTCCACTTCAACAGCAACATCAAAAATCAAATTTCACTATCTTTCTCCATGATGAACAGAAAATTTCAACAGCAACCATCAGCCCTATTCCTCCAAAATACAAAAAATAAAAATATAATAATAATAATAATAATAATAAGCAAAATAAAAAAATATAATATTCACAATTCAAAGCATACGGTGGTAAAAAATAACATTATCAAGTTTTTCAAAGGTCAGCAATCATTATCATATTCATAAATAAATAAGAATTAGAAAAAATAAATAAATGGAGGGTACATATACAGAAAAATAAAATTTAAATACCTTATTTTACAATCCAATTTTGATACTCTATTATGTTTGTCCGATTCCCACGAGTGGCAAATCTGAAATACACAAGTTACAATTCAAATTCTTAGAACTTAGAAAAAAATAGACAACATAATATTATATATTTACTTGATTGATATACTTATCATCTCATAAAATTAATACCTTTCTCAAAAATCTCTAGCTCATCCAATTGTTCTTCAACACTGTCGAGAAGATCGAAAAAAAAAAAAAAAGGAGAAAAAAGAATAGGGAAAAGAAGTAGAAAAAAGAGAGAACCAAAAAAAAAAAAGAAAAGAACGCAAAATAGATAGATTACGTATTTCTCATCTTTTGCACATTTAATATTAAATAAAAAATGATAAATAATAATAATAATAATAATAATAATAATAATAATAATAATAATAATCACGCCAAGTCAGTATTTTGATCAAAACATGATAACAGTTGACCTTTTTTATATAAATTTGTAAGGCAACGACCGTGCTTTGATGATAATTTTGTTTTTTTTTTGATTTTTTCCCTTACTTGTACAAAATATATAGTATAGAAGCTAAATCCACCATATTTTACTAACTCAGAATGTACACTGTAATCTTAGGCTTCCACGTGTCACACTATTCTTTTTCTCTATGTATGTGTCTGTAAGCAATTATCATTTATTAAATTATTTCTGCTCCGTCCACCTTTTTTTTTTTTACTCTGTGTATGTGTCTCTAAGCAATTAAATTATCGTGCCCTAGGGGTGTGCAAAATTCGACCAAAAACCGAACCGACCGAAAAACCGACCGAAAAATACAGTTCGATTCGGTTTTTAAAATTTCGGTTCGGTTTTCGGTTTATATTTCTAAATAAATCGGTTTTGTCGGTCGGTTTCGGTTTTGGGTTTTCCAAACCCGAATAAACCGAACCGACCGAACCATTAAATAAATATATATATGTATATTATATAATATGTATATGATGTGTATTAGATATTAGGTAAATTAGATATTAAACAACTCCAGTCCAGCCGCGTGTGCAAAGCCAAAAAACAGAACAGAACAAAACATCTCCGCCGCTCCGCGTAAAGAAAACCCTAGCCCCAAATATCTCCCTCGTCTCGCAACTCAATCTCCGGTGAACGAGCGGTCATCTGCCACTGTAGCCTCCGCCGTCCCGTGATCTGCTCCTCCAAACTGATGAGATCCCCATAAAAGACGGCTCCAAATCTGCGGGCTCGATTCATTGCATCGCGTCTCAAATCTTCCAGTTCCCCCAACTTTTTCAGGTCAAACTGTTGTCATTTTATTTTTCTTCTCCTCCACTATTGATTGATTTCTTGTATTAACTATGATTATTTGATAATCGGGGGTTGGGTTCGATTCTAAACTATGTTAATTGCTAGATTCAGTTGAGTCTTAAGCCAAACAATTTTGTTTTACTTTATAATTGATTTTTAATTTGTATTGATTTTGCATGTCGAGTCTTCTGTGTTTCTGACTTCTTCTTCTTCCTTTTTTTTTTCCCAAATGGTGAATAAGAGTTGTTTTAAGGGTGCAAGAATATAATGTTTAACAATTTTGGTTTTTGGAATAAATTTTGAGTCAATGGGTTTGATCAGTCCTGATTGTTTTTAAAAGGAAGAAGAAGAAGAATATAATGTGTTTTGAAAAACATATATCCAAAATTTGTTCTGATTAAATCATCTTTCTATGTTTTTTATTTTTTATTTTTCTAAATTCTATTTTAAGCTATGTGCCAGTATTCTTGTAAACCATTTGGACACCAGCAAGATTTTTGGAAAGTAACAATTCCACTCTCATAAACTTGTATATATTCAGAGAATCTCTAAAAAAAACCCTCCATGAATTGCCACCATAAGTTTACATGAGACTTTTTTTGAAAACTAAAATTTAAATGTATTTATATTTATTTAATAAATAAGTATTGGCCACTACGTTAAATTAACAAAACATCCAGTAACACAGCTCAAAGCCAAATAATGGTCTTCTCAAATTATTTATAATTTAATGATTTAATTTGTGTGTTAGTCGGCATTACAAGTTGCAGCAAATGGAGAAATTCCTATGTTATGTTCAACAAAATTGCGGTGTATATTACATATACATGAATAAACAAACATATCAATAGCTTCTAGTATGTATGTAATGAAATTGAATGCATTTGAAGTTTACTTGCATGTGTCAGCTTAATAGAATTTGGATAATAAACACAAATCCATGCATGAATCGATCGATCAAAAAAAGAATCATATTCAAGAAAATATTACTAACCCGAAATTTAAACTCTTGTTGTGATTATATTCTTGAATTGCCCAGTTGTAAGAAAAAATAATAAATATAGGAAGTCCCTTGAGAGCCATAGCATACAAAAACTTGTGTTGACAGTGTGATGCTTTCTTTCTTTCTTTTTTAAATAAAAAAGAAAAGACACACATATACAGACACTAAGTAACAAGGGAGAGCTCTCCCTTGTTACTTAGTGTCTGTATATGTGTGTCTTTTCTTTTTTATTTAAAAAAGAAAGAAAGAAAGCATCACACTGTCAACACAAGTTTTTGTATGCTATGGCTCTCAAGGGACTTCCTATATTTATTATTTTTTCTTACAACTGGGCAATTCAAGAATATAATCACAACAAGAGTTTAAATTTCGGGTTAGTAATATTTTCTTGAATATGATTCTTTTTTTGATCGATCGATTCATGCATGGATTTGTGTTTATTATCCAAATTCTATTAAGCTGACACATGCAAGTAAACTTCAAATGCATTCAATTTCATTACATACATACTAGAAGCTGTTGATATGTTTGTTTATTCATGTATATGTAATATACACCGCAATTTTGTTGAACATAACATAGGAATTTCTCCATTTGCTGCAACTTGTAATGCCGACTAACACACAAATTAAATCATTAAATCATAAATAATTTGAGAAGACTATTATTTGGCTTTGAGCAGTGTTACTGGATGTTTTGTTAATTTAACGTAGTGGCCAATACTTATTTATTAAATAAATATAAATACATTTAAATTTTAGTTTTCAAAAAAGTCTCATGTAAAACTTATGGTGGCAATTCATGGAGGGTTTTTTTTAGAAATTCTCTGAATATATACAAGTTTATGAGAATGGAATTGTTACTTTCCAAAAATCTTGCTGGTGTCCAAATGGTTTACAAGAATACTGGCACATAGCTTAAAATAGAATTTAGAAAAATAAAAAATAAAAAACATAGAAAGATGATTTAATCAGAACAAATTTTGGATATATGTTTTTCAAAACACATTATATTCTTCTTCTTCCTTTTAAAAACAATCAGGACTGATCAAACCCATTGACTCAAAATTTATTCCAAAAACCAAAATTGTTAAACATTATATTCTTGCACCCTTAAAACAACTCTTATTCACCATTTGGGAAAAAAAAAAGGAAGAAGAAGAAGTCAGAAACACAGAAGACTCGACATGCAAAATCAATACAAATTAAAAATCAATTATAAAGTAAAACAAAATTGTTTGGCTTAAGACTCAACTGAATCTAGCAATTAACATAGTTTAGAATCGAACCCAACCCCCGATTATCAAATAATCATAGTTAATACAAGAAATCAATCAATAGTGGAGGAGAAGAAAAATAAAATGGCAACAGTTTGACCTGAAAAAGTTGGGGGAACTGGAAGATTTGAGACGCGATGCAATGAATCGAGCCCGCAGATTTGGAGCCGTCTTTTATGGGGATCTCATCAGTTTGGAGGAGCAGATCACGGGACGGCGGAGGGCTACAGTGGCAGATGACCGCTCGTTCACCGGAGATTGAGTTGCGAGACGAGGGAGATATTTGGGGCTAGGGTTTTCTTTACGCGGAGCGGCGGAGATGTTTTGTTCTGTTCTGTTTTTTGGCTTTGCACACGCGGCTGGACTGAAATTGTTTAATATCTAATTTACCTAATATCTAATACACATCATATACATATATATAATATACATATATATATTTATTTAATGGTTCGGTCGGTTCGGTTTATTCGGGTTTGGAAAACCCAAAACCGAAACCGACCGACAAAACCGATTTATTTAGAAATATAAACCGAAAACCGAACCGAAATTTTTAAAAACCGAATCGAACTGTATTTTTCGGTCGGTTTTTCGGTCGGTTCGGTTTTTGGTCGAATTTTGCACACCCCTAGGGCACGATAATTTAATTGCTTAGAGACACATACACAGAGTAAAAAAAAAAAAGGTGGACGGAGCAGAAATAATTTAATAAATGATAATTGCTTACAGACACATACATAGAGAAAAAGAATAGTGTGACACGTGGAAGCCTAAGATTACAGTGTACATTCTGAGTTAGTAAAATATGGTGGATTTAGCTTCTATACTATATATTTTGTACAAGTAAGGGAAAAAATCAAAAAAAAAACAAAATTATCATCAAAGCACGGTCGTTGCCTTACAAATTTATATAAAAAAGGTCAACTGTTATCATGTTTTGATCAAAATACTGACTTGGCGTGATTATTATTATTATTATTATTATTATTATTATTATTATTATTATTATTTATCATTTTTTATTTAATATTAAATGTGCAAAAGATGAGAAATACGTAATCTATCTATTTTGCGTTCTTTTTCTTTTTTTTTTTTGGTTCTCTCTTTTTTCTACTTCTTTTCCCTATTCTTTTTTCTCCTTTTTTTTTTTTTTTCCATTTTTCTCTACATACCCTGCCCGAGTTATTCTTGTACCCCAAATTTGTGAATTAGAGATTTTCCTTGCAAATAGAATCAAAAGAATTGGAGATCATATAACCAAGCATATGTTACAAAATAGTAATACGAAAAGGAAAATGCTACTTAATTGTATTACACTTCTTTCAAATGCTAATATCAAGCAAAACTGGAATACAAAATAAAACTAAATAATAAAACATTGAACTGAACCAAATTGATCAACAAGTCGAGGCGAGAAGATTTCTTCCCGCAAGACATATACGCCTTATGTAATGCTGATAAAACTAGCGTAATGTCCCCCAAAATACAATGACTTGACGTTTTTTGAAACTGTATCACACCATACTTCAAAATTCCAACAAACTTGAAAAGTGTGAAAACTAACCACAAAATTTTAAACAATTGCTTGAGGATTTTGGTGCAGAAAATATGCAGAATGAAGTTGATTCGGTGTGTTTTTTACCTAAAACTTCTAAGTCTATTTATAGATTTCACCATGCAATGATTAAGAAGTTGGAAAGGTAGAGAAGCTACAATTAGTAGGTTTAACTCCCCACTATAGCAACTAAAATCATCACATATTTGAGATTCCTAAAATGTTGGTGATGAAGTTGAAAAGTTACAGCCTTATTGGGTTGAAAATAATGTGTCGAACCCATTTTCATTTGACCAAAGGGTTTGAGCATCTTATATGGGTCGAGCCCATTCTCCTTTGTAGAGTCCAAAAACAAAACTGAAATAGTTCAAAACTAACCTCATATTGCCCAAGAGAGGCCCATGGCCCAGAACCCAAAGACCCAAAGAGTCTCAAGTTTTAAGTCAATTGCCAAGATCCAAAGCCAGTGCCTAGGCCCAAGCCCACAGTTACAACCAACTAGTGTATGGGTTTAATCAAATAATCTCAATACAACTTCATCTTTATTTATAAAGTGTATAAATTTCCCTTAAATTCTTCAATGTGGTATTTTATACACTTCCTCTTTCAAATGGCTAACTTACGCATTTTGTTTCTCACTCACCGAATATCAATTTTGAAAAAATAATTATATTACGATTATCTACTCAATACATAGAGTAATATTATAACATTTAATTCTACATGAATTGAGTATTTAGTCATCAAAGTTAGACACAACAAAACTAATGTTATAATAATACCCCACATGAGTAGAAATCAATGGCATGTATGTATGTAGACTCTTGTGTTCAGTTATCATAAGACATTATTGCATCTGGATATGTAGTTTGCGGCTTTGAACCTTCCATAGTAACTATCATGAATATACTGGTGGCACAGTGGACTTGAGGTCTTAAATTATCCTTATGTAGTGTATATCAATACAATGATAATTACACAATAAAACCTTAACACCTTCCTATTCTAAAGTTGTGTCCATTTTGGCCATGGACATCACTTGAAGTTCATAAGTGTTTACATTTTGAAGCGGCCCTCACTTCACACTTATATAGGTGACCTCTCATAAAAGGTATCTTGATATACTTCTCCTTCAAAGGTTTGGGATTCATTGAAAAATCCTTGATACTTTCTCTCCCTTGTTACTTAGTGTCTGTATATGTGTGTCTTTTCTTTTTTATTTAAAAAAGAAAGAAAGAAAGCATCACACTGTCAACACAAGTTTTTGTATGCTATGGCTCTCAAGGGACTTCCTATATTTATTATTTTTTCTTACAACTGGGCAATTCAAGAATATAATCACAAC